>NW_026711358.1:205000-325000 GCF_030620025.1 Pocillopora verrucosa
GAATAAATATGTTCCAAACAACCACACGGAAAAATCAGTAAATTTTCCCGTAACACCATCCAGACCCTCCTTTAACCCTCCACATTTTAAGGTGAGACACGTATATTTCTCCAGAAAGACTTGACATTTCTTGTTCATATTCCCCACCTCAGTCACGAAAGGTTCAAATTTCTCATCCCCCGGGCACGGACGCTGGTAAAATATCCGTGGGTTGCCCGAGGGAGGGAATTGTTGAAGCTTCGGATTGATCGATGCGTTGTTTCTTAGTCTCGCTTTCGCTCTTTTACATGTATTCCCTTTTTGGAAGCGTCTGTTTCAGGGATAGGTATTTGTTACTGAAATCAGATGCGACTAACGACACTCAGTAAGACTTAAACTCCTCAGGGTTAATTAAGGCCTGGGTCAAAAATGATTTTCGCCTCCAGTGCCCCCCCAGCAAGGTTCGCGGAATTCGCGTGGACTGCGCGAGTAACCATAGTTACTTGGAATCAAGATCGCGTAGTTCGTGAACGGCATCCGCCATTTGGAAGTGTCGGCTTTGCATTGGTTTTTCCCATCTTCGCTGGTGAATCCGACAATCTAGAGGAAGACATCAAAAGAAGGTAATAACAGTTTCTTTGCTATCTTCATTTCCTTAAAAAATGGCATGATATCGCTATCTTAAAGCCAAAGAGAACCCTTTTGAACCTACGAAGACTTCTAAACACCGCTCTCAACATGTTCATTGATTTCACTGCAAATACAATGCAATAGTTTTTAAGTTTTGACCGGTAATAATTGCAACAATCATTGTCAATGATGGACTTGTAATTGATATATGTGTCTATTTGAATGTAAATATTCTACCCACTACACCAGTGGAGTATCTTTTAATTCAAATGCATCACAAAAGTTCTGATACATGCATATGATTCTGACCATAGCCTTCTCTCTTTGTTGATAAGACATGATTAATTACCAGTGCTTACTGTTGCCCTAAGTGGGGCACTGGTTTTTTTGTGACAAGAGCAAACACAAACTGGTATAAGATGTGTCATCTTCTCAGCCCTTAACTCATAAAAGATGTGCCATCTTCAGAGCAGGATAGGTTGCCCTTGCTATATCCTGGTGTACCGGTTAACCAAAATATGTCCTAGTGTGCCGGTTAACGAAACTTGCGTGACATTGGTCAATCGAATAATAGCGTGACAGCTAGATAATTTGATAAATAATGAATGCTTTGATAATAAAATGCAATAAAATGCCGGCATTGGTTCATTGTTGGGTTATTTGAGTCGTTTGGATCTTTTGGATCAGTTGGGTCATTCGGGCCAGTTGGGTCACTTGGGCCAGTTGGGTCACTTGGGCCAGTTGGGTCACTTGGGCCAGTTGGGTCAGTTGGGTCAGTTGGGCCAGTTGGGCCAGTTGGGTCACTTGGGGCCAGTTGGGTCAATTGGGCCAGTTGGGCCATTATGAAATCCGAGAAGGCCCTGAAACAGGAAAGAGCTCTCTTGGAGGGTGTGAATGGGGTTAACCGACTAGCGACAAAGGGCGTAAAAAATTACTGACTACCGACGAAACGGGGAAAAAATTACCGACTAGCGACAAATAAATTCTAACCGACAACCGACATGGTCAGACGTGATAGGGATGTTTGTATTCAGAAAGAACAGCATTTTGACGATTTCTAGCTCAGAAAATCCTTCTTCACCCGACGTAACCACATTAATTCCAAATTTAGCCGAATTATAGAATTTCTTGTCTTAAAATTACTTTAAATCCACGGGATCCTTCTTTTTGGTGAGCAGCGTGGGCTCATTTCTAGAACAGCGGCTCGTAATCGGGCTGACAAGACGCCCTGCTGTCTCATTTCAAGAACAGCGGATCACAATGGAGCCGACGAGACGCCCTGCTGTTGTCTTTTTATTGCTCGTTGTTTGTTCATGCGGTCGGGTCATGACTGGGATTGCTAAAGTCATCGTGAGTTTTTTTCGAAAAGGTGAAGAAGTCGCCATCGAACGTCATCGAACCAGGGTCCCAGTAGACAAAGAAGCTCATAGAGGAGTATCTGAACTAAAAAAACATCTTACGGAGTTTTTAGTACTAAAGGAGCAGGCACATCAATATGGAATTGGCGGATTTTCGTTAAAGTTATTTCGCCTGGCGAAATCGCCTGCGGGCAAATCCGAAAATTGCGCAATTGCGACGGATGGGCAATGGCAGCTTGAACTTCCAAATTTAATATCGGATGAAAGTAGCAGTGAGCTCAACGGTAAGTGTGGAACGCGTGCAGCGGAGTTTGATGAATCACTTTAGTTCTGTAGTTAAATATTAAGCTCAAATATTAACGTGGTTAAACTCTGGTTCCACCGTTTTTTGTTTGTTGTTTTGTGGAGCGGAATGTTTTTTTTTTCTTTTTCACCGTCCATTTGAATGCGAAAATTGAGAAGAAAAATCTCTACAAAGAAGTAGCGAGTAAATCAGTTTATAAGCTTCTTTCTGATTAACTGGTGAATGAACAACAGTGTAGCTTAACATATTAAAGACCCCGTTTATTTATACACGCCCTTAAATTTATTCGTTTCTGAAAACCAGACGTTCAAATAATATTCAATTCTCTCCTCGAGGGAAGCTACGCACGAGAGATTTCGCTCGATGTGCACGTTTTATACATCTTGACGAGCATTTGCTGATAAGAACTGTGTAAGTTTCTCAAAAGCCTACTAAAGAGAAAACTTAAAACACACGGTATTTAATATTTTAGTACACATTATCCAAGAGGTCACAAACTGGACCGGAAAGCCAGTAGTGTTGCTGAAGGCGCCGGCTACATCTGATAAAAGCAAGCAGAAGTCAATGAACGACACTGAGAAGAAAGGTGACGAGTCAAAAGTGAGAAGGATGGAACGGTTCCCGTTTTGCGCGAAAGACTTAAGGACCACTTGGGTGCCATTTCTAAGAACACGGACTGTGCAGAACACGTCCAGATGCATCCTAATCGTCTTGGTAAGCCTTCTGCTGTCTATGCTGCAAGCAATGATTTGTTATTTTGTAGTGATGACAAGAGTCAATATGTCTATCAGATAACATTGACATTTGATGGAGTGACCATTCACGGCAATGCTACGAAATTCACTGCCTATCCATCCAGCATCATAAATCTTTTGTCTATTACTCTACTTGACCAATGCGCATTCTTCTCAGGAGCCTCGAGCCAAGGTGGGCTTTATAAATGTGAACTTAGCGCAAAGACAGTGACCAAAGCTGTATGCAACTCGACTCTTCCTTGCTCTGAGGTAAACCAAGTATGCACCTTGAACGGGAGGGTAGTTTACACGGATACAAAGGCGGGAAAGGTTATGCAATACAACCCTGATGATAAATCGGTTAGGACTTTGGTAGGAAGTGGCCACAACATTTCTTCCGATGGGACACAAGACTCATGCTCATTCAAACAAATCGAAGGGATATGCTCTGTAGGCAAGAACTTGTTTGTTACAGATGTTTCCGCTGGAAAACTGAAAATAGTGACGAGCCTCTCAGAAACGGTATCTTTTCTGGGGATTCTTGGCTCCCTTTACGATACCTTTGGAATTCATTCTAAGGGTATGAAACCAGACGGAGTGTCCTTGAAACAAGCAAAATAGAAGGTGACAAAGATTGACAGCTATGTAAAAGACACTGTGAGTAAGGTGAAAGAACGGTACCAGTTGAGCGAGACGTCTGCGACCAATGGTCCACAGGGAACTGTATCACAGAAGACGCAAGTATCTGTGTCTTTGCTTAAAAAGGGCATAGAAAGGCTATACAAGAACGTGATGGACATTAACCCCCAATTTGTAGATGATCTGCTGCTCGAAACGTTGCTCACAACAGTAGTGGAAAATTTGCACGCTGTTTCGCACCTTAAACACGAGACATTTACGGTACTTACATATGCCCAGGATTTTGGAACAATTTGCAAGGAATCTCTGAAGCGCACATCTAGATGGGCAGCAAAGTACTACACGCATGACAAATCCTACTATCCGGTACCTCAATCCGCCATGCCCCTTTCTGCTATAGCTACGATGACACCTTTGCCAAGTGAGGACATAACACCAGGGATGGAAGGACAGATCAAAGAGTGGCTAGAGAGTTACAGACCAGTATGCCAACGGACGGTTAGGAGTGAGACCACAAAAGATAAGGCTGGGGCCTTGCCGCTAGCTGTCTACGCCGTTCACCACACCGACGAGTCTGAAGAGAGGCTTCGATATCCTGAAGAAAACACTGTATCGTCAGCAAATGCACAACGCGTTGTCAGCATACAATTTGTGGACGAAGGGGATGTTACTGAGGTGTTTGAGGATCACAGAGAAGTACAAATCGATGAGTATGAGACAGATTCGGATGACGAGGAATCAGATTTTGAAGAACATCCAGAGGTTGTCAACAGAGCGTGTGTTACCCGATCCGGCAGGGCTGTTTGTGCATTTGTGCGTCTCGACATGTAAGAGGTACTAACAGTTAAAAAATCCATTTAACGGTGCAGATTGATACGTATGACAACCAAATTTTTGGCAAAAAAAAAGAGAAAAAAAAGAAACCTCGCAGAAAAGCCACGAGAGCCATTGAATAATAAGTGTAGTGAGTTTTTGTGGACATAACGGAAAAAAGACTTCCGTGGCTTACAAATTAAAATTAGGTATCCCAGGGGCTAGAGTGGGTGTTTCATTCTTTGTAGAATTTACCTCTCTTGATTTACTTCGATGCCCCGTAGTCGACAGGAAACAAATTCACATCTATAATAAAAGCTTTGGTGAATTTTATCGGTATACTAGATTTGCAAACAAAAGTGGGGTAGATGAGCACGTTGCTAAATTAAAAAACAGCGTTAACGAGGTTTAAGTGAAAACAAATAATGAATTATTACAAGTATTACACTTCGTCTAGAGTTTAAGTCTTAAAACTGGGCAAATTGCATAATGTGAATAAGTAACGTGTATTTTTAATTATTAACTGAGATTTACCGACAACCGACAAAGGTCAAAAATCTTAACCGACAACCGACAAAGTAATGAAATTTTAACCGACAACCGACATTTTGACACCCCCCATTCAGACCCTCCTCTTGGGCCCAAGCCTCTCTGAAAAGCCTCGTTTAGAAGTTATTAGATGGCGGAGTGATTTATCCGCGTGTGGCGATGAAGATAACTCAGGAATTGCTTAGCTATGTTCAGCATAATGTTGAAAAATATGAAGATCACTTACTTCAGGACGGAAAGGTGGATGGACCTGCAATTACTGAGCCAGGGCAGCAGTTAAACCCAGACTTTCGTAGTCCTCCTGACGTTGGCGACTATGTGCTTCCCAGAGTCATCATCTGGGATCCATTGCAGCAGCAGCATTGTTTCAATACTGGATTCACATGCCCCCATTATGAGCACGGCCATCTGAATAGTATACTTACTCCCTGTAAGTGGAAAGATGGAAGGAGCGAGCGAGATTTGCCACGCCAAATTTGTTGTGTAAATGGCCCCGTGTTGCTTGTAAGCCGTGTGTATCGATGCACTGAAGGACACGAAATCGCTGGTCATGACCCCAGAATACTAGAGAGCATACCATCAGGTGATCTTAAATTTCATCTTGGCCATAAGTTAGGATTCACTCCTGAACTTTGCTCTTTAGTGTTTGCATTAGCTTCAAGTGGACAGCCATTTCATGAAATTGAACTGTTTCTAGCGCAAAAATACGTGGACAACTTTGCGGAAAGACAGTGTAGGTATGCAAGACACATCTTTACATATTTGGAGAAAAATGAGTCTCAAGACAAAGGCAAACTTCAAAAATTCCCGTCTTTTGAGGTGTGGAGACCAATGCCAAGCACAGATACAGTTCATCAGTGCTTTCTGTATATCTTTAGAGAGAACAAACAATTTTTTTGGCAAAGTATCAGTGAGAAAACTGCTAAATGGATGAGTGCCGACCACACATTCAAAGTTGCTGCAAACATTGGATGCATGCTCCCAAATGGATCTTGGTCTACACAATTTGATTCCTTGTATATAGTTATCAATGAAATTGGCCAGGTACTCACCTACAAATTGACAAAGGGTACTGCAATAAGTAAGGTAAAGGACATATTAAATAATTTAAAGCGTCGATTAGATCAACAGAAAGCATCCTGTGACACAATTTTTGTGGATGACTGCTGCAAGGTTCGCAGCAAATTACAGCAGATTTTTCCAAATGTGTTAGTCAAGCTTGACTTGTTTCATGCCATCCAAAGAGTCACCTCAAAAGTGCCCAAGAGCAAACGGCAGTACTTGTCCTCGTCTTTCATAAATGACTTCAAAATGATATTCCGAGCTGATGCAGACTAAGGTGAAATTAGAGAGATGGATACACCAGATGAACAAACCATAATGAGTAACCTTGAATGTCTTACAGAGAGATGGAAAGATGTCCATTATGACAATGGTGAGGCTGTTTTGAATAGAAATGTTTTGCATGAAATCGAAAATTTGAAGGTTCATATTGAAAGAGGCTGTTTGTCAAGGATTTTCCAAGGGGGTGGCTCTACAAGAAATGAAAATCTCCACAAAAATTTGAAGGCTGTGATAGCCTGATCAAGACTAGGTTGTAAATTGGCTGAAGCAACCTTTTACCTCTGGAATGAGAGAAGAGGTGCATCAGAATTACCATCAGGTTGTGTAAGGCCTATCCTATCCTACAAAGCAGCATTAGATGAACAAGGCTTTGAACCCACAGCTGAAAGGTTTGGTAATCCCAGAGTCTAGTGATCCTAAGAATGCTAGTGTTCCTAATGAGTATGATCCTGAAGTCATGCAGAGTATTTTGTGTGAAATGTTTGTTAACAGAGTGCTGAGTATCATGACACAAGCAATGATGGGCTCAGTGACAGTGAGCTTAACATCATTTTTTGTCAGGCTGTGAACATGTCTGTTCTTTATAATCAGCTGTGTTCACTATGTGCAAATCCCAGGTTGAGTTCTAAGCTACTCTACTTAATGCCCTGCAGCTTACTTCTGTTCAGTAACTCCACATTCAACACAGAGAAAGTTGCTGAACACTCAGAAAGGCTAAACAAGAATCTATTGGGTTACAGCCTAAAACTTGCCACAGTGGACTATGATTGCTCAGAAAACAGTATTTTTCTCAGTGTTCTCAGTCAGCTGAAAGAAATTTTGGCATCTTCACCCACTCTACAAAAGCACTTGGTTTTCCTTGGAATTTCATTGGCAGACAGTGGTGACATAAAGATTGTCCAAGAATTACGGGATCTTGTGGTGAATGAGTTGCTTAGCAATGCTGGAAGGTACAAGCATGCCCTTCTGTCACCTGAAAAGCATTTTGATGATGAGGTAAACAAATTCAGGGAATGGGGATACTTTTCAAGTAAGTGAAGACATTAATTTGGCATGTTATTGCAGTAAAGTTGGGTACATTGAAAAGGTTTCATGAAGTAATACCAAATCCCTTTAAGGTTTTGGTTAGGACAGATGACATCTCTTGTTGTGTACTTCCAAAAAATCTCCAAGGCATTGGAAATTCCTTGAGGTGGAGGGGAAATATAGAAAATGTTTAAAGCGAAATTTGTATTTCTAAATGGGCGGAGTGTTAGAAAAACTTGCTTCTGTTGGGGAGGCATGCATCCTCTTAAAATTCTTCTTTCGTTTTTTGATATATTTGTAAAAGTGGAATAAACAAAAGAAAAAGGGAAATTTTCTCCTACAGGTTTTCAGTATAGTGAATATTTTGCCTGTTTGGGTTTCTCAATAATAAAAAATTTATATTTGGAATGAAAAGTTACATACGGAAGAATAAAATAAGAGTAAAATACCTGTTGTAAAAAAAAACAAAACAAAACAAAACAAATAGCAGCAAAGTGGTGTTAATTATAAAGTATTCTATTTCTGGAATTTAAACTTGCACCTTTTGTTTAATCCATAAGGATTGATTTTGCATAGTTAAGCACACCAAAAAGCCTCTCTGAGACTTTCATTCTTTTTCAGATGAGTTGGGGAATGTCATAGGAATTGCACCATCCCAGATTCTGAGACTGAACATAGTCATCTTTACATCACTGGACCACATGCCTGTAGTACCAGTTTCCCCATTGTTGCCTTGCACAGCTACCAAGGCAATTTTTCTGGGATACAGTATTGGTCAACCAGAATTATATCACAATGTGGTATCTTTGGAGAATGTGAATGAAGCTATCCCACCCCATGTTAGTTCCACAAGTACATGTAGCAATAATTCTCCAAAGGAACAGGTGCCTGAGCACTGCTCATGTGGTCATGGTTCTGCCAAGAAGGATGGAAGAAAATTCTGCTGTCAAGTACCAAATGGTAACAAGAGCCGGTGTAAATGCTACTCTAAAATAGCTGGTTGCTCCCATTGATGTAAATGTGTTGGTTGTGGAAATCCTTATGGCAGCTCCCAGGCTGCCAAGCAGGCATACGCACATGTAACAACTTCAAGGTACCGACCCAAGCAAAAACTACTAGAGGCCAAAGAGAGCATCTCCAGTCTTGATTATCTGACAAGTCAAGGTTTAACTCCAGTATCTGGATGGTCCGAGATTGAAAGTCTTACATTAGACTGTCTTGTGAACTTTGCATCTTTGAAGGGTCTAAGCATTGAACCTTAAAGAGTGTATGAATACTACTCCAAACTTCATGACATTTCAAAAAATCTTGGAAGTCCCTTGCAACCAAAGAAAGCCAAGCAAATAGATGGGAAACTCCAAAGCATCAAGAAAGTGGCTAAAGGCTTTGAAGCGCTTTACAAAAAGCAGGTTGAACTGAACTGGTTCTGATTGGACATACTCTTTTGGATACTGTAAGTACTACCTAATGTTAGCCAAATTGGGTTTTTTTAAAACTAATTGGCAGGGAATCAGTATTAGTAACCAGTCAAATGGAAACTTCAACATCTTCCCCCACCACCCACCATCACCCCCAACATAATCTGGGCAGTTGTTTCAGTAGATATAACAAAGTGCACGTGATTGAAATGAACAGGAACTTTTATTATTAATTCAGTAATGTAATGATTATCTTTGGGTGTTCAGTTTTTGAAGTATGACATCGAAATATACTAATACAATATGAAAGAATCATGAACAAAATAAATTTTATAAACCATCTTACTCCACAATATTACTTTTGTCTCAATTTGTGATTAAGAAAAATTTTTAATAAACCTATGTAAAAAAATTAATTATGTATCCAATTTGCTATGTTATGTACATCTAATGCAGTTAGGAGACAACAAAAATATAATGATTTACCACATGTTCCTTCTTTACTATCCAAGGAATTTAGTTAATTCAGTTATGTAACTATTTTCTTTGGGCATTCATTTTTTGAACTATCACATCAAAATATACTAATTTAATAAATTTAAAAGGAATGCGAACTACATTGATTTTTATATACCATCTTTCTGTGCATAAAATTTTGTTTCAATTTGTGATTGATTTCAACACACCTAATTATATAGAAAATAAAATATGTATGCAATTTGCTATTAATGTTATGTACATATGTTGTAGTCAGGACACAACAAAAATATATCAAAGAGACAAGAAGTACAGTATTAAAAGTTCTACTCTGTTGCCTCTAAGAATGCTAGAATTTCATCCTTTTGTGGATGAGCATTCATAACAGTTTCTTGCATGTCCACTGTGATTTTATTGTCTTTTGTTAGGAATGCCTGATGGTACTCTTCTGGTGTCACACCACAAGCAGCAATTGCATGTGGGCTTACAACTGTTGGAAGCTTTTTGCAGAAGACTACCAGCTTATTAATTTTCATGACGGAACCAATTTTAGCTTCCTGTAAGGCTGCCATGGCTTCCTGGGCTGCTTTACTGCTGGGTCTTCTAGTAGAAGAATAGCTCTGCACTACTCTCCTTACACACACAAAAGGACCAGGGAGAGACAGAATTCTTTTTTGGATGTCTTCACCCAACACTCCCACTTTGAGTCCTACTGAGGACTTCTGCAGATGGCAAGACTGTAAAACAAACCCATTTGGCTCAAATTGAAATAAACCATAAAGTTTTTATGTTATCAGCAGTCCACTAAATATTGAGTGCATAATGCAAACCATGTATCTTGTGGTTTGAATTTTTTTTGTTCTTTTTTCAATCAGTTTGGAATAAAAAATTAAACTTAATTAATTTAATTAATCATGTAATCTTTTGGTTGGGAATGTCATGTAAGTCTAGGGGTTTAACTCAATATTTTCAGTAAGCAACCCTGTCTGTTTCACATGGGAGCCCCTCACCCTAGCCCCAAGAATGGAGGGCACAAGATCAGTAGTCCTTCTAGAGAATCATTTAATCCTTTACACCCTAGTATTGATGGGAATATTTTCCACAGTGTTCTTAACACATTTCATATGGTGTTGACAGGACAGTTTGTTTAACAATCAAGATCTTCTTTACTTAGTGATCATTTCCTTTTTTCTCATGACCATCATGTGATTCAGGAATGACATTGTAAGGAGAAATTACATGCTAGTCACTCTTAGGGGTTAAAGGGTTAAAGAAAATTTCTCAAATTCAGTTGCATAACCAACTGACAAATCTGCAATTTTTGCAATTAAAAAATCTGTGAAATCTGTTAATTAAATTATTTATCAGGAATTTTTTCCTTCAGTGATACATTAAGTCTTATAATATTAGGACTTACTACACTCAAAAGATAATAATCAATGTTAGGAGCTCCTGTCAATGTCAAATAAAAACTAACCTCCCAGGAAATGGTTGAATAGGCCGCTTGATGATGTTTCATCAATCACAATGCAGGTCTGTATTTTTTCCTCGACATGGCCCACGATTGGCTCCACGCATCCTTTCTGGCACGCTGATGTTTTCCCCGTTCCAGAAGGGGCAGTAGCGATCAGATGAAGGTCTGCCTTCTCCTCGTAGTAACCAAAAAGCTTCAGTGTTGTCTGACCGAGCAAAGAGCTCGTAGACACCAGAGCTGAACAAAGTAGCATCTCGCTTGTTGTACCATTGCTACAAGCGAACGCCGTCAGCCATTGACGAAGGCGTTGGGGTACAACTTCTTCAATAGAAAGAATAATTTGGCCCAGCTGAGATTCCAGTTCCGCGGTAGATGTGACATTACTCTGAGTGTCCATGATATGTCGAATATCGAAAAACTAACTACGTAACTTTTGTGAGCACCTTCTTTGATGGCGGGAAAAGCTAGAATGAACTAACAGGCGCCTAGGTCAGCGTTTGTATTTTAGCAATTGTGGCGGGAAATCGGCGATTAAAAATTCACCTGGTTTATAGATAACTGATGACCCAACTGGCCCAAGTGGCCCAAGTGGCCTAAGTGACCCAAGTGACCCAAGTGACCCAAGTGACCCAACTGGCCCAAGTGACCCAACTGGCCCAAGTGACCCAACTGGCCCAAGTGGCCCAACTGGCCCAAGTGGCCCAAGTGGCCCAAGTGGCCCAAGTGGCCCAAGTGGCCCAAGTGGCCCAAGTGGCCCAAGTGGCCTAAGTGACCCAAGTGACCCAAGTGACCCAACTGGCCCAAGTGACCCAACTGGCCCAAGTGACCCAACTGGCCCGAATGACCCAGCTGATCCAAAAGATCCAAACGCACAAGAAAATTATTAGCCTTCAAATCACAGTGAAGAAAGCCTTTTGTGTGAATATGTGAAAGGGCTTCTGTCAAATCATGTGAAATAATTAACCAGTCATTTGTTATGAGTGAGCTTTGCACATTCTGTATTGTTGCACTGTTTTTCTGACAAGACAATAGTTTGCCTATTGTTACAGATGTATTGTCTTCCCCTTTAAACTCCATTATTAAGGAAATGGGCTGCTTTTGAAGCTGCACACCTATTATGGTTGGGATATTTTTATGTGCGAGTGCCTGCATAATGTGAGCCTCCTTCATTATCTCTGTGGTGTCCTGCATCAGAGACTGTTTTCCCACAACCTTTATATCAAATCGTGTGTACTGTTTCAGAAGGCATCGACCATAGGATCCTTCTCCCAGTATTATATTCTCTCCATTGGTTGGAAGAAGTTCAGTATGATTGATTAAGTTTACAGTGGATTATTTGGTACTTGCATTCCTTTTAAAAAACTGGAAAATGAAGGCAAATATATTATAGAGAGTGTGCTTAAATAAATGCTAGATTGCAACACAAGTAAAGTTGAAGATTGTTGATCTCATTGTTTGGCATGCAAATTACTGCAAAGTAACTAGAAACATTACTCCTCCAGATGGACTAGACATTAGCATTGGATTTTATTTTTTTCTTGGCGTGCTCTCCCTCGACGCTGCCGCTTTTTCTCAATTGCGTCTTTCTTTTTTTGGAGCTGAAGTTCCTTCACTTTTGTTTGTGCTTCAGCAAAGCTTATTTTAAATATTTTCTCAAAGTGGCCATTCACTTTTGAATAAATGTGTTTTACAGCAGTTTTAATGGCTTTTTGCGTTGGTTTCATTTTACACACCACTTTCAATAAGGGCCTCTTTTAAAAGTTTTCGGGTTTTGAAAGTTTCTCCACTAGGGGAAAAAATTATGGATGGCATAATAGTGCACTTGACAACCTCCACAATTTGACAGTGTGTGCTGTTTCTTCTGCGCTGTATTAAGAGCTTTCCAGTTTACCATTGAAAACGTGTCTTGGTACTGGGCCCTGGCTTTTGAGTTCATCTTTCGGAAAGAGCTGTAAATTGCTTTGGATTTCTTGACGTAGGTGGAACGTTCGACCGCAAAGACTTCCTGACTGTCACCCTCGAACGCTGCAAGATAGTTCTTCCACTTTTCACTAGGGTTAGTTTCAACCGAAGCACTTCCAACCTTACGAAAGCTCTCCTTTACAGCAACTCTTGCAAATCCACAATTAAAAATGACAGACATTTTCGTTTCACACGAATAGACTTAGCTCGTTATCGAGTAGTACCGTTGTTAGGGAACAGAACCTTGAAGAGTTTCAAGGAATCAGTGCGATAACTTCCAAGATTTGCGCCAAAATTGTAATTCAGTCTCGTTATATGATACTACTTGGGATAAAATTACAAACATTCTCTATTCTTACCGCCCAAATTTGCAATTGTGTTTTATTAGAACTGTCAAAGGCGATCTAACCCTGGATTTACAGAGATGCAATCGACCTCAGAAAACGAGAAAAAGAAATAAATATCATCAAAAGTATACAAAGTTTGCCTGTATTACTTCTGAGATTGCTCTAATATTAGTATTTGGTAGTGTAGCAGCCGTTAAATTATTGCTTCTGAACACTCGCGTGACTCGCGTGTCAAAATGGCGGACACTAAGTTGAATTACGTGACTGCGAGTTTTCAAAATTCCCACCTCTTAAACAGTTTTAATTTGTCTTTTTCCAAATAAATAGGAACCTGTGGGATTACTTTCGTTGATAGCGGTTGGAACCAGGTAAGGGCTAAGATGTTTTCGGGCGAAAACCATGATAGAGGAAGCAGCTTCGCAGAGACAAAACTTGATTTAATCTGCCTAGCACATCTCTCTTTTTTTGGCAGCCATTCCAAGTGGGAAAACAATGAAAAACGTCTCAAATATTCATAGCGATAACTGCATTTTGATTTGCCTTATGTTTAGTGGTGGGAATTTGCTCAAGAAAGCAACCGACGAATTTGGCGCCTAAATTAACTGTTTTTGGCTGTTGAGAGTATCATATTACGCTGCCACAATTCAGTCCGAGAGAGCTGGTAGTGATACACATTTCTGCCAAGTACGAGAAAAATCCCTCGCAAAATAGCTAAGTTATTCTCAATTTTGTGAAAATATGGGTTAAAGACAGGGTGACCCAGGCCTTAATTAACCTGAGTCATAAAGGCACTAACCTATTTAAGAAGAACACAGAACGAACTTGTTACTATTCTCAAGCTAAAAAATCGACATGCTTCGTGCCAACGCCACTTCCTTACCCCTCTCTCATTGCCACTAACAAGTAAATAAGATATGGTTTCTTAGGTCTTGGGTCTTAGCTTCCGGGGATCTTTCGTTTTCGCTACAACCAACAGCTCAGTGATGAACGAGGATTTCATTCGAATCAATTGTTTCGTTTTTCATATAGATTAGGTGTAAAGCTAGTTTAGAAAGAAGTTGTAAAAAATATGCTTCACGAACAGTTTCACAAGCAAAATACATCTTACAGTTAACTCAATTTGCGATTGTGAGCACATTCCAACGAGGTGATGTTTAATTCAAAGAACACTCAATTCATGTCTATGCCCTTCGTGCGGGCGCCTCATATATGCATTATGCGCTAACCGTTGATGAAAAAAGAATTGCAAGGAAACATCCTGAAAGGCTAGGTTATCTTTATAATGATAAGAACATTGAAACATACGACAAAACGAAATTAAGATCCACTTAAAACCGTGATGTAATTTACGTAATAGTAAAGCTCGCAACGCGCAGCTTAGCCCCATAATTATACGAAATAGTAGTAACCCATCAAGCCGAAAAAATTTGGACTAATGACCGTACGGGCGTCCGTAGAAGGTGCTACTTTTAGCATGCGCGGTCAACTGTACCTACTATCTCAGCCATTACGTAATGGAAGGGCGAGGAAGTAGGTAATGCGCAGACGCGATTGCTTGCGTAAGTTGGATACCCCATTAGTGTGCGCCAGGAGACACCGGCAGATGACAATTAAGTGCGCATACTCGAGTGCCGAGCTTTAGTGCAACTTACCGCGGGCACACGGTTAGACATTACACGAGGGCTTCACGTGGGCTAGTAGATGTGATACCTTGTAAGAAAATAATTTGCAACCCGCGTTTAGAGCGAGAAATCAAACTGGTCAGGATGTAGTTGAACAGCAATTTTTAGTATTTTGCAATTTCTAATCATCTCACTGGGTAACAATACCGGCAGAGCTAAAGCTTTGTCAACCGGAGGAAATTGTTATAATTCAAGTTCGTGGAGAGAGGGTTGGAGTGGAAATAAACTGGATAGAAAGAGACAGAGCGACCAAAGAGAGCAACAAGTAAACGGCATAAAACGAGTCGAGAAAATCGCGCAAGAAAGTTGGAAAGGACGCCAAAATAGGCAGAATATAGTGAGAGGAACGCGAAAACGTGAGGCACAAGAAAAGGCACAAGTAAAAAGGCGAATATCTAGCAAAGAGCAACGGGAGAAGGAAAAACAAAGAAGCTCTTGAAAAAAAGACTGAAAAGATGTCATCAACAAAGAGAGGAGAACTACAACTTCTCTTACGCTAAGGCCCAGAAAAATTCAAACCTTTTTTTTTCACCAATGATCGTTTAACACTAGCTTCAGTTTTTAATTCGCGCAACTGATCACGTTTTGGTAAAACAATTTTGTTGACCTCTCCGTGTACTCAGGCAAAAATTTCCGCCTCTGTCCCACCCTCTAGATATATGAACACGTACAGAAGACAATGGCACAAGCTGGGGGACAAAGTCAAGCCTAGTAGGGGAGGCAGGGGAAAACACGTTTAATACATAAATTAATTGTTTAACAGATTTGAATGGAGTGAGTGTGCCAGTGAGCGAGTGAGTGAATTTTACGTCTATACCTAAACCTCATGGTATGGCTTACATCAATAAACATCAAACGCTTGTAATAGCATCAAATTATTCGAAAAACTTGGTCGTTTTGGATGGTAGCTTTAAAGAAAGACTCGGTTACGAAATTTCCAGAGGATAAATGATGAAGATTACTACCAGGAAGTTTGAAACTCAGAAATCTTTTCCAGTTTTAATATTTGACGATTGCGTTGATTCAAGAATGTTACCTGTTAAAATGACCCCTTCTTTAAAATATTTCTTCCATAATTCAGGACCTGGTGGACCAGATTTCGCTAGAGTATCGTAAAGAGTATTTGTGAAGAGAGAAATATATCAAATTACACGAACATTTCCCCTTTCTCTGAAGAATCCAAAGGTCTCCTTGTTTCCTTGTTCCTTGGTTCCTGAAAGCAAACAATGATGATAAAGAAAGCTAACATTGTTAACGTAGTCTTTTCCCCTAAATATTATCCTCTAGCGGAAACTGATTAAAACGTATGACGTGGAGCGATATACAAACGTTGAGGATTTAGTGGTGGAGATGTGAGGTCATCAATCTATCATATAGCGCATCACAAGAAATTGGGATTTTCCTCCAACATATTCCAAGATAATTTTGAACAATCGTGATGTATTGCATTTCAGAGACCAGGTTTGACCTTAAAAGTGCCCATGAGACGTTTTTTTTTTTTGCATTTTCTGGTTGATAGCTGTATTTAAAATTAGAAACAATCGACTTTAGCGCCTAGCGAGTTCTCCTTGACCATATTTTTGTGCATTGAAAGTACAATTTGGCGGCCAAAAAGGGTCCCCATCGTTTTTCTCTCTTAAGAAATCCCTATTTGAGTTTAACTTGAGTCAAATGACTGTAAACTCCCTCTTTTTTCCGTTTGACCGGCTGAACGACGATAGCCTCTGCCTTTGCAATCTCTGAGGAAAGGAGCAACTTGCCGTGAAACGGCTCGATGACTTCTCAGCGAAAAATCATCGTGCCTTGTGATACAGCTGATTCTTTCGTCAAAATTTAGATTTTGGTTCGTTAAGGGAATTTCTCTACAGCAACAAAACTCTAGAGCACTGACCAAGGGGAACCTTCGCCGCACTAAGCGCGAAAGAGTAAAATGTTATGATAGTCATATTAATGTGGCCACAGTCAGAAGTTTATTTCAAACTATCGACCAACCTGGAACTCTCAAATGCGCTTGCTCATGATGCAAGACTTGTCCTTTAATTCATAACATAGAGAAAATATCAGGACCCAGGAGATCCATTAAGATCACTGAACACTTTACGTGCACCTTCACCAATGTCATTTACTGCATAGCTTGCACTTATTGCAATAAGTTATACATTGGTGAAATAGGAAGACGACTAGGTTACTCTGATTCCGAGAACACCTTCGCAACGTAGGAAAAAAATGACAAGGACGCATCCAAACCAGTCGCTAGACACTTTAATCTCCCTAGACACTCTAAGCAGCATATGGCAGTTTGCTGCTTTTCCCTACATCTACGCAACTCGGAAAGCCACAAAACTCTAGAACAAAAATTTATGGGCTTTCAGTTTCAGGATTTTCAGTTTTTACATTTGGATGTATTTAAGACATAGTACAACCAGCTTATTATCAATAACATTGAATTATGTTTTTATATGAAACTGGGTGTGCTTAGAGGTGCTTCTAAGTTTTTATTTTGATTGATTTTTATTTACCGTGGTTTTCTGCTATTGAAGGTAGCAGAATTTCAAATGAATACGAGTCAAAGGGATATAAAAGTCAAGCCAAATAGTAGTTTGTGCAGTAAGGCCTCCTCTGTTGAAGAAGAGAAGAGAAAGAAGAAGAGAAATAAGTTGGGTTTTGTTCATTTTCCTCAGTCCTTTCTTCCTCTTTATTTCTTTGCAAATCCCTCATTTCATTTATCAGCTTTTGCTTTTCTGCCTCTAGATCATTACATTTGTTCTTCAAGTCTGAAAGCTCATCTCTCTTGAGATGAAGATCCCTTTCCACTCCCTCAGTAGACACTAGTTCACTATGTAGTATGCTTAAACTGAGATATTTTGAATTAAGCTGTTCTCTTTTTCTTCCTTTATTTTGCCTATATTTGTATGCCATAACTCCTGCTTCTCTTTCTAACCTGCCTTGGATACAGTAGCCTGTCTCTCGACTAACTATAAACCAAGATCTGAAAACTGTGGTATTACACCAGAGCAGATAACACCCGATTTGATATGTATTTGGACCTGATAAGGAAGTCTCGTTGATTTATCTATTTATATTTTCGAATTAGTCAGATGTCTGAAAAATAATGAGAGGTCGGGGAAACATGTGCAGCATCTCGAGGTATTTTTATTTCTCAATTTAGTTCATTGTTCCATACATTTAATTGCAGCGCTCCAGCCATTTTTAAACATGTTAAATACTCTGTTCGTAATAATCCGGCGACAGAAGCAAAAATTCAACTTTTTTTTTTTTGCTCGAAAAGATCCTTTTGGTGAACTGTTTTCAAAAATAATATTCAAAAGTTCCAGCGAGTTTTTATTTTGGCAAAAAATACGAAAGTTCGAAATAGGCCAAAACGTACCTAATTTGAATAATCTCTATCGGGCTTTCAGTGCATTTTAACAACGCTCGTACAAGATAACGAAAATTATCTTGGATTAATTTTTTCATAAGTTGTTTTTCATCCCTAGGAGTAGCTTTGCAATTATATTTCTTCTCTAACTGCGCTTTCTTTCGTTTGTAGCCACCCTCGTAAAGTACACTATATTTTCCATTCCGTTTGTACGCTGAATTTTGCCATATTTCAGACGACCATAACATCGAGGGTATAAGAATGTACATGATTTTAAATTTCTTCGTGTTTATCATGTAAAAATATTATTTTTGGCCCGTGAAAAGCAAGCGCGCCAGAGCAAAATATATGGCGTGCATTTTCACGGAGTTCGGCCATTTTCTTGATGTACTCCTACTGCAAATCACTCGCTATTGGGACAAAACTCGACATGTTTGGTCTCTACTTCTGATATGATTCATTTAAACATATCAATTTTAACATAAAAATTACCCTACCTTCATTGTTAAGTGAACAAACCACCGTTTTAGGTAAAGTTTGAGTTTATTTTTCTCGAGTGCTAAATAAACAAATCGCTGTTTACAAAGATACCAGATCTGTCGACGTGTTTTTAGCTGAAATTGGCCTGTCGCTTACATTGTTCTTTGATTTACAATCTTTCCCACTGACATAACTTTAAAGTGAATTACACGTAACTGTAAATGTTGTTGTAAATACGTGAGCGTGAGCCAAATAAAATCTTAGCACACATAAAATATTCGAAACATGTAGTTGTCGCAAGAAAATACTCGCTTGTTCATGAACCTCGTGTATACATTCGGTGTATTGCTCGGTTACTTTTATAGATTTCTACTACTGTCACTGTAATTAAAATAGCATGTTTGTGTAGTCCACCTGTTTAGATACATCTTCAAATCAACTCTAGGTTGGAATTCTGTTTGTAAAAATTGTCGAAGAAATTCGAGAAATAATGCAGCATCATTCCTTCTCAGACACTCTGATTCATGGATTACCGTAGTACACCACTTTCTAACCCTGCTGAGAAATCACGCGGTGTTTGGTTTCGCAAGAAACCGTTGACTTAATACGTTCTACGGAATAGTTTGGGAAACCAAATATGGTCGATTTACAACGCTAAATATTCCGAAATGTGAACATTTTACACTCCTTGTGTGTCCGTCGCGGTTTCTGGTGATTTCTGCCGTGAGACGGCTTGGAAATGTACAGAGTTTTAAAACATACATGTTTCGCTTTTGAGCTTTTTGCCATGAACGCGACCACGGCTAGGTGGGTTACCCCACCTTGACACGTTTACATGGCAAATTGTCACCCCGGCTGACTGGGTTACCCTACCTGGCAGACTGGGCAACCCGCTTAGGCGGGTCACCCCACCTGTCATGTAAACGTGATCAAAATAAAACTAGACCCTGTGAACAGGGTAAGTGGGATACCTGGATGGTACTGGATCCTTGGAATCAAGTGAAGTGATACTATGGGTGTCGGACTAGTATACTGAAATAGTGCGCTCAAGTCTGGCTGAGGGCATACACCTATTTCAAAACACAGGCATTCTCTGCATGCAAGAGTTATTTTTTGTAGGGTGGGTGGATTACTTGAAACATTGTAAGTGGTCTACATTCTTACAAAAGGAAAGTAGAGTATTAAAGCAAAAAAGAACGAAAATGTCGAATTACCTCACACACAGGAATTTTGTGGTAGATTATGTGTGTTGTGCGAATAGATGTCACTAAAAATAAACTGTATTGGTGCCACAGATACCTGTTACTACAAAATGCAGACAGCAGACTGCAGACCGGATACAAAATATAGACTGTGGACTGCAGAGTGGGTACAAAATGCAGACTGAGAATCTGAAGAGTTTTTACGTCTGGTATATAATAACATGTCATCTTACAGCTTACCGAGCGTCACGCAATCGCTTTTCCGCGATCAGCCTTCACGATTATTTGCACTATTGTGGTAAATTCCTGGCCCATTTCTTGATGAAAATCGATCATAATATAATTTCAAGCCTTCAATATAGTCTTCTTACCTTGCGCGCGAGTTGGTTGGTGTGATGTCTGTACAGATTTTACCAACGTAATAAAAGCAGATAACGTGAATAACAGTGATGGTAAAGCAAGCTTAAAACGGCAGAAATCGCCTGAAACTACAACGGATACACAGGGTATGAGTAAGTTCTATTGATTTTACAGGAAAAATGTTCATATTTCGAAATATTTATCGTTGTAAATCGACCATATTTCGTTCCCTATACTATTGTTCAAATTTTCAACGGTTCCTCTCTTAACTTAACACCGAGTCACACAACGCGTGACGCGTTCATGAATTAATCGTTGGCTTTTTCTCGAGGCGTGAGCTTAGGCCGCCTGTGACAAGAAAATTGCATCACAGGCGGCCCAATCTCCAGCTGTGAGATGATCATCTTACGCAATAACGGTTATGGCGGAATTATAAGAGTTTGTATGGGCATATTTACGACCGCCCTCAGGAATAAAAAAAATACGTCAAAAAAAAAACCTCACCTCGCTTCCACAGCGTATTGCTTGTTATCTGACCGCTTACTTTGATGAAAAGAGCCCATTTGAGCGAGTTGTTCATTTCGAGGTTTTCAACGTACATAAGAAAAGCCCAAGGCTGAACACTCCATTTCTGAACGCCTGATCCGAGAAGCGAAAAATCCAAGCTCAAAATGACCGGGCGGCCACAAATCCAGCACAGAATCCAAGCACATATACTGTAGTTTCATTTCAATTCACTAGGCGTTCGGAAATGGAGTGTTCAGCCTTGGGCTTTTCTTATGTGCGTTGAAAACCTCGAAATGAACAACTCGCTCAAATGGGCTCTTTTCATCAAAGTAAGCGGTCAGATACCAAGCAATACGCTGTGGAAGCGAGGTGAGGTATTTTTTTAGAGAATTTGACGTATTTTTTTATTCCTCAGAGCGCTCGTAAATATGCCCATACAAACTCTTGTAATTCCGCCATGGCCGTTATTGCGTAAGATGATCATCTCACAGCTGGAGCTTGGGCCACCTGTGGTTGTCCATTTCGAGGTTTTCAACGTTCATAAGAAAAGCCCAAGGCTGAACACTCCATTTCCGAACGCCTGATCTGAGAAGCGCAAAATCCAAGCTCAGAATGACTGGGCGACCACAAATCCAACGCAGAATCCAAGCAAATATACTGTAGTTTCATTTCAATTCACTAAAAACTCAATCTTCCCCGCGCAACCGACACTAAGCCGCAGTTTGCTTCAAAAATTTCCAGTTTAGACGTTTCTAACAGCCCGCGGCCACATCAACCTTGACACACGACCGTTGAAAACCAGCTTGGTAACCCTACCTCCTTTTCGAACTGAGCCTCGCGGGGAGCAGAAATTTTTTTTGGGATCACTTTCTGAGGGAGCTTAGACACCAGGCTCAATCAGGTAACCAAGCCTTCTGATGATTAACAATTCTATACTCACCTCCCCCGACTGGTTGAATACGATTGGAGGGAGACAGGGAAGGGAACATTTTTGTTACTTGCGCGAGAAAAAACAAATGAGAGGTTATCTATTAACCCTAATTTTTTTTTTAATTTTCGCGTGAAAGAATATTACCTTATCTCGCTGCGCTCCGTTCAAATACGAATCTTCTTCCTTTGGCTAAAATACGCTTTCTTCGTGAATTCTAAACTCTACTCACGGTCAAATGGAACCGAAGGGAATTTCAAACCTAGAAAATACTTGCTTCTGAATATTGTCTTAGCTCTGCTCTCGGTGACGTTTTTCCGAAGGACTCGCTAGATTGCAGAACAATCGCAAGAAGTGCACCTCGTCGAGTACAGGTCTTGAAAATGTATTCAATGTTAAAAGAAATCCTAGCAGGCAAACAAAACTAACCTTTCGGTGAACTACGTAATTGAACCAAGTACTTTTTTTAACGGACCACAAAATTCGTCGTAAGTGTAGTAATCCGCTTATTTATTCTTGACATTAAGCTTATTTCGACTTAATAAAGCAATTGGTATCAATCATATGAAAATACGTATTTGACAACTTGATAATCTTGTTAGAACGTCATAGGAAGTTGTACCTTCAAAGAAGCTACGTGTAAAATCTGTAAGGCCTTTTCACTGTTTATGGCGGTAAATTTATATTCACGTCTTAGTTATTTGCTTGATTATTTTTTGACGCTGTTGTGTTGAGCATCCATCTGAAGTGTGCATGACTGAGTGTTCAGGGTGCAAAGAGTGAAAACGGTACGCAAACCTAATAATTTCGACCCCTCCACCCCTCCCTGCTCCACCCTCTACAAAAATGAGTAGTTTCTGGACCATATTGACTTGAAATTTTACACTTGGTAATTCCTAAATTGACTGATGCCTCACACAAGAGAAAATTATTTTCATATCATATCTGTGCACCACTGAGGCCTTTCATTAACAAAAAGGCTATTCTGGTATGTTCCAATAATGGCTCTGGGTCAGATGCGTTTGCAACAAAGGAAGAAAAAAATGAATTATTATTATTATTATTAACATTATTATCATTATTATTATTGTGTTACATACTCTTAACCAAATTTGAAACTTTACCACTCCCCTCCCCCAAAGCAGCTACATGTAAACAATATAGGGCCTTTTTTAAAGTCCTCACAGTTTAATGCCTCAAGGCTTGCTGGTTTGGCAGTCAGTGGAAAAGTAATGAAAGAAATACATTCAGTTGGATTTAAATGATTATAATTAAGATTTAAATATCAATTCCAACTGAGCAATGACTCATGATACAGAAAACAAGACATTGATTGCATTATATCAGGTGGCTTGATCCAAATGAGCCAAGAAAGCTTTTTTTTTTTGTTTTGTTTTGTACCTAATCATAAAAAAGCCCCATATTCTGTAATTATAAGTCATAAAGTGAAATTCAGTACTCTAACTATATTCAATAGACCTTACTGCAGTTTTCAACACCACCTTAATGGGTTGGTGGGTAGGCATGACCTTGCAGTATTTGTACGAGAATCCAATGTCAAATAATCTTTGTGAATTATATTAGGTGGCTTGATGCAAATAAGCCAAGAAAGCATTTTTTTTGTTTGGTACCTAATCATAAAAAGCCCCATATTCTGTAGTAGTAAGTCATGGAGTGAAATTCAGTACTTTAACTATATTCAATAGACCTTACTGCAGTTTTCAACACCACCTTGATGGGTTGGTGGGCAGGCTTGACCTTGCAGTATTTGTATAAGAATTCAATGTCAAATAATTTTTGTGAAAAATTCTGTTATGATAAAAATATCAGAAATATGGCAAACGTAAGCAACAGTTGTAAACGTTACAGGAAAAGGATTCTTCTGTAAAAGAATTTTCTTCTTGCAGACTAAAATTTCCTGAAAAAAAATAACAGACAATGCAAGGAAAATCTATTACAAACAACAAGGCAAATTAAAGGACAGGTACAGCCATAGCCACTATGAAGTAAGCATCCCTACCACTCCCAAAATGCATTATCAGTTGCCTCAGATGTCCAGGCAGTCCAGGCAGTCCAGGGAACAATTTAAACATTGACTCAGTTTTGTGTAATCAGATTAATTGTTGTTAAGTGCATTATTTCATGACAACGTACTTCAACAAGTTAGGTAAACATATAGTATATACCACAAAAGCAAATTATTTCTGGTGTTATCGCTAATTGAGATATCAGATCAAGAAAGTATAAGGTTATTAATAAAGAGTTAAATTTTAGCTGTAAGCTTTTCGAGTTATTGATCTGACAATTTACTGTACGTTGTAAAATTACAAAAGGAAACACTAAATTTAGGTTGTAAAACACTAAAAAACTTCCTTACTTACCTTTCAGTCTCAAAAAGTTTTCCTCTTTACTGCTTTAAAAATTTGAGCTTGTGTTTACTACTCGCCGAAGTTCCTTGTATTCTCTAGTGTGACAAAAAAGGTCACGCAAGCAAGAAAAGGCTTGGTCACAAATTCAGTAGGCTTGGCTACTGAGTTGAGCCTGGTTTCTAAGCTCCTTCAGAAAGTGATCCCAAAAAAAATTTCTGCCGCCGGGGACCATACCTGGCTCACTTTGGTCGCTGGACAATTTTCTACTTATACAGCTTGCAAGAGACCGACAAATTTGTAGATTTTTCATGACATCACATCTATGATCTTTGACGTAATAAAGAAACGAATAGGAAATTTTCCTTCTTGGTGAGTTCGGCTTTTCAAAGGTCGCGTTTTCCATATCTGCTCCCGCTTCCTGCCGTCTCCAGCCCCCTGTTCTCCCGGGCGCTCATCCCCCTCCGCTAATATAGAAGAAATAATTTAGGGAGACCAAAAGATTTGACCCGTTAAATTGGCCGCACAAAAACTCACAAGGGATAACGATTTACGCCTTTACTACGGCTTAAAACTTCATACGTACGTACTTCGGTGATATATATATTTTACGCCCGTAACTATAGGCGCAATTTCTTCCAGTCGGTGATATATGTATTGTAAGATTTTGCGCCAGTAACTAACGGCGTAATTTCTTCTAGTCGGTGATATATATATACTGTAAGATTTTACGCCCGTAACTAAAGGCGTAATTTCTCTTAGTCAGTGATATATATACTGTAAGATTTTACGCCAGTAATTGTTTCGCACCACGGGTTCGGGTACTACTGATTTTGAAGATTCACCAGGAAAATAGAGTCCTCGGGATCTACCAATTTTGTTAACTAGTTTATTCAGCGAGTTTTCTCTTGCACACGCGCTAGCTAGTCAACCGATAGCAGAAAATACACATGAAGATCGCCTATATCGGTTAGAACAAAAAAGCTTTTTAGAATACGAACAATGTTGATGTACTCACAATTCTGTAAGGCTTTATCCCGCTTAAGACGCGATATTTTCCAGACCTTGCACAAAGGCAGAAAACACACTTTTCGAATGAAGCACAGTCCTTTCAATCTGGTCTCGGATTCCCTACTGCCGCTTTCTTAATCTAACTCACTTATATGAACTAATCTTGAAAGCTTATGATATCTTACGTAAACAAAAAAATGCTTTATCTTAAATAAACAAAAAATGTTTGATTAAAAAACATCGAAGTCCAAACAGTAACTAACGGCGTAATTTCTTCTAGTCAGTGATATATATACTGTAAGATTTTACGCCAGTAACTAAAGGCGTAATTTCTTCCAGTCGGTGATGTATATATGTAAGATTTTACGCCAGTAACTAACGGCGTAATTTCTTCCAGTCGGTGATGTATATACTGTAAGATTTTACGCTAGTAACTAACTGCGTAATTTCTTCCAGTTGGTGATGTTTTATATGTAAGATTTTATTTCTTCCAGTCAGTGATATACATAATCTAAATTTTGCGTCAGTAATATGATTTAATTATATATCAATTTATTATAATTAATCTACCGACTGAGATAGTGGCGTAAAATTTTACAGTATATAGACTGTGTTAGTCACATATTACGCCGTTATATATATTCCCTACATGTTTCGAATATTTTATGTGTGCGAAGATTTTATCGCGTATCACGTCACGCTCACGTATTTACAACAACATTAATGGTTAAGTGTAATTTACTCTAAAGTTATGCCAGTGGAAAAGATTGTAAATTAAAGAACCACATAAGCGACAGGCCAATTTCAGCTAAAAACACGTCGACAGAGCTGGTATTTCTATAAACAGCGATTTGTTTATTTTGCACTCGAGAAAAATAAACTCAAAAACTTTTACCTAAAATGATGGTTCGTTCACATAACAATGAAGGAAGGGTAATTTTAAAGTTAAAATTGATATACTTAAATGAATCAAAACAGAAGTAGGTACCCAACTCGTCGAGTTTTGTCCCAATAGCGTGTGATTTGACGGTAGGAGTACAGCAAGAAAATGGCCGAACTCCGTGAAAATGCACGCTATATATTTTGCTCTGGCGCGCTTTCTTTTCATGGGCCAAAAATAATATTTTTACGTGATAAACACGAAGAATTTCCCGTTGAAAAGAGCTCTTTTATTTTATGTTCATTTGTATACCCTCGATGTTATGGTCGTCTGAAATATGGCGAAATTCAGCGTACAAACGGAATAGAAAATATAGTGTACTTTACGCGGGTGGTTACAAACGATAGAAAGTTCAGTTGGAGATGAAATATAGTTGCAAAGCTACTCCAAGAGATGAAAAACAACGTATGAAAAAAATGAGTCCAAGATAGACTGTGATATTTAAAATTCGTTGTCTTGTACGAGCGTTGTGAAAATGCACTGAAAGTACAATAGAGATTATGCAAATTAGGTACGTTTTGGCCGATTTCGAACTTGAGTATTTTTTTGCCAAAATAAAAACTCGCTGAAACTTTTGAATATTATTTTTGAAAACAGTTCACCAAGAGGGTCTATTGGAGCAAAAACTTAAAAAAAAGTTGAATTTTTGCTTCTGTCCCCGGATTCTTGAAAATTACTGACAAATTCTCTTAAATGAAAGCTATATAAGATGCAGTAATATGTTGCAAAAGGGAAAGGGACTCAGAAGTTATATATTTATGTGTAGCCTCTCAATTATGGAATGTTAACCGTTCAATGAAATAAAACTCGTCGATAACTCGAAGATTATGATCACTTTGCGTAAGGCGAAACCAGTCGGGCCCAGGATGATAAAATCCCCCCCGCGAAGTCAATCGCGCCTGGAGAAAAACATTTCAAAATGGCGGCAAAGATGGCACATCGAAGTTTCGGAAACTCTGTCGCTCTCTTATATTCTGAGGCTTGTTTGTGTTAGAGGTCTGTAATCACTTGGGAAGAATATGTAGGTAAGAAATTTTTTATCACTGCTTCCTTTTTAACGTTGTTTAAAGGTGTTGCTTGTTGCGCGTCCTTCGATTGAATTCAGTGTGAGTTCGATCAGACTAGATCATTCTAGGCTTTATGCGTTTGTTGACCGACAGGAAAGCTACGGGCAAAATTTCCGCACAGCCCCATACATCATTATACATCCATATATGGGGCTTTATTATTCAGTGTATCACCAGTAAGATGTACATGCATAATTAAGTATGGGGCTGTGCGGAAATTTTTCCAAGCTACGTTTACTTTCATCGCCGAGCAGGTGTTAATTTAGTTCCACGCTTTTTTAATTCAATATGTTTCGGACGAAGCGTGTGAAATTGAAATTGTTTTATGTTGTTAGAGAATCTTTCTTTTGATCAACGTAGAGATTCCAACCCTCCCGATTTGATCGGGAGTCTCCCGATTTGATGTCTTGCCTCCCGCTCTCCCGATTTTTACCAAATTCTCCCGATTTATCATAAAATTCTGAAAACTAGGGGAAAATTGCTAATCTTTAGAATTTTTGGCGATCTGTCATTGTGAAACACTCATATTATACTCACTTTCTTCGCAAAGAGCATTATGGTATGTTATAACTCAGGCCGGAATCATGTCAAAATGCTGTTCTTTTTTAGATTTCTACCATGCTACATTGCCTTCAGTTATGTTCCAGATCTACATACATGTAGGATACTCATATCTATCAGTTGGATTGTTATACTAAAGTTCCTCAAAATGGTATGTATTAAATGATCTTTTTGGTACAGTACATTTGGAACCCACTGAAGATAGCTTTTCTTTGGACTTAATGTTGAGGACTGTAAATATTAATTATTTTCAGGGCTTGGAAAAATATTATGCAAATCACAAAATATCAGCATGTAGTATAAGTTAAAACATTGAATAATTTGAAGTATTTATTTAGGAAGGTGAATGGTGATCTTCCATATTTTCAGTAGCTCAGTGGCAACTTTATTTTTCCTCCATGTTTTTGCCATAAACGGATCTTTTTTCATGTGGTTTTCTGTGGGATTTTTTTCGAAGACTTTCTTGAAGTTGGCTGACCACTCAATAATTGCTTCATTTATGTCCTTGTATTTCTTTAGAACTTGTACTTGAATGTGTGCCAGGTGATTTAAGAAGTGTTCTTTGTGGTATCTTGAGCTTGAATATTTTGTTGCATTTTTTTTAAGTTTAATAATATCTTTGGTTGTGCCAAGAATCTCTGAAAGAGCTTTTGCTGTTTTGCTGGATGGTAAAAAATCTTCAGATAATCAGCATTAGACTTAGCCAGTGGTTCACCTGTCTCATTTTGCACTGTTTCACTCAGCTGCTGTGGTTCTGGAATCTGATTATTTTCTAGGTTTTCACTACTCTCTTCTTCATCAATTAATAGAGTTGTATCTTCAGCTTCTTCTTCACATTCACCATCACTCTCAAATGACTGATCTTGAATTGGCAGATTCTGTTGCATGCATTCCTCTCCATCATGGTTTTCTTCATGGGGAATTCTGGTGGCTGGGATTTTGATTCCGCTTTGAATGCATTCTTCCCAGAAGTGTTGAAGGAAAATTTTCTCCATTCTGATATTGGAGGAGCGAAAGTGGTGAAGGGAGGGTCCTTGCTCCCTGAATTCAATTTCCTCAGGACCATCAAAGAACTCAATACAGTCTTCATCCTTAATTTCTCTCCGCCAAACTCCTTCTCCCAGTACGAGGAAGTCAGCAATAGACTGAAGGTGAGCCTCCCAGTGCCTAGCATGTGTGTTGATGACATCTTTGGGTAAAACTGTGTTTCCCAGCTTTGGTAGGGCTTTGCTGATGTTGCTGATTTCTTTTCCTTGCCTGATGATGTAGGTCACAGCTGTTTTTCCTCCTGAAGTCTTCTCTGCTTGCATGTGTAGAACTGCATTGCTCACTAAGCTTTCAACTCGGTTGTTCCAGGTCTTTCTGGTGATGTCGGTCAGCTCCTCAAACAACCTCTCAAACATTTCTGCATTAGTTGAACAGTGTGAAGCAAGACGAAGAAGAAAGGCAGAATGAGATACACATGCATGGAAGTATATGCCAAAGAGCTTTCTGCTTGTTAGGGCTCTAGTTGGGGTCATCACTTTTCGGCACAAAATTGCATGCCTCCAACACAGGTTATGCAACCTTAATATCAACTTTGGTGACCTCTTTCTGTCCTGGGCATAAAAAATTTCCACCATTTCGCACAGGGTGGCCAGCAAAGCTCTCACATCATGGGTTGTTGTCTGGTAAAGGGCTACAGTTAAGTAGATTAGTGTCTTGCGATAATCTACTCCTCATTTTTTCTCTTTGTTAAGTTGAACAGCTAGTATTTCTTTAAGTTTTATCAGTGTGTCAATGTCAGAAATGTGATGTGGGATTTCTTCCAGAATGTTTTTTATGTGATTCATGGAGCAGTGAAGAGCTTCAAAACACAGTACCTCATAGGACTGGAGGTTGAGGCTTTCAACAGAAACACTCTCATCCCCAAACAACGGTGCTGGAATTCTTGTTGCCCCTCCAAGTTCTTCATTTAAAATTTCTGCAAGTTCTGGTTTGGTTTTGTCTGAATCTCCAAGTCCTCTTGCTTCAATTTCAGCTCGTAGCTCGTTGACCTTGAGATCTTTAAATGGGTTCAAGAGTTGTTTTGCCTCTTTTCCTTTCCTTCCTGCTAACACCAGCTGTTGCCGTTCAGTCAATGTTCTGTACTTTCTTTGGGCCATGTAATCTAGATCGTGGCACATGCTTAAATGCCCATCACAACCTGGGCAACCAGAATGCCCCCCATGCTGATTTCCGCATTCAAAGTTTGCTGCAGGGTTGTCTCCATTCATAAACCTCATCTCATCTTCTACTGCAACATCCTCCTCTGTTTTCACTTTTTGGGTTAAATTTACCAAATCATCATGTCTGGCTGGATCAAATTTTATCTGATCTTCAATGCTGGAACTGCTCTGCCCCAGCATATACAGATAGGGCCTCTCCACTGTTGCCTGGACATCCACATCTTTTCCATATTGAACTCTAGCTTCTGCGTCAGAGAGATGAATTGCTGGGTTATACATCTCTCTCACACAAAAGAGCATGTGACCATAATTTGAAAGGGTTGAATGGTCATGCCAAATCAGCCAATGCCTCTTCCGCTGAAAGCTTTTCAGCCTTTGCTTGATTTCATCATGTGTTCCCCTTATATCCTCACTGATCTTTTCTAGCTCTGCATGAATCTCACTTTCACTGAGCTCTTCATAAAATGCATCGTTTTTTATTCGAAGGAGGTCTTTGTTTTTAATCAATGCTTCTTTTCTAATGCCTTGGAAGGGAATTTTCCTTGCTTGCAAGTGGCATTTCTTCTGCTCTATCTCTCCTTGTGCATTTATAGCCAATTTGGTAATCTCTCTTTCTATCACTGGCTCTTCTATGTTAAATTTGCCACTCTCTATTCCCTCATGGATGCTTTGCTTGAGTTGTTTATTTGATTGCATCACAGGCACGGAAATTTCTTCCCCCTTTTGCTTCCTTATAGCTCTGCGTACCCTGAATCCTGGAAAATTAATCAAACCTTTTGTTACACAAGGCTAGAGAAATGATAAAAACCCATGAAAGAATTATTGGGTCACATATTCATCATTAACTTGACTTAGACTGTTGTATGCATTCTTATTACTTCAGGCCTACTTCTTCTAATGTTTTTCTAATTTATAGTCTAATTAAACTGATGAAAATGATAATTAGCAGTATTGCTGGTACTTCTAAATTCTAAATTTTAAATTTTAACTCTTAAATCTCACAGTTCTTTAAGTAATAAATCAAATTTTGTTCAATCCTAATACACAATTTCTTTTGCTTATAAATGATATTGCAGAGATGTAACTCTCCACTGTTGGCTTAGTTACAAATTTACCACTTTTTTTACCTGTAAGGCCATCCTCTGAATTGAGATGCACTTCTGATGGGGGCTTAAATCGGGTAATGTCTACTTTTTTTTACTGAAAAAAGGCTTTGACTAATTGCCCTCCATTGCCAGGTGTCGAATCACTTACCTTGGTTTTGATGTTGTACATTCTGGCCTTTTCTGACCAGTTTGGATGACCATCAGGCCATGACTCTACATCTGCTAGTAGCTGGTCCAACTTTCCTTCTATGTTAGCAGGTGAAGCTGTGTGGGATCGTTCCCTGACCTTTGGTGGGGTCGTTTTTGCTCTCTCCTTGGCCTCTTCAAAGGTTTCAAAGGACAGGGCCATTCTTTGGACTTGTCTTGAACTGTAAGACTGACGAAGGCTAAGGTGAACAGCACTGTCATTTTGTGACATTTTGGTCTCTAGTTCTTTTTTTGTTTGCCTTCGCTCATTTCTCTTCATTTTTTTCTTTTCAGCAGGTGAAGGCTTCTTTTGAAGACCAGCTTCAGGGACAAGTACTAGAATGTCACTAAGTGATTTTTGAAAGTTTTCCTGGCATTTTTCATTGTAGGTGGCATATATTGCTTCCCCAATGCTTTTTAATTTCCTTTTTGTGACCTTAGGTTCTCTCTGACATTGTCTCTTGACATTTGTGTTAAGTTCAGTCAGGGGTCCTTTCCTAGCCCCTCTGCAGAACTTACTTATAGGGAAGGTAGATTGTAATTGAGAGTTGAATAAAAGACAGGCCTGGCAGCTGCTCAACGAGTGATCTTTTTTCCCTTATTTACTTATTACTTTGCCCTCATTCCAGTTCTTTGAGGAAAACGCTGTTAGGTATGCTTCTTTTTCGGTTTTGCTTCTCCAGTTGTAAAATTTTCATCAATGGTTCTGTAATGCCGCATGAAGTCTTCCCGTTTTATGTGTAGCCCAGGGTATTCTTGAAAATGTTCATCGAAGATTTTAAATCTATCTTGCAGCAATCTAGCAGCAAACTTACAAGATATCATCAACTAAAGCACAACACTTCTCTTTCCCTCTGCTCGATGTTCATTACCTAATTTAGTGGCTTTTCCCAAAGTTATCAGTTCTCACTCCTTATATGTTGAGGGAGATATAGATAATAAATAATCCAAGCGACGAAAGAATCGGGCAATTTATTTTACCGTTTTGGTTTCCTGCAAAAAAATGGTTCGAAAATCTGTGAATTTTGTGCTGGCAAACGTGTTATTTTAAAAATGTGTGGTCAACTTCACGCACGACCTAAAAACCGTTTGCGATTTGATTAATAATACTTCAAAAAAAGCCAAGAAAATCAAAACGTGAGGCCTATGTGAAATTAGTCGATGAAACGTTCATTCATTTACTGTCGTAATTAACCAAAACAATTTTTTCTTTGCAAAACGTTGAAGGACGTGAGTTTTACTATAAATACACTTTTGGTAAGTCTTTGCTATTCCGTTGAATTTGGACATTTCTACCGTATTTCGCCAAAGAAACCGGAGGAAATTAATGAATAAGCGCTGCATTAAACCCGTTGTGTCTAGATAAAGTGCCTCATTTGACTTCAATTTTTTGATGAAAGAAAGACAAGTTTTACATACCCCGTCGCAACAAACGAACGAACAGACCCTCACAAAGCAAAAATTTTAAATCTACTTACAATGGCTTTCCTTGCCATTTAAGGCTGACCGATCAGAGGTGAATCCTTGTATACTAATCGTCTATGGAAGTGAATAATACATATATGTTATTCGCCAACCGGGAACCGACTAAGTCTGGTGAATAACATTTTTATTTTTTTTCTAAAACTTAGCAAAATGCTTTCCGAAAGAAACCAAATGATTTAGGGCTGTTATTTTGTGTCAGATTGTGACAGGAACTTATAAAGCAAATGTTTCAAGTTTGCTAGCAATCTTTTCAATCATTGAGTCCAATCACCCTCTACCTGTCAACCTATCAATAACAAACTTCAACGATGACATATTGATATTGTTAGAAAAAAAGTGTAAAATTTTTCCAGCCCATCCAAAATTGCCGAAGTTGCCGCTATTCTCAGAAAAAAAACGACGACTGCATCACACCTTTTCGCTCGGATCCGCTCGTTTCATCGCCTAACCTCGCTCCTCCCTGGAGAATACTGCTGATATTTCACTCACTAAAGTGTGATTTTTATGGCTTGATCGGTTCTTCTCCTTGCTTTTGTTTCTGTAACATAATTACTACTTTTCCATACGAACCACCAGGGAAAGTTATCCTACTCAATTGTTGTTAGTCAGCTTCCAGGAATCAGTGTTTCTGATGTACCACACATAGAGCGATTTTCCTTATTTTTTCGCTCGTTATCAGTGCTACTGTTGTTGTTAAATCATGCCTGTTTTACTAAACGTTTGACAAACCATGCTAAATTACAATATCAGTACATAATGAAATTCAGCGTTTGATCAGAAAAATTATTTCTGAAATGTTATTTCGTTGGAAAAGGATTAAAGAGGTCTCACGATGGCCATGCCCGCCTTATAATCGTCTTTTTATGGCAGGAATAGACGCTTTATTTCCAAGGTGATAATAATATTTTATCAAATTATCAACGACGATTTTGAGACGTTGCTGAAAAAAGAGAAAAACACAAATAGTGATTGAAAAAAGTGCATTTTCCCAACGCCCTGAGTATGATAAGCCGATTTAAAGTCATTGTATATATGTAATTAACGCATTTTTGTTCTTGTGCATTGAATTTTAAGTGATTAACCATAAAAAAATTGGTAAAACCACTTGAGAATTTGTTATGAGAAAATTTCAGCTAAGTTGAAGTGAGCTCTTTTCTTTATCCGACCTGTTCCTCAGTCTTCATCTTTCAAGGTACGAATTTCTACATTTTTTATTCTGGTACTACAGTTTAATCTAACTATCAATTAGTAAATAATACTTATTCCGTCCGTTGCCTCTGTTTTACTTACCGATGGATAATAGACAGTGAGTAGCTAAATGCATGCGACTGTAACGTGTAATCAAAGATTTTACGGAATGTCTTGAAATAAGCATGCGCGCAATTACAAAGTCAACTAGTGCCGAGGGAGTTGTGGGTAACTGAAAGTGTTATCACGTAATCTTTGTGTTGTCACGGATAAGGAAATTACGATGATGGCTCTTGGAATATAAATAACAATACTCAATCCTCCCTTAGCTACCCGTTACACTGAATTGGCCGGAATGAAATTTGGTTTTATCTCATATTTGATCACATTTCTTGGTGTCATTCACTTCTCAGGTAAGTCACTGTCTCACAAGCGTGCTAAATAAGTTGCTATGGGCAAGGAATATTTAATGTATGGAACAATCAAACGATTTGGTCCTCATTCATACCGAACTGACAGACTACAGAAAATACATTGAATATATCGCCTCTGTTGTGTGATAAGATCGCATTTATAGTGTTTAACCATCGGTATCATTCATAAAGCCAAATAAGCAAATAATCAGTAAGGGTCAGACTTTTCTAAAGCTGAACACAAACACTGAAACTGCTGAGGGTTCTCTTGTCTGAAATTAACTTAAGCTCGCTCTGTATTACATTTCAATGGTGACGTTTCTTCTCTTGGGGATGTAAACCATCACAACTGAAGACGATCATTACGTTAACATTTTATGTGGAAAAGTTATCAAATATTATAGTTGTGATTAATCGCACCAGAAACCCAAAATTTATGCATAAGTGCCTTTAACTGGGTGACCATACTTTTCGTGTCACGCTATCGAGTGAATAGGAATCACTAACATTACTTTAGAAAAAGGAAACTAGTTTGCATCATAAGAGGATTAATTAATTCAGACATCTCCAGGGTCTGTCTGACTTTCCTATCGTACAATGCACACATTTTTAACATGAATGTTTAGATCCGTTTGCGAATGAGAAAGTGCGGGCTCATCAGTCCATGAAAGATGTTTATTTTGTAACTACACCGTAAGCCCAAATGCTTCTGTTGGTAGCTTTTGGTATTGGCAATATAAGTATTATTTTTTCGCTTTTGTTCTAAATGCAGAATTTTTTTAAAAGTTAAATTGAAGACTAAGAAAATAAGGCCTCCCACAACCATACACACTACCACGAGCTTTCTTATCTGTGTAAGTTTGATCAGTTATTGAAATCCAAATGGGCAATTTTCTCCATCATTGTTCTATTATTTGTTTTATGGACGGTAGCGTTTCACCGGGAACAAAAACACTCGGAGAATCAATACGACAACTACATCTGGGAGCCGAGTGGCGTATTTTTTTTGTATGTTACCCGAGTGACGATCCAACGATTCCCGCCTTTTCAAATTTTGCAAAATGAACTTGGTTTGTTCTAGTTGTTTGGAATGATAGCCACAGCAATATTTGTTGTGATGAGCGACGAAGGTGTAAATGCATTTTCAGAATAGCAAGAGAACGAGGACACCTAAAGGAAACTCTGCATGATCCATAGATTTTTAAGGAATTTCTCGAAAGTTGGGACGAGCCACGAGAAATAGAGAATATTACTCCTGTGGGGCTATTGAAAACAAACATAGAGGAATTCGTGCTTGCTTTAAGTATTTGTTTTTTTAATCGAAACCAGCTTTTCATTTTTTACTAAGTATATTGAACACTAGTAATAGTTGTCACTTAAACTGCCCCGGACTCTTTTAACAGTCGAATTTTATCTTGAAACTTCCTTTTAGAGTTTATATGGAACATTGTTGGACTAACAAGGAAATTCGAGCTCAGGTTCAAACCAAACACTATTGTGTATTGTTCGTTTATTTACGATATGATGTGATGCACGAGCCGTGCGGATAGTTAAACTCATAGGCTAATTGATTTGATTCAATTATTTGATGTCAACACTGGCGGTTGGGTCAGTATGTTATTGAAACACTTTAAGAACTTAACGAACGAAGACGAACAGAATAATCGTGTGCTTCTCAAATAACACAAATAAAGTAAGAAGCTATCTTTTCTTTCAAATCAGCAGTAACTTCTGCACTTCGCATCAGTGAACTGAATTTGTGAATGTGTTATTATATAAAGGAACGCAGTAACTAGTAACGACACTATGCTCTTTAAGGTTAATTCCCACCTTCAGAGGCCGAAAGAATCTTTTATTTGACAAAAAAATCAGAAATTTTACCTGAGATTTTCAAAAAAAATAAAATTAGAATTTTCAAAATCTTTCGATTTATTTTGATTGAATCAGTTTCAATTAAAAATTAAGAAACCAGGAAGGTGTCATAATCTCGCAAATGGCCGAATCCCCTTAGTAGAATTTTCGCGGCAACCGCTCATCGTGGAGCTCGTTCCTCGTGTTATTCGCATACTTTGCTTACATCACGCACATGACAAAATTTATAAGTGGAAGCTTATTGCCTTTGGAAAATCTTTGCCCATGGAAAAAATTGGATTTAGCTTAGCTCTATGCTCTATACTCTCTTAGAGCACGCTCTTTCAATCAAGGACAGCGCGCGTTATATCCGAACTTTATCATAAAATCTGATATGAAGCACGAACCGTGAAGTTAAAGTCATTGGTTGTTCGATTTGCTAAGGATCCACAACACGCCCACTTTGCAGATCCTTTGCGCGCCGCATTCAGAACAAATCAAGATTTTTTTCTCCACTCGATCGATCATACGTCATTTCTTCAATACGCGAGGTACTCTACAGTGCTTCCTCAGGTTCCAGCCTTTGGGCCAGAACCCTAAGGGAGCAAAAACCAACGTCAGGAGCCTAATACTAATGGACTCCTTCCAATGTTAAGCATGCGCTCTGATTTAGTGTCTACTAATTGCCCATGGATGCATGCTGCTGACGTGGGAGAATGCGTTGACTAGTTTTTTCGCGCTTGTTTTGTCTGGCCACGTAAGATTTGTTCAATGAAAATAACTTTTTTGCCATTTATTATAAAACAAATGGTAAACACGGCAGCGCACACTAAAGAGTTGTGGATGCACGCGAGACGTTTTCTAAGCACTCAAGAAGCTAGAATCGCACTCAGCTATCACCTCGAGCAACTCTTACGCTTTTCTTGTGCTTGTTAACCTCCCGTGAGCATCCATAACTCAATGTTGGTCACTGTGGTATTTACCATTTGTTAATTATTTTCCATTTAATAAAAGAAAATGACACGTTAGCTCGAAGATATGAACTTTATGTTCTTGCCACCCGAAAATAAAATACATATATCCTCACCACCTTATAATATCCTCTTCGTATTACAGAACATTTCTATCCCTGAGACTTGTTTTAAATTCGTTTAATTCTTACATTAGTTTAAAAGCCTCACTAGAAACTATTATACCACTTGGTCTTTTTTTTGTTGACCGGCAGAACTTTTTGACTGAGAAACTTAAAGTTTCCTTTTGATTCTACGCCATTTATAATAGGATAAATATCTTCAGCCACAAATGAACTTAATCATATACGATGATGTGTAGGGATGATCACGTGACTACGGTAAAGGGTGAGCTAACCAATTAAAAATGGATTATCCAGTAGCTTATTATAGTTATTTATCCAAACATAGGAAGAAACGCTTCACTTACGCAGAAGAGTTCTTTGTTTCATGGAATTGTCCTAATTCTAGTTTTTTCCCTTTCAATTTTTTTTATCAATATTCTGCTATTCAACGTTTAATATATATGCTGAATGCACCTCATTTAAAACACACTTCCTCTAAAATAATAATTATATTACACTTGTAAAATATACATCACTGTTCTCATAATGAAGTAGTAAAAGTGTATTTAAAAAACACAGCTTTGAGCACAGGGGCCGCCATTTTCAATATCGACCGGAAAACAACTGGGGACAAGGCCACGAGGATTTTAAATCCAGCTTGGAGATTTTTCTGTGTTGTTGATGCTACGGAGTATTAAGCCCGTAGGGTTTATCTTAATTTTGAATGATTAGCATGTCGTGCCCTTCGATGCTGAATTAGTAAAACTTGTAGGAGTGACGCTCCCTTTCTTTCTCCAAGACTTCAGAGGTAGACCACATTGTTGATCGGACTTTCTCAAAAACGATTTTGTTTTCTGTTTTCGCATAGAGCAAGCACCATCCTTTATTTCAACTCCTTCAAGTCCATTGTATCCAGTGGAAAATGACAACATCACCCTTCAGTGGACATACACTCTTAATGGTGATCCTCTGGATGAAGTACAAGTAACTTTCACCGCTGATTTCCCATTGCTCACTGCACGAAGAGTTGCGAGGTATAGGAGTGGAGGCACAACTGTGGTGGCTAGTGACGTCCAAGATCGATTCGTTTTTAATTTAGCTGAAAGTCAATCAACAATGACAATTCTTCGATCGCAAAGATTAGACAGCGGAACGTATGAATTGACTGTGACTCCCGACAACTTTGACGCAACTATTATTAGAGACGACGTCAAGATTTCAGTGGAATGTAAGTACATCGTTTTTCGTTATTTTTCTCATATAGACTTCTTCAATAATAGTAAGATCAGATAGCGGAACATATGAACTGACTGTGAGTCTCGACGACGTGAACTTAGCTCTCGTTGAAGACGAAGTCAAGATTTCAGTGCAGTGTAAGTGAAAATGATTTTAACTAAGACTTTTGATGTTTTTTTTAACTACGAGGAACTTTCCAGTAACTTAGGGGTCTAAGCTTGACTCCAGGTAGAGGCACAAGGATTTTTTTCCCTAGTACATGCCGTTGCGCAAGAATGGTTGCGGCCCTGTGCGCCCGTGAGGCGCATTCTCGTGAATAGAGGAACATTAAGCAATATTTATGGATTACAAGTTTTTCAAGATAAGTACTTTGAACACTTTATTCACCAATTTTAGTTCGAAAAAGAAAACCACTTACTGGTAAGGACCAAAATGTAAAACACATCTTAGTATCTGATCCGCTTCTTAATAACAGATTAAAAGCTATTGCAGACTACGGTTTTCGACAATATATGCTAAGCAAACCTAAAGAGACTTTGCCCGAGAGAATGAAGCTATAGAGGAAAATACCGGAGCTGATTCCAACGCCTAGAGATAGATAGTGCAGCAATTAATTTGCTCGTCATGCTGACAAAGTTAGCCAACTTATCACAAAGAGAAAGAAAGAGCAAAAATAGAAAAAAGGATTACTTTTGAGGTCTTTTTCCTTTATTTATTATTAAGTTTATTCATTTATTTATTGCATTTAATGGAACATAACAATTGAATTAAATGTCGTGATTGAACAAAGATAATGCCTAAGGATAGTCCGTAGAGGAGTTGTATTTGTACGGGCATAGTTTTAGTTAAAGTACTGTTATCTTTCTCTCTCATAGGGTACCTAGTAGTGTCAGAGAAAGGGTGTTAATATGACTAAATATTTAGATTAGTCATGGCGGCCAGTATGGCGCGTTATCAGGGTCAAAATACAATGCAAACTTTATTTCAATTTTAATTTCGAAACCTAGCTTTTAATTCACGATGATTTTCGAAACCAGTCTTTTTCTTTACAATATACTTAAGCAATAAACCACACTTTCAAACGGTGTACCAGTATTATAAACCACGCATACTTTTGGGGGAACTGAAGAAACTTTGTAAACCACCTGCCTCCGGTTACGGACGTTTCTCATTTTTACCTTGAAAATATCAGCAAGCTGTGTTACTCTCTGCTTTGACTGCCATGTTAAATATCCGTTTCTTTACCTTTACAAGTTTTCCACTACGTGTGCCTGTGTTTAAATGGTATTTTCCTGATATAATTACGTGGTTTCTGGTCACCATCTATTACGCTTTGCCCGTTTAAATGACATTTTCCAATAAACAACCTAAAGTTCTCTTCATCACTGCCTTTCACTGGGGGTATGCTAAAAAACAAACAAAGAACCATTTCCCTTGTAGAAGAATCAAATCAAAATGGTCAGCGTATAAAGGAAACGTGGGAAAATATTGTTTTTGAAAAGAAAGCATTTCACCGTTGAAACAAGTTAATTATGCCCGGCAGAACTTATTACATTTAGGTTAACATAAAAAAAATGAATTAAACTTTGTGATTTAAACAAGATAACGCCATAATTCCAAAGGATAGCCCGTAGAAGAGTGGTATTTGTACGGGTGCAGTTTCTCTTTAAAGTAATGTTATCTTTCTCTCTCAAATCAATGTGGCTGGCGTATCAGAAGAGATATGGAAAATATCTTGTTCTTTGAAAGAAAGCATTTCACCATTTAAGTCAGCTAATTGTGCCAGTGGAACTGAAAATGTGTTTTTTTTTTCCACTTCTTGTCGTGATACCACAGAAGACAACAAACACTTTACATTCATTTTTGATCACGAAGGACTCTTGCGGCGAGTGATAGAAAATTATAAATAATATAATGGGTATAATTAATGCATCATGGAAATTCGCGTTTGAAGCAGCTAACAATGCGTAGTAGAGCCGCTCAATTGGGGAAGCGAGCAATATGCAAAATAGCATACCATGAGTAAAACATGTCGTCGTAGTTTGATATATTCTGCGGCTTCACCTGTAAAATGTTTTCAAGGAACCTCTTGAAAAGACTTATGATCGTTCGAGCGAGTCAGCAATCGATCTTTATCCGATGTTTACCTTGATTCAACCAAAATGCCAATGAGCCTGTCAATGTATTGGTATGGAACAAGTGTTCCAAGCTCAAGTGGCATGGAAGAAAACAAATTGTTATGGCTGCATCGTCTCCAGCCTGTTCTTCAGTTGTGGTGCTACAAATAAAATTAGAAGAAGAAGAGATAATAAAATAATTCAACATGCAGAGTGCAGGGGTCAAGAAAAAACACAAACAGTAACGACTTGCTCTAAAAACGCGGAATGCTTTGTATGAAACAAAAGTCTCACAAAAATGGAATTGTCATGAAATAAGAAAGTAATTTATGATGAAAAGCAAAAATTGAAAGAAGCGTAATTTAATCTTTATTGGACCCTAGAGGATAGAGCGGTGGAGGAACAGTGATGTTCTTGAACTAACCCCGATAAGTTATCATCACTAATATTGTTATCATTATTATCATTACTAAGGCTTAGTAGCAGCAGTAAGATATCGCTTTGATGAACCACACGATGCTTTTGAAGTTCATTTTTCCTATATTTTTTAATGAAGACAAAACATGTTTCGGATGAAACATCATCCATCGTCAGTTGTATAATGAGAAAATAAAATGAAATTATGCAATTAATAGTATGGCAAAGTGAGATGTTGAGAAGAATAATTAAAAATATTATATACTTTTCTTTTGAATTATTCTTGTCAACATTTCACTTAGTCATACTATTTATTGTATAACTTCATTTTATTTTCTCATAACGATGGTTTGCCGTAACGCCATCCATTCCGTGACTTCCGATTTGAGCATTTTCTCATTTCTTCCCGGTCTTAATCTGTTATTCCGCAATGAAATAATATAACTTATTGTTTTTTTAGAGGGCACGGTAACGAATCTTGCAATCTGATTGGTTCTTTACCCGGTCAGTATTTTCCTATCTCTGCCCGCGGGCCACGGTAACGCTTTCGTGAGTCGCCGAGTACATCCCAACTTTCGTTGTCATTTTTCATAAATATACTTCGTTTTCCGGCTGGGCAGTATTTTTAAGCAAACACGTCGGTCACTACCTCAAGCCGATAAATAACTTATGAATCCTCTCTTTTCTCTCTATCAAATCACTTTGGTTGACAGAAAAATATTGGTTTCAGAATGAATTTGTATAAACAATAGTGTCATTACGTTGGTTGACAAGCGGCCTAAAAACCGTCTGCAATTAATTTTAATCGTTCACAAAAAAAAAGTACCCAGAAAGTTGAAACGTGAGGTATTTGGTTACAGTTCAACTGAACGATGGAACTTTCATTCATTTAATATCTGAATTTTCTCGAGCAATTTGTTCATAGTGAAAGAGCGAGCGAAGTTTTTATGCATTCATGAAACAATAGCTCCAAAGCCGTTACAGTACCGTAAAATTACGACCCTAAATTGCTTTAAGACGATCTGAAACATGCCTTATGTGAAGAATTTTTAATGAAGTGTTATTGAGACTTGGCTTGCTTGGAAAGGCATATATACTCATCCGTTTGATGTATTTGAGAAGGCGTGTAACCCTAAAAGAGGGTCTGAATGGGGGGGGGGGGGGGGGTCAAAATGTCGGTTGTCGGTTAAAATTTCATTACTTTGTCGGTTGTCGGTTAAGATTTTTGACCTTTGTCGGTTGTCGGTAAATCTCAGTTAATAATTAAAAATACACGTTAATTATTCACATTTATTATGCAATTTGCCCAGTTTTAAGACTTAAACTCTAGACGAAGTGTAATACTTGTAATAATTCATTATTTGTTTTCACTTAAACCTCGTTAACGCTGTTTTTTAATTTAGCAACGTGCTCATCTACCCCACTTTTGTTTGCAAATCTAGTATACCGATAAAATTCACCAAAGCTTTTATTATAGATGTGAATTTGTTTCCTGTCGACTACGGGGCATCGAAGTAAATCAAGAGAGGTAAATTCTACAAAGAATGAAACACCCACTCTAGCCCCTGGGATACCTAATTTTAATTTGTAAGCCACGGAAGTCTTTTTTCCGAGACGTCCACAAAAACTCACTACACTTATTATTCAACGACTCTCGTGGCTTTTCTGCGAGGTTTCTTTTTTTTCTCTTTTTTTTTGCCAAAAATTTGGTTGTCATACGTATCAATCTGCACCGTTAAATGGATTTTTTAACTGTTAGTACCTCTTACATATCGAGACGCACAAATGCACGAACAGCCCTGCCGGATCGGGTAACACACGCTCTGTTGACAACCTCTGGATGTTCTTCAAAATCTGATTCCTCGTCATCCGAATCTGTCTCATACTCATCGATTTGTACTTCTCTGTGATCCTCAAACACCTCAGTAACATCCCCTTCGTCCACAAATTGTATGCTGACAACGCGTTGTACATTTGCTGACGATACAGTGTTTTCTTCAGGATATCGAAGCCTCTCTTCAGACTCGTCGGTGTGGTGAACGGCGTAGACAGCTAGCGGCAAGGCCCCAGCCTTATCTTTTGTGGTCTCACTCCTAACCGTCCGTTGGCATACTGGTCTGTAACTCTCTAGCCACTCTTTGATCTGTCCTTCCATCCCTGGTGTTATGTCCTCACTTGGCAAAGGTGTCATCGTAGCTATAGCAGAAAGGGGCATGGCGGATTGAGGTACCGGATAGTAGGATTTGTCATGCGTGTAGTACTTTGCTGCCCATCTAGATGTGCGCTTCAGAGATTCCTTGCAAATTGTTCCAAAATCCTGGGCATATGTAAGTACCGTAAATGTCTCGTGTTTAAGGTGCGAAACAGCGTGCAAATTTTCCACTACTGTTGTGAGCAACGTTTCGAGCAGCAGATCATCTACAAATTGGGGGTTAATGTCCTTCACGTTCTTGTATAGCCTTTCTATGCCCTTTTTAAGCAAAGACACAGATACTTGCGTCTTCTGTGATATAGTTCCCTGTGGACCATTGGTCGCAGACGTCTCGCTCAACTGGTACCGTTCTTTCACCTTACTCACAGTGTCTTTTACATAGCTGTCAATCTTTGTCACCTTCTATTTTGCTTGTTTCAAGGACACTCCGTCTGGTTTCATACCCTTAGAATGAATTCCAAAGGTATCGTAAAGGGAGCCAAGAATCCCCAGAAAAGATACCGTTTCTGAGAGGCTCGTCACTATTTTCAGTTTTCCAGCGGAAACATCTGTAACAAACAAGTTCTTGTCTACAGAGCATATCCCTTCGATTTGTTTGAATGAGCATGAGTCTTGTGTCCCATCGGAAGAAATGTTGTGGCCACTTCCTACCAAAGTCCTAACCGATTTATCATCAGGGTTGTATTGCATAACCTTTCCCGCCTTTGTATCCGTGTAAACTACCCTCCCGTTCAAGGTGCATACTTGGTTTACCTCAGAGCAAGGAAGAGTCGAGTTGCATACAGCTTTGGTCACTGTCTTTGCGCTAAGTTCACATTTATAAAGCCCACCTTGGCTCGAGGCTCTTGAGAAGAATGCGCATTGGTCAAGTAGAGTAATAGACAAAAGATTTATGATGCTGGATGGATAGGCAGTGAATTTCGTAGCATTGCCGTGAATGGTCACTCCATCAAATGTCAATGTTATCTGATAGACATATTGACTCTTGTCATCACTACAAAATAACAAATCATTGCTTGCAGCATAGACAGCAGAAGGCTTACCAAGACGATTAGGATGCATCTGGACGTGTTCTGCACAGTCCGTGTTCTTAGAAATGGCACCCAAGTGGTCCTTAAGTCTTTCGCGCAAAACGGGAACCGTTCCATCCTTCTCACTTTTGACTCGTCACCTTTCTTCTCAGTGTCGTTCATTGACTTCTGCTTGCTTTTATCAGATGTAGCCGGCGCCTTCAGCAACACTACTGGCTTTCCGGTCCAGTTTGTGACCTCTTGGATAATGTGTACTAAAATATTAAATACCGTGTGTTTTAAGTTTTCTCTTTAGTAGGCTTTTGAGAAACTTACACAGTTCTTATCAGCAAATGCTCGTCAAGATGTATAAAACGTGCACATCGAGCGAAATCTCTCGTGCGTAGCTTCCCTCGAGGAGAGAATTGAATATTATTTGAACGTCTGGTTTTCAGAAACGAATAAATTTAAGGGCGTGTATAAATAAACGGGGTCTTTAATATGTTAAGCTACACTGTTGTTCATTCACCAGTTAATCAGAAAGAAGCTTATAAACTGATTTACTCGCTACTTCTTTGTAGAGATTTTTCTTCTCAATTTTCGCATTCAAATGGACGGTGAAAAAGAAAAAAAAAACATTCCGCTCCACAAAACAACAAACAAAAAACGGTGGAACCAGAGTTTAACCACGTTAATATTTGAGCTTAATATTTAACTACAGAACTAAAGTGATTCATCAAACTCCGCTGCACGCGTTCCACACTTACCGTTGAGCTCACTGCTACTTTCATCCGATATTAAATTTGGAAGTTCAAGCTGCCATTGCCCATCCGTCGCAATTGCGCAATTTTCGGATTTGCCCGCAGGCGATTTCGCCAGGCGAAATAACTTTAACGAAAATCCGCCAATTCCATATTGATGTGCCTGCTCCTTTAGTACTAAAAACTCCGTAAGATGTTTTTTTAGTTCAGATACTCCTCTATGAGCTTCTTTGTCTACTGGGACCCTGGTTCGATGACGTTCGATGGCGACTTCTTCACCTTTTCGAAAAAAACTCACGATGACTTTAGCAATCCCAGTCATGACCCGACCGCATGAACAAACAACGAGCAATAAAAAGACAACAGCAGGGCGTCTCGTCGGCTCGATTGTGATCCGCTGTTCTTGAAATGAGACAGCAGGGCGTCTTGTCAGCCCGATTACGAGCCGCTGTTCTAGAAATGAGCCCACGCTGCTCACCAAAAAGAAGGATCCCGTGGATTTAAAGTAATTTTAAGACAAGAAATTCTATAATTCGGCTAAATTTGGAATTAATGTGGTTACGTCGGGTGAAGAAGGATTTTCTGAGCTAGAAATAATCAAAATGCTGTTCTTTCTGAATACAAACATCCCTATCACGTCTGACCATGTCGGTTGTCGGTTAGAATTTATTTGTCGCTAGTCGGTAATTTTTTCCCCGTTTCGTCGGTAGTCAGTAATTTTTTACGCCCTTTGTCACTAGTCGGTTAACCCCATTCACACCCTCTATCTGTTTTCTTTTAACACATTGCAACTCGGTGCTGAACTAGAATTGTCGAATATTTTGGACAAATAGAACAACAACAGTTCCTCTCAACGGCTAGTTGGAAAGAAAAACTATTATTATTCACCGAAGAAAACTCCATTTGAAGCCAGTTTGTTCTGAAAAAAACTAATGGGCTTGCGAGAGGGAAGTTGTTTTCTATTTTAGTCTCCAGCGGGTGCTTTTTTGAGGTAGCCACCTACTTAAAATCTTAATGAAAGCAATGAATTTAACATACCGCCATCCAGATTTGAGAACTATTGCGTAACTATGGAATTAATAAATGAAACCAGCCCAGTGTGTACATACAGGTAACTTTGTGAGTTTGATTCCATTGAAGGTGTAATCGGCTATGTAGCTGATCATCTACACGTGCCTTTCACCTTAATTATTAAATTTAATGATCGGTGGAGGTGTTAATCGCCCTCAATGTGGACACTGGACATGGCTCATAGCTGTTAAATGTCTAATGAATTAACTATCTGCAAGTGGGTAACAACTTTGTGTATACATTGAAAATATTCAGTGAATTCTCTTTTGGTATGACAGATGCAGCAAAGATCAACTACACCTCTGGTAATCAGACCCTGAATGAAAGTGACACATTAAATGCAAAGTGTGTGGCTGATGGTAACCCAACACCAAATATCACCTGGACAAGAGTTTCTGACAACAAAACGGTGTCCTTCCCTCTCATCATCAGTGGTAAACAAGATGAAGGAGGCTACAAGTGCACTGCCAGTAATGGTGTTGGAAGCCCTGATAGCAGGATTTTCAATGTTTTTGTGCAGAGTAAGTTAATTTTGAACCGTTTCCTTTTACTCCTTATTACCTGAGGTTACACAGAATTACAAAACCTCTCAGCTGGCAATTTTACCTAATTATGCAATTATTTAGCATAACATCCATCTTCCAGAAAACAAAGAAAAAAGTAAAAAGCTAAGTCTTTGGTTTGTCTCACGATGTAGTCACTTCAGGCGATGAGGTCGACTGGTCATGCGTGATCTTCTAAAGCATGATGCTCTGCTGTGATTGGTTGTTTTTCAACAGCTCTGATTGGTGCATTTCGATCCTTGCTGTTCACTCAGTGATTTGCTCCCTCGGCGGTCCGCTGTCGCACGGCTCTCCTGTTGTTGTGTTTCTTGATTGTGGGCATCCACGCTTCTGGAATTTCTATTCCACTCACCCTGTTGATGTTGTTAGGGTGAAGTCTTATATGAATAGTCTCTTTGACCTTGCGCATGTAGTAATAAGGGTCGCGATCAATAAACTTTACTTTACTGTGAATATTTCTGAAATGTCTGAAGAAACAACCTCAGCTACTTTAACAGAATTTTGTTTCTTTGTCAGAATTTACATATTAAGGTAAGATATATTGTAGTGCACCGATATGCCAGATTCAAGGTAAAAAGTAAGCTGTGTATTTTTAAGTAGACGATGATCTTTAAGGGCATAAAACTTACCTTAGTTTAACAAGTGGAGTGTTGTTCTTTTAAATTCATTGTAGACTACCATCCAGTAAACACCATTGTGACAACTAATCTGACTAACAACACTGTTCTTGTGAATGAAACGTTCAGTATCACCTGCAGTGCACAAGCCAACCCACCTGCAAAATATCAATTTTACAAAGGTGATGAGTATATCAATGGTGCCTACAACGATGCAGTAATTATAGCTTCAATTACTGAAACAGTAAAGATGGTGAACTACAGCTGCATTCCCGTCAATTTTCATGGTAATGGAACACAAAGAACACTAGCAGTGACAGTACACTGTAAGTATTTAATCGTTTAAACTCTGTGACTTTTAGAGAGTTGCTGTACAACGCGTGTTTCTGATTGGCCGAAACAGAGCGCTTTATTAGTGGGCGCGTTGTCACACTATCGACTAATTTTTACAATGGCGATCATTTCTCAGACTTCTCTCTCTCGAGGTTTTTTTTTTTACCCAAAAGTCTTGCATGACCTGTAAACGATATGAAAACCAGCTATTCTCTCCGCTGCAGGGGAAAAACACAAAAGTGCTAGGAATTCTATCGGTGTCAGACTGACAGCGGTAGAAATAGTTGAGAATAAATTGTATCAGTCTCGTGATTTTATTTATCATTTTTTAGATGCTCCTACTGGCACAAAACTAATTTCAGTTCCCAGGAACGTCACAGTGCTTCGCAAAAGTCTCCTTAGCTTGATTTGCAAAACTGATGGTAGTCCGGAAGTTGAATTTTGTTTGTATTTCAACGGTCGCCTCATCAAGACCAGCGAATCAGGAAGATTTCATGTTTCAGTGACGTCTGATGGTTCCTACACGTGTGTTCCTACAAACAGAGTTGGCGCGGGAAAGAATGCTAGTGTCAGTGTCACAGCCGTTGGTAAGTTTACATCGATACTTCGCTGCATAAAGAAAATAGTGCAGCAATGTTATTTTGTCACGCACGATGCTAAAATCCTCTGCTGATACTTTTGTTAAGGAATTAATTTTTCCTTAGCCTGCAGTACAGATGTCTTATTAGGGCGAGTTAACGTTAAGAAGCTTAAGATTGTTTAACCAACCGGTCATGTTTGATTTGGAGATAGAGGTGGCGTTTAGGGAAGGGGTGGGGAAATTTCACTCGCCTTAGTACAAATTTCCTTCTCTCCTCAGCTTTCCGCTGCCATTAAAGTCAAAGGTGGCGGCCATGATTTTCACCAAGAAATGAATGAATTCTTGCTTGCCAATTTACGTCTGCTCTGCATGCTAACTTTTCTTTGGTAGAGAAAACTGAACCTGCCTTTTTGGTGCTCATTGTGATGGCAATGATGAGATGTGTCACATCTTATTAGATGTTTTCCAATGCATTTAATAGTACTGTCTTGTAAAGCCATGAGAATTGGCACATAACTGCTGAGTTACGAGTGCTCAAATTCGATGTGCTTCTGGTTATTCATAGTATTAAAATTATCAATGTAGCGCTTTTCTATTTCATGGAAAAATTTAGTCCTTTTTGATATGGTTATAAGTAGTATGATAGTAATAATTTCTCATATGAAATCGTAATGTAACCGGTATTCATCGGGAAGTTTATCTTTTATCAGATGCTCCAAACGTCACAGTTTCACCAGAAGTAAAAACCGTCGTCGAAGGGAGCAACTTGAATTTGACATGTGCTGCGTCTGGCCAACCAAAACCCAGCATAAAATGGACTAAGGTTGGCAGTTCTGACTTTCTATCTAATGCATCGCTGCTCACTGTTGTGAATGTAACCAGACCTAGGACAGCAAACAGCAGAATCCAGTATCAGTGCATAGCTAGTAATGGAGTGGGGACACCTGCTACAGCTACAGCCAGTATCGTAGTGAACTGTAAGTATAGAGGTAAAATAGTTATACGCTGTGCATTACTATTTGACGTTAAATACTTTTTCCCTTTTTGATGTCTTCTCAGTTCACAGATTTGTTTTGGTGAATCAACCCTCTTATTATTTTTTTGTTAGAATATGGCAACGGTTTCTCATCAGTTCTCGAAATCATTTATGATCCCCCTCATGATCATAACGACGACTTGATAATAATGTTTCGATTCGCTTACACAAAGGGCTATCACCCGAAATGTCAACTTAAAATCTCTCTCTTTACTGTGGCTATTTCACATCATCAACTCAGTTGATGAAACCATATTATCTTTAATGGCTTGTATCTGCTTGCCCAGTTTTTTTATAGCGGAGCTCACAGCGCAGCCTCATTATTATACGAAATAGTATTGATCCATCAAGCCGAAAAAATTTGAACTTACAGCCGTACGGGCATCCGTACAAGGTGCTACTTTTAGTATACACGACCAACTGTTTCGCAGTAACTATCAACTATCTTAGCCATTACGTGATGGAAGGGGGGAGAAGGTAATGCGCAGGCGCAATTGCGTACGTTACAGGGATATCCCATTAGTGTACGCCAGTAGACACCGACAGATGACAATGAAGTGCGCACATTCGAGTGTCGACCGTTTGTGCTGTGTATCGCGGGCGCACGGTTAGACATTACACGTGGGTATCACGTGGGCCAGTAGATGTGAAGCCGTGTAAGCAAATAGTTTGCAACCCGTGCTTTGGGCGCGAAATCAAACTGGTTAGATTGTAGTTGAACAATAATCCTCAATATTTTTCAATTTCTAATCAATTTTCAAAGCAACAATAGCGGCAGAGCTAAAACTTTGTCAACCTGAGGAAATTGTTATTATTCAAGTTCGTGGAGAGAGGTTTTCGAATGAAGATAGGCTGGAAAGAAAGAGGCAGAGCGGCCAAACAAAGTAAGAAGTAAAAGGCGTAAAGCGAGTCGAGAAAAACGCGTAAGAAAGTTAGAAAAGACGCCAAAATAGACAGAATACGGCGAGAGGAAAGCGAAAGCGAACAAGAAAAGGCATCAGTAAATATCTAGCGAAGAGCGAATATCTAGCGAACAGTAACGTGTGAAGGAAATACAAAGACGCTCCTGTATCAGTCTCGTGATTTTACTCCTTTTTTTTTTAGATGCTCCTGGTGGCACAAAACTCATTTTAGTTCCCAAGAACACCACGGTGCTTCGCCAAAGTCCCCTTACTTTAACTTGCCAAACTGATGGTAGTCCTGAAGCTGAATTTCATTTATATTTTAATGGTCGCCTCATAAAGACCAGCGGCTCAGGGATATTTCATGTTTCAGTGATGTCTGATGGTTCCTACACGTGTGTTCCTTTCAACAAAGTTGGCGTAGGAAAGAATGCTAGTGTCATTGTCGCAGCTGTTGGTAAGTTTACTTCGATATATCTCTGCATAAAGAGAGATATAGCATTGTTACTTTGTAACGCACAGTGCTAAAACCGTCTTCTGATACTTTCGATGAAGAATTAATTTTTCCCTAGCCTGTAGTGCAAGTCGCGAGTGCGACATAACGTGAAAAAGCTCACGATCGTTTATTCAACCGGTCATGTTTCTTTTAATAAATAGAGAAGCCTTGACTGTGCTTTATTCTGTTATGAAGCACGCAGGAAGCTGCTAAATCACGAAAGAAGTGTAGGGACGTAGTCGAGTGTTTCTCTCCACTTCTTGAGTGCTTTAGCCGCTTACTAAGTGCTTTACAATAGAACAGAGCACAATCAAGGCTTCTCCATTTGTTTTATACTAAAGAATCCGTTGAATTCCCCATACATGACTTTCAATTCTCAAAACAAGCTTTGTTTCCAAAGCGAAAAACAATGTGGTGAGGATGCGCTATACTCTCATGAAGCACGCTACAATAAGCCAATCAAAATCCCCGTTAGAACGGTTAAAATAATCTGATTGGCTGTACAAGACAACAGCTGTCAAAAATTTCAAACTATCAAAGTTCAAAAACCGTCAAAGTTCACATTCTGCGATTACAAACTGAAATAGTGCATCAGGTCGAATTTAACACTGTTACGATGAACGTAAGGACAACGAGCGTGAACACAACTCAACTACTTTGATGGCGGCTCACCTAAAGACCACGAGGTCTGATGACATAACAATAGGTCACGTGAATGAAGATTTTAGATATATGAAAATTCACATTTGCACTGCGGTGGAAAGATGAAATTAAGAGATCCTCGCAGCTAAGAACACTACTGAAACGAGTAGTTGTAAATAGGACCTGAAAAAAATTCGGGCCCGTACGGGATTTGAACCCATGACCTCTGCGATACCGGTGCAGCGCTCTACCAATTGAGCTAACAAGCCAACTGGGAGCTGGTCCATGAATTGGGTCCAAATAAACATCCAAGTGAATGAAGATTTCACGTGATACAAAAGTATATGTTGATTTATGCAGTATCACAACATCTTTCCTTTTGTATAGAAAGTGTCTTAAGTGCCGCTCCCGCTAAGAGCGGTCCACTCGACTTCCCGTCGAAAAAAAGTTTTCTTTTCTTTTTTGCCCATGAAACGGGTTTAGGACACATGTTTCAAAAATATTTAAGTTGTTCTCCAATTCTCTTTTTTCGCGTCGCCACAAGCCAAAAATAATTTTTGGCCAGACCACCCCTGTGAACAGCGATCGAAAGTGTAAATTTCAAAGACTTTGTCCAGCGCTCAACAACTGCAACAATGTAGCTCACTGAATTCTTTCTTGCTACAAGTTACAAGGTGTATTTAGTTAGTTCACAGGCAAAATATGGAAACTTAAGCTGAAATACTTTTCATACCAGCGTGATCAGAGGAGACTGAGTTTTCAACGCCATTTGTCGTAAAAGCTGCCACCAGCTTGTTATTGAACTCACTAAAATTTACCTGGAAGGCATTAACTTTCTTTTGTCGCGAAACTCGTGGATTTTAAAACTTTGAAACGACGTACGATGAATCCTGAAACTGGAGTTTGAGTCCATTGGTAAACTATGCCAGCTGGTCTCATGAGCAGATCAAGCTCTGACGAAATTTGACAGTTTTGAAGTTTTAAGCGGATGCAAAAATCGAGGCAAAAACTCTTCATGACACAATTTGTCCTTTGTAACACGACCGAGCGAAGGGTCTCGGGCGATATCTCTTTTACGCAGGCGCAAATTAAAAATATACCGCCAGAATCAAAAAGAGGAATAAATTTTCTTTGTTTTGATATGCAAAGTGTCGAACAAAAAGCAGATTTACCCTTGTCAGATGGCGTTTCAAAACAGCTGTATCTTCCTCCTTTTGATTTTTTCCTGTTTTGTAAGCGTGAAAGCAGCAGGAGAGGGATCGGGAAACTCAGAAAGCGCTTCGGGAATTAATCTGCCATCATTTACTTACGAGATAAACAAGTAAGATTTGTGAAGTTCGTTGAAATATGAAGTCTAAATAAGTGCCTTTTTTAAGCTTGTTTGCTGGATTTTTCGTAAACTTCCCCGATTAATTTTTTTTTCAGCTTACTAATCTATACTATTTCAAAGCAATGTAAAGACGAAGACGAAGAACCATGAGGTGTTCCTTGCAACAATCGTAAACAAAGTGTTTTAGCAATCAGGTATACAAGGTGTAATAATCAATAGCTGCATATTAGAAGTCTTCAGAAAGAAAATATTCTGTCTTCAGAAAGCTGTCAAGAAAGCTAGCAATCGTGGCGGAAGGCAATTAAATGCACTTCTTAGCAAGTTGAAAACGGGCCCTCGGTATCGATTTAATATCATATCGATCTCAACATCATACAGTTTTGTATCTTTCTTTATAAATAATTCAAATAGTACGCGCGCTCTGATTGGCCATAAAACCATTTTACATGAGCGTACGTAAACACGGTTTTCGTTCCTCTTTCATTAATTATTTTATAAAAGAAACGTAAAATGGTTTCCGTGTTTACATAGCCTGATGTAAACGCTTTGGAGGTTGGGAGAACACGAGATAAGCTGGAAACCACTCAGCATCGCGTCGTGGTTTCCTACGCTTATCTCGTGTTCTCCCAACCTCCCGCGTGTTTACATCAGGCTATGTGAACACGGAAACCATTTTACATTTCTTCATTCGTAAATTCGCCTTTCTAATGGAAGCGTATGTTGAGTATTCATTGCAAAATCGCTTTTTTTCCCCCCCTTTGGCCTGACCGCCATTTTGAAAATTCGCAACGGAGAGCATGCGCATTATGTGGGGTTAGTGGTCGCGTACACCTGGAACCGAGAAAAACAAATGTTCGTCGTGCTGGGGAAAGAGTTTGATAGGATGACGGGGACGAAACAAATTTAACTTGTAATCGAGGATTTCGTTGGATAGCTGGTAGTACACCGATATTCCAGGAGAGAAATCAGGGCTGAAATATCCAAAGCCACTCCAATCTTTGCTTTCCATGAATCAAGTGAACATTTTAAAAGTTAAAATTCTCATTAAAATGTAATTCGGTCAATTTTAATAACTTTCGATTCTAATTCGTTACACTAACTAACTTTATCTACTTTGTAAGTCACACAAGCGCTTAAGCGTTACGACCGATCACGTTCACGCAACGTTTTAGGACAACTCGGCATCTAATCTCCATTCAGTTGCTGTGAAAACTTAAAATCCTCAACGTAGAAGATAAACGAACGAAGTTTGAACGGTCAAAAGGAGATCTTGGTCAATTCTTAGAATCATGCAAATGATCTTTGTCACGAGCGCAATTGAGCAAACACATGGATTTGCGTTGTTTTTAAGAAGTTGGTGGATGGAAGCTAGAGATATACCCGCGGGTTTGAGGCAATCCGTGACCTCATTGGTGTATAAACTATGCACTGATATGCTTTTTCAGCCCAGCCTGCATTTTGAGAATTCGTACAAAGTAGTGAATTTTTGATATGCAAATTAAGGTCGAAGAGAAGGGTCTCTTCTGATCACGTTAGTATGAAAAATATTTCTGCTTAATTTTCCATATTTTGTCTGTGAACTAACTGAATACACTTTGTAACTTGTTGCAAGATAGAATTCCGTGAGCTACATTGTTGCAGTCGCTGCGTGCTGGACAAAATCTTTGAAATTTACATTTTTGATCGCTGTTCACAAGGGTGGTCTGGCCAAAAATCATTTTTGGCTTGTGGCGACGCAAAAAAAGAGAATCGGAGAAGAACTAAACTACTTTTGAAACATGTGTCCTAAACCCTTTTCATGGGCAAACAATAAAAGAAAACTTTTCCGACGGGAAGTCGGGAGGACTGTTCTTGGCGAGAGTGGCACTTAAATGAGTTCTTGCAAACTGCGACTGAGTTCCTTGGCGAAAAAACAAAACAAAACAAAACAAAACAAAACAAAAAAGCCGGCAACAGTGTTTAAAAAAAGAGCTTCCAAAAAGCATTAAGTGTAAGTTGCAAACTTTCGGAAAAGTTCCGGTGGTTTGGCAATTGGACCACTCGTTGTAACAGTAGGAGGGGGCGCAAGTTCTACATATTCAGCAGCAGGTTTCACAACAGGCGAGGGTCCGCTTGAAGCACTGATTGCACGGGCTCAGCTGCTGCTTTTGCAACTATGTGGAAATCTGACAGCGGCACTGATCGCAGAGGCTCAGTTGCTTGTTTCGTAAAAGGCAGAGAATCAGATAGTGGCACCATTCGCAGCTGTCGGTAATTTCGTCGGTAGGTTCGACCACCCGATATAACCACATAGGAACGTGGGTCAATCGTTTTCTTGCAAACAGCTTCCGTCCAGGTAGACTCGTCGGGCCTCTTCATATTGACAGTCTGTCCAGGCTGCAACTCAGGTAGTGCTTTACTTTTCAGGATGTAGTAGTAACTCTGTTTTTGCTTAGAGTTAATAAGCTTTTCTTGCACATCCTGTGGGGGATCTGACTTAGGCTCTAGTTGTTTACTTGACAAGGGTAACAAATTTCGTGTTCTCCTGCTGAACAGCCTTTGCGGTGGGATAAACCAATTTCCGTAGGCGTGTTGCGATAGCCAAGGAGGGCAAGATATGGGTCAAAATTTCCGTGCGATGCCTTTCTTATGATGTTTTCACAGATTTTCATAGCACTCTACTTTGCGAATTGCGTGGAGAGGTAGTAATATGCTGAAAGTGTCAGTCACTTGCAAACTTTGCAAACTCTGCAGAACCATATTGCGGTCCATTGTCAGAAATCTCCGGAATTCCAAGGCCGCTAAACTGCATTTAATTTTCAACTTCTCAATAACAGTCGTGGAATCTGTCGTGTCGAGATTATCCACCTCAAAGAAAGAAGAGTGGTAATCCACAGTAATCAGGTAGTGGCGCTGGTCAAGCAAGAATAGATCCGCATCGATCTTTTGCCAAGGCCTTGATGGAATTTCATGGGGTATTAGCGGTTCTCGAGGCTGTGCTGGCTTGTGCGAACTGCAGAAATTACATTTGATAATGAAATCTTTAAACTCAGCTTTCATGCGCAGCCAGTAAAACACTTCTCTGGCTCTTCGAGGCAGCCCTCAGTACCAAGACGGGACGAATGGACCTTTCCCATGATTTCTTTCCCTAACTTGGCTGGTGCGATGAGGCGCTCACCCTTAAACAGCAAACTAGTTTGGGCTATCATTTCATCTTCAAACTGGAAGTATGGCTTGAACTCAGCTGGAACTTTATCCAGAGTGCTAGGCCAACATTCTAGGACGGTTGAAATAAGGATCTGAAGTTTGTCATCCGAGGCGGTCCTTTCCTTGAATTCCTTTAGTCGTGCTCGGTCTGTGCCCTGACTAGGGATCAGATACAACCATCAAGCTTCCTTTTTGGTACTTTCTATCAAGGTTGTAACGCTGCAAGCGCAACAACATCCTCTGGAGACGCTTGAGAGCAAAGCCAAGGTCCTTCTTAAAGTTAGTTTCAAGGGGCTGATGATCTGTTTTAACATGTACCACATCTCGACCATACAGGTAGGTATCGAACCTTTCAAAAGCAAAAACAACGGAGAGAGGTTCCTTCTCAATCCGAGCGTAGTGACTTTCTGCTGGAGTTAGAACTTTTGAGGCGAATGTAACGGGCAAACCCTCCTGAAGTGAGAAGGCGCCAAGTCCACTGAGAGACGTGCCACTTTCAAATGTGACTTCCCGTGTTGAATTTTTATTGACATCATAAAACTTCAACACAGAAGCTTCACAAACAGGATTCTTGATACTTTGGACAGCTTCATCGTGAACAGGCAGCCAACACCATTCAGCATCCTTAAGGTTCAGTCGCCTTAACGTTTTGCGGACACTGGGCAGGTGTGGTAAGAACTTCGCTAGGTAAGTAACCACGCCAAGAAATATCTTTAAGGATTTAACATCTGTTGGAGTAAGTATGTCACGTATGGCACGAACTTTTGTTTAGGTCAGTCACAACACCATCCGCTGTGAGTAAGTTGTCCATGAATGATATTTGTGATAAGCGAAGCCTAATCTTCTGAAGATTAAGTGTCAGATTAAACTCAAGCCATCTTTGTATGAAGGCGGTTAAAATCTGATCATGATCCTTCCTTGATTCATCTACTGTGTCTCCAAATCCGCAAACCGAGAAATCATCGCGATCACCTCAACTCCTTGAAGACCCTCAATTGCTTCATGCATCTTTCGCTGCCATATCTCAGGCGCAGAACTTATACCGAATGGCATCCTCAGCCAACGAAAACGGCCAAAAGTGTTGTTAAATGTGGTAAAGTAAGTGGGGTTTTCAGACAGATTCACCTGCCAAGAGCCATTTTTAGCATCTAAAACACTAAAATACCTTGGCATTGGTTAGACGAGAGATGACATCTTGAAGTGACGGTAAGGGGTAGTGAGAGCGCTTAATGGCAGTGTTCAAATCTTTGGGATCCAAACAAATGCAAACTGATCAAGCCTTCTTGGGAACTACTAACAGGAAAAACTATCTCGTCAGCAACCATTTTGTCAAGCTCTGTCTTCATTGCTTCCTTCTTGGGAGCAGGTACTCTTCGTGGGAACTACACGTAGAACATCCTTGTTAAACTAAATGTTTTTTCCCCCAGGTAATTATAAACAGCCAATGCCTTGAAACACATCAGTAAAAGGACTAAGTATTGTATCCTTTGTGACATCCTTAAAAACTACGGACTCTAACTTTAGAGCTGCAACTACTTTATGGACCCATGCCTTAAGATAACTTCAAACCAAGTAAAGGTATAACTTCTTGATCAACAATAACAGTCAAGTTCATACTTGTTACGGTTGTCCTACTTTCAACCTTGCAGAACCAAGAGACTTTCGCTTCGAAGGATCGTGCATAACCATTGTGATTTCCTTAGGAACAATGTTGGCTTTAGTGTAATCTTTCGTTGCCTTGATGTAATCCTTCAGTGGCAGAATATGTGCAGAGGAACCAGTGTCCATTTTAAATGACACTGATGCTGAATCATTCAAAATGTGCGAAACAAGAACTTCATCTTTACAACTAATACTATGGATTTAAAAGACTTCTTCTTGTTCGAGCATGTGAACCTTTGTATCTTCAGACTTGCTTCGACACGACTGCAAAATGGCCTTCTTTGCCACACTTCTTGCAATTCCGACCTGAAGCTGGACACAATTTCCTTTCCAGTACGCGTGTGCCACTTCTTCTGAGATTTATTTCGCTCGCGAGTGAGTAACTTGACTTTCCTTGATAGTTGCGATGGCTATATCCTGGTTAAGGTCTCACTTTCCGAGAAGCTTTTCACAAACTCTGTCATTCACGCAGCGCGCCAAAAACGCACGATTCTGAGAGTTTCATCAATGCAGTGACGTAACTATCGAGCAATTAATTAGACAATTGCTCACATTTGAAGAAAGCATTTCTTTCGTAGGTTTCATTACAGACAGGAACAGAATGTTCCTCGAACTTTTCCAGAACCTTGCCAAGTTTGAGAGCGTCCGACGTATTTTCCCATTGAAAGGTTTCGTATATGTCCATTCCTTTTTTGCCGATCACATTTAACAACGAAGCCACCCGAAATTCATGTGCTTTCTTGTGAATGCTAGCTGCTAGCTGGTTAACTTCCATTCCATCAGGGCGAAACGATTTCCAATTTTCTCTTGGATGCAACGGTCGGGAAGATACAGCGGCAAAGAGGTTTTTGCAGTAGTACTGACAGCAGTCACGATACTTCTCATGCGACGTGCAACGATCCAAACAGAGTTTCGAACGCAAACTATAAACTTTAGTGAGCCTACCAATCACGGACGAAGGATTGGAATTCGATACTTCGAAGCTAAGAAGTAATCCTCGACAATTTGATCTAAATCCCACTCCTGACTTATGTTACGATTAACGTAAGGACACCGATCGTAAACTCAACTCAACAACTTTAGGGTGGCTCACCGAAAGACCACGAGGTCTGGCTACATAATAGTAGGTCACGTGATTCAGAAATGCATGCTAATTTATGCATTTTAGTTTTTTTTCACATGACAATTGAAAAACAAATTGTTCAAGGCTAGTGTTTTATGAATGAACGGCAGCCGAAATTTACCGGAACATGAAGATTGCTCGGGATGACAACACTGTAAAACTCGGCTGCAGTGACTGATGTGGTCTTCCACTCAACGCATCCGAAAGGACATCAGAGCGAGCTCTTTGTTGTTCATTCGAAGGGCGGCCGAGGCTTGCTTCAGTGCGATGACTGGAGATCGCCATGATTAGCGAGCCAGCCGAAATGGGCCTTAGCATGATCGCGGTCGCTCTGAAACCGTTATGACTAGTATAAATTTTAACAGTTATGCCTATTTGGCCATATTTTTCATCATGTCTGTTTTGTTCTGTTTTGTTTTTGAGCTCAGTTAGATTGCAAGCTTACCTACGGTAATAAAAATCAAACACAGCTAACACACGTATAGTATCTAACTGAGCGTGAAAACGTTCAAAACTCGGATTGTCCAGTTCGTTTACTCCTTGAGGACTTTCGTCTCTGCTCACGTTATAATAACGTAAATTACGGTGCCTGGTATGTTTACAAACCTTTGTTCGGTTCTTCTGTTGCTGCTTGTCGGCTCGCTTGTTCCGAAATTTCACTTTCAATTAACGAAAAACAGCTAAAGAAAAGTCCTGGAAAAGGTCGGACATAGCACAATTTGGCAGATGGCGTGACAGCTTTGACTCAGTTCGATGCTCTATGCTGTATACTCTCATAGAGCATGCTCTTTCACCTTATTATTTAACTGATTTTATTTTATTTGATGTCCTTGTATAATAATTAGTTTTTGATTCGTAGATAGAGGCGGCGGTGTGGAGGGGGCGGGGAAAGTTCACTCCCCTTGGTACAAATTTCGTTCTCTCCCCAGCCTTCCGCTGCCATTCTCATCAAAGATGGCGGCCATAATCTTCGCTAAGAAAAGACTGAGCACTCATTCGCCAAAATTACGTGTGCTCTTTAGGCTAATTTTTCCTTGTTACAGAGAACTGACCCTTCTTTTTTGATTTTCATTCTGATAGAAATGGTGAGATGTTTCACATCTTATTAGATGTTTTTCAACGCATTTAATAGTATTGTCTTGTTAAGCCATGAAAATTGGCACGTTACTATAGAGTTACCAGTGCTCAAATTCTTTATGCTTTTGGCATAGCACTGAAATTTCCAACATAGTGCTTTACTATTTCACGGAAAAATCTAGGCCTCTTGATATGGTCATAAGTAGTATGATAGTCATATCTTCTAACATAAAATCGCAATGTTACCGGTATTCATCTGGAGGTTTTTGTTTTATCAGACGCTCCACACGTCATAGTTTCACCAAAAGTAAAAACCGTCGTCGAAGGAAGCAACTTGAATTTGACATGTGCTGCGTCTGGCAAACCAAATCCCAGCATAACATGGACTAAGGTTGGCAGTTCTGACTTTCTATCTAATGCTTCGCTGCTCACTGTTGTGAATGTAACCAGACCTAGGACAGCAAACAGCAAAATCCAGTATCAGTGCATGGCTAGTAATGGAGTGGAGACACCTGCTACAGCTACAGCCAACATCATAGTGAACTGTAAGTATGTAGGTAAAATAGTTATACGCTGTGCATTACTATTTGACGTTGAATGCTTTTCCCCTTTTTGATATCTCCTCAATTCAGGGATTTGTTTAGTAAATTAACTCTCTCGTTTTTTTTTGTCAAATTTTGGCACCGGTTTTTCATCAGTTCTCGAAATCATTTATGATCCCGCTCAAGATCATAAAGGCGACTTCACAATGATGATTCAATTTGCTCTGACGAAAGGCTATCACTCGAAATATCAACTTTAGAATCTCTTTACTATGTCCATTTCACATCTTCAACTCGGTTGATAAAACCAAATTATCTTAGACTGCATTTATCTGCTTGGTCAATTTTTAATAGCATTACTTTAACGTAAACATCGCTCACGATGGACATCGGTGACGATTGCGCTAATGCCGGCGACAGAGTATATAGGAGGGATTGAGATGGAAATGGTGCAGGTAGTAAAGCCTTTAATGTTTAAGTCGCGCTACAGGTGGTTCAGAGAACAGTCAAGATTCGTTGAAGATTCTGTCTCTTCTCTAAGGAAAGAGACTCTTCTGTCCCACAGTATTGGAGTTGTAAGTCGTAAGGTAGAGAAAATATTTTACCATTGAAGACTAAAGGTTTTAATACCCTGATCCCTAAATATAAAACAAGTATATGTAGAGTGATACAAAAAATTAATTAATAAGCTATAGAGACGAAAAAACATAAAAAACAGAGACGAACCCATTGAAACTAAAATTATGCAGAATCCAAGTTCGCGGCATGTCACCGACAAGAGTTCTTTGAACGAAGTAGTTTAATCCCACGGAGCATTTTAACTACGGCATACAACATTCACCTCTTCAAAGATCTAGTCCGATCACTGGACGACGGACCCGTTCAGAACGACGAACAGGTAAAGTCATGCGTGTTTCAGTATTGTCCTCCCTATGGGACGTGTTATCCGTTGCTTTTAGAGCATGTCAAGAGGTAGTAAAAATTTGGTTTGGCCCTATGGTGTAAGGTGCTTGGTAGCCACTGAAGTCTCCCTACCGTTAGGATACCGCGTCGTGAGGTTTTTCCTGGAGCAATTCCACCTCACCGACCAAAGGTTCCTTCTTGTTGGCGCGAAGCGGACATATAATGTAGACGGGTCCAGGTGTAACTAGCACCAGAGTAGCATTATCGAGATAGACCAAAAAAAGCGCCGGCATAATCTTCATTCCTAGGCTTCACAAAAGGGGCTTATAAAAGTTCCACCGTCATCATAGTTAAGAGAGGATGTCAGCATCCATCGAACAAATTTGAAATATTTTGGCAAGTCGCCCAAAATTCGTTTTCTCTTCTACCTTCATGTTTTGTAGCCCGATATGTCCTTATAATTGTGGTGTAGTTTTTTTTGTGAAAATATATTTTATTTTTTGAAAAATGAGATTTTTCGTTCGACCGCTCAAATATGCAAATTTTCACCCTGAATATTACCCGAGTTAAGTGACTCGTGTAACGAATTTACTTGACCTCCGGTATTTCTGTCGGCATAATGCTTTGTTTTATCATCTAAACTTAATCCCCTGTCATCAAAGCTGGCAAAGAAATATTTATTTTTTGGTGATTATTATTGTCCGCCATACTTTCCCTATGTCGAAAAAAAGCATCAAAACAAAGACATTTTTAATAATGACCGATATGACAGAATCTACTGAGCTTCTAGGTTTTAAAGACCAAAGGATGGTTATAAAGTTACTGTAAAAATTTCCTTGTGTATTTGTGATGTTATATCGTGAGACGAACTCAAAGTCCGGCAAAATTTACTTGCTAGCGACTATGAAATATGCACGGTGTGCCTACTTGTCGCCACCGTTTACTGGCATAAATCACCGCAGTTTATAAAGAAATCTAACATGACACTCTTACCTTGTTTACTCATGATTTTATTAGCTGTTTCGATGATCAAGTTATGCTCTACCACATTTTAGCCAGATTTAACTTACAGTTTGAAAATCTCCTCCACATTATTATATTAGTTGCATGACAAGCGTGACAAATATAAATTCAAAGATGAATCAACCCCCGAATTACAAAAATTACTGTATTCAGAAAACTAAAATGTCCAGATCCATCACTGATTCCTTTACCGGCGGAAGTCAAAGAATGTTTACAAAAGTCAATTCGATTGACAAGCTACATACTGCTTAAGCTAATTGATCTGTTGTATAAGCGTTTCATCTTATATGCTAACAAGGAGATTTGCTGTTCATTTAAATCGTTCGCTGGGAGGACTTTGGGTATAGTTATCGAGAAGATCGACGTTGCATATCTCAGGTCGTTCCCTTGCGCAGTTGTAAAAAAGACATTTCAAGTTACTTGCGGAGATTCAGAACCTGACGTTGGTCTTATTTTGTCGCGAGCCGGCATCTTCGAGACGATGATATCGATGATTTTATAATTTGCCCCACTCATAGATGAAATCTCGGTACCGGTGTTGGGTGGATTCGTGGTGCCATTAATAGATGTAGAGTGCCTAAAGAAGTGTACGGCCATGGTAAAGGTGGAGAAAAGCCTATTGGCAAGCGTGTACCACAGATAGTACGCAAGACGCCTGGAAAATTCATATAACCTGGCTACTTACCACCTTGTGCAAAATTACGCGTCCTGTCCGACTTAGGCCTCGACTGGGAATTGGTCAATAGGCCACCAAAAATCCAGACAGAGGCGGAGTTTTCTATACTAATGTCTAGGCACTTTGTAGTCTGGCGGGACGCGTAATTAAGCACACAGTGGTAAAGGGCCATTAGTAGTAGTTACAAGACGATGACAAAACTTTTTTCTCTTCACCGAAAATCACATCAAAATTTTTCCTTGCTAAATTTCAAGTGCGCTACACGTATCAGCACCCCTCAGGGAACCATATGTATAAGAGGGCGAGGATGCTATAAAATTATAAAAGGTACCTGAGTCTTATCCGTGTGGGAGTGGCAACAACTGATATCTACCCCCTAAAAAGTACCAATTTCAACCAAAAAAAAAAAAATTGAAAAATCCCAAAAATAAGAACTCCTTTATTGATGTACTCCAGAGGCTCAAGTTAGATCATTAAAATCGTCCTAGCAATGCTTATTTCAGGTATTTTATTGAGCGAAAAACACCGTAAAAAGTACCAGTTAGGTCTCTGGTAGTCCACTAAAGTTTGAGACATCATAAAAGGTGCCAGATAACTGATTTTGACCCCTGAAAGATACGACAAGCATCCTCACCCATATCCGATCGCCTCCTCCCTCCCCCACCAACCCTGTCAGCACCTAAAAACTAAAGATGTGATTTCCCAACCACGAGCTGTCAGTCTCACCTCGTAAAATTCACGTAAACTGGTTATTTACTTATAAAAACTTTAGGCACTGATCTGTCAGATTTTTATGCGGAAAAAATCTGTCCTGCTTCGAGGCAGGACGGCTGTACTTTTTTTTGTTTTGTTCGTCTTGACATAATTTGGTAGGGATTAAAATAACTGTACGTCTGCATTTGTTAAACAGACTATTCAAGTGCATCCAGAACTCGATGTGTGCACTTCTAGTGCATTAAGTATTCTTTTGTAACATAGCCAAAGATCTTGCGATGTCTACTGTTCAAGCCTTTTTTCTTTTCAAAGAGATATCAGAATTATTCTTATTAATTTTTTTTATTTTTACTGTCAAATTTGCAGTAAACTGCTAGCGAGTCATCCTTTGTTTTGGTGTCTTTCTTTCATCACATAAAAAGTTTTAGGACCTGATAGCATCTTAGGGACAGACCATTAGACTTTTGATGCGGGAGCGGGGTGTGTTGGGTAATTGGCAAAAGACCTCCCCTCCCCCTCCCGCATCAAAAATCTAATGGTCCGTCCCTAAGGTACCTTTTACATTATTCCAAAATGGGGTGTCGTTCCGGAACGAAATGAATTTCATGAATAAAGGGTAAGTTTCTAAAGAAACTGTGGTGCTGCGTCGGTGGGAGAGTATAGCAGGTAATTTAGTGTTAACAACTAGCAGGTAATTTAGTGTTAACAACTAGCAGGTAATTTAGTGTTAACAACTAGCAGGTAATTTAGTGTTAAGGGCTAACGCTCGAAACGTCAGCTTTTTTACCCTTTACGGTGGCTAATTTACGTTTTCAACCCAGTTGTTAACACTAAATTACCTGAAATGAATTTCATACCGCGTTTACATGCAAGATAATTTAGCTTGTAAAAACAAGTATATACGTCCTTTTTCTATGCTTCCCTTGCTCCTAAATAAAGAGAATTCGTACAGATACGAGTGTCGTACCGCGTTTACTTTATACAGGTACAAAAGGTCGTCCAGAATAAGTGTTTCGTTCTGGAATGAAAACCTCGATAAACTCATTCAGAAATGACTCGTTTCGAATAATTTTACTCTGGTATCATGTGGCAACCGGGATGAACTCGTTCTTGAACAAAACTCATTCCGGTATCATGTAAAAGGCCCCTAAGAATTTTTATTCCCAGAGCATCACGCTTTGCTCTCCTGCCAGAACACTATAAATTTCAATGGCGTTGAAGCAACAACCCACTTTGAACTGCTACGCTGCTACTGAAACAACGATTAGTGACCACAAAGTAACATTCTGTAATATTGTCAATTCAACATAAACAAAAATCTTCATACAGGGCAAATATTCATTTGTGTTGGTATCAATTATTGCGTGACTAGCTTATGATATAAATGGGATAGGGGAAAACACAACGTAAAACCTGGGCTCCTGGCAAAAAGTAATACCCAAGCGTAATATAATAACCGAAACAACTTATTGGTCTTATAAAATCATAAATAAACAAGGTAAGAGTGTTATTTTAAATTTTTTTTACAAACTGTAGTGATTTATGCCTCGATATGCCAATAAACGGTGGCAACAAGTAAGCACATCATGTATATTTTATAGTCGCTAGCAAGTAAAATTTTGCCGGACTTTGAGTTCGTCTCACGATAGAACAACACAAATGCACAAGGAAATTTTTACAGTAACTTTATAGCCATCCTTTTTTCTTTTAAAAGCTAGAAGCTCAGTAGATTCTGTCATATCGGTCATTGTTAAAACTGTCTTTGTTTTGATGCTACTTTTCGACATAGAAAAAGTATGTCGGACAAAAATACTCACCAAAAAATAAATATTTCTTTGCCAGCTTCAATAATGACAGGGGATTAAGTTTAGATGATAAAACAAAGGATTATGCCGACAGAAATACCGGAGGTCAAGTAAATTCGTTACATGAGGTCACACAACTCGGGTAATATTCAGGATGAAAATTTACATATTTAAGCGGTCGAACGAAAAAATAATTTCTCGAAAACGAAAATATATTTTCACAAAAAAACTACACCACAATTATTAGGACATACTGGGCTACAAAATATGAAAGTAGGAGAGAAAACGAATTCGGACGACTTGCCGCTGTTTGTCTGATGCATGTTGACATTAGCTCTTAATACACTCTTTCAGTTTGTGGAGGCCTTCTCATGGTAGAGCTGCGACGATTCTTTCGAGCGCCGGCTTCTTTTTTTTCCTAGCTCTGCTGCTATTCTGATCACTTTCAAGGCGTTCTAGACCAGTAATTTATCCATAGAACCAAGTTATTAAATTGGTGTAAAGTAGAGACAACGTTCTTTGGTTAGCAAAACCGTCCATCTTCAACTTAGCCGAACCTTTTATCTGAACATTTATTTTCATGAATAGTGTCAAGAGCGCCGAAAGCTAAAATTGAAATGTCACGCACATAATAAATTAACCTTGTTACGGAGAATTTGTGTAAATTAGTGGCCCTTAAGGTTTTAATAGCATGAAAAGTACAAAAATAAACAAAGAAGCTACATTAGCGAGTAAACACGAAAGACCCACACGAAGCTATGAAAACTAAAATTATGCAAATTCAAAGTTCGCGGCATGTCATTGATAGAGTTCTATTTATCGCACGGAGTGTACACTAAGCTGTTACAATGCCGTAAAATTACAACCCTTGATTACTTCAAGACAATCTGGAACATGCCCTATATGACGAATTTTTAATGAAATGTTCGTTAGACTTGGCTCGCTTGGAAAAGATATTTACTCATCCGTGTGATGTATTTGAGAAGGCGTGCTACCTTAAAACATAGAACATAGATTATCCAAAATACTCTTCTCTTTATACTCTCCCAAAACATTTCAGATCACTTAGATGATATACTCTTCTCCAAAATGGAAAATTTGCCGCAAGGTAAAAAGTAATCCTCAAAGCGAGGGAGTGGATTCTATATTTGAAGATTTCAAATCTGTGGATCTCATATCACAAGAGAAATGTTTTTGTGACATTGGTCACTTTAAACGTTCTATAGATAAGTTACCAGGGCTGAATTTCACTGACTTTGGACCAGTTTTGCTTTAGGTATGACAAGGGATTTTCCGTGTAAACCTTTACCCACCCCGGTAAAGTAAAAATTAGCTTTAGCAGCATACATATACGTTTTCTGGCTGAAATACCACAATTCTCGCACAATTCAGTATTGGAACATGCGTACCGTTCGTTGCAATTGGATTTTCGCTTGGTTAGTATGCCTGTTACACATAATGTAAAACATTAATGTTATTCTTGTTTTTCTGGGTTTTTTGTTTTGTTTTTTCAATCAAAGATCCAGCGATGATCACAAACCCTGGAAATCAAACATTTAGTAAGAAACCTGGAGAAGAGGTTAGCTTTTCTTGTTATAAAGACGGTTACCCAACACCAACAGTTACCTGGACAAAGGACGATGTCGTCATGAATTGGAAGTCTGAAGATAACCCCAGTAAAGTGATTTTTCAAGTAAAAGAGTCCAGCCCTGGTTGGTATCGCTGCAAAGTCGAAAATGAATTGAACATGGTTTTCAAATGGTTTCACCTCAGTAAGTAGATTTGGTCCAATGTTATTAAACGAAGCGATTTTGAAATGGGTCTTGCGTTTCATTTTGATAATGTTACAAAGACTATGAAATAACAAAATGATGATAATTTTTTTTTTAAAGCATGGTCTCTTTTGTGAATGAAAGTAACGTAAAGTAAAAAACCAATTCACATATGTGTCTGTAGGTGTTTGTGTATGTTCCCGATGTGAATTTTGAATTTTCCTCCTTTCTAAAGTTGTATCTGACGATAAATTCAACATAAAGTTAACCGTCACGAACAGAGATTGCAGCGGTAATCTTCAAGAAACCCTTCAGCAACTGCAGTCTAAAGTAAGTAAAATAAATTAAGGCGATTTACAACAACCGATCGAAGAAAAAATCACGTCAGAATAAGTATACCAGGGGGTCAACTGTGGAGTAAATTTATTTTGGACGAAATCACATAGGTTAAATAAAGAGCTAACCAAAAACTCACCATACCATTAAAGGACTGCGACCATTTAACTTTTTATAGCCTTCTGATTAGCTGAACTAACTGGCCAGTGACCGCTTTTTTCACTCGCCTACCTGATGTAAACACAATTTTTTCGGCCCATTCAGGTGAAAACGTTTTAGTTTGGGTTACTTCACTAAACATACTTTACTAAAACAATTATTCTACTCAGGTTTGCCTGAGTAGAATAATTGTAGAATAAAGATTAAAATTATCATAACGTACTCGGAGTCACGTACGCGCTTCCTTCGTTATTTATTATCATCATGTTGAATTACTCTAACTCGGCAATTCAAAATAGAGAGAAAGAAGTGGAATTTGCACCCGAGAAGACTAGGATATTTTAACGTATTCTATGTGCCTCAAAGTAACTTGCCTTATCAGAGCTTATTAATTGATGGACTTTTTCTTAATCCCTGAATAGGTAGGTGAAGTTCTTAAATTACAGTTTCCGTCTTTGGAAGCGGTAGAAGCTACAAAGTACAAGTATGATGTTGGATTGTAATATAATACTTCTCAAACTTTGTGATTCGTTGTAGAAGGCTATAAGAGAGTCATCTACAGTAGTTTCCTCTGGGTGGAACATTGCTGAACCAGCGCTCGCCATTTTGCGTATTGAATTCCTTCCGGTTCAGATGTTCCTGTTTAGAACATTTTTATGAACCTAGGGAAAACACTGTATACTATTAGCAGTCTTTGCGTCATTCAAAGCTTTAATAGAGCTTGCAAAAGGGAATTAGAAGCACTCATTTGGTCGCCAAAATTATAGCTTGCATACGAGCTAAACAATTTGTTGCGTTTGCCTTCATGATTCTCGACAAAGTGGAAGTTTTCTGGGATTTTCTTTACATGTTAAGTTGTGGCTCCATTATTATCCCCAGGTGCGGCAGTATAACTGTCTATCTCTCATTGGAATTCAATCAAAATGAAGAGATAAGCAAAGTTCTGTCAGTTCTAAGCAAGGCTGTTACACCTGGAGGCAAAGGTATTGGAGACTTTGCAGTTGACCCGGGATCAATCCAAGCGATATCTGATGATGAGATACCTTCTGATGCACCATCTAGCACCACAAAAACAACCATTACCTCAGAAGACCCAAAAGGTAAAGATGCGTGGAAAGTCGTAAGGAAAATTCTTGACTATGAAGAAAATAATTTTGCTTTGGCAACCTCAGGTTATACGTAACCATCCTAATTATACATCAACAATTAGATGACCATACCGGCTGCGATAGCCCATCGTCATGTTTTGATTGCGCTGAGTAAAATGTTTTCTGCTGTTGATGATTTTTTGTAAATTGATTGACTGGTCAATTTGACTTTTGCATGGAAAAAGGCAACATGTTGACACCTGTGATCGTGAAATCGGATAACATGTGATTGGTCAGTAGATATCTTACTCTGTAAATCACTTTATCATATAGCTAGCAGCGCACGTGGGCAAGATGAAGTGAATCCTGTGTTCTGATTGGTCACCTGAGCGGGCATGATGGGCCCACCCTCGCCCGCTTGGGATTCCCCGTGTTAATCCCACGCAAGAAAACTTACAAATTTCGTAGCTTTTGGACAATGTCGGCATTAACATAAAAAATTAAACGACCCTCTTGGGTTATTGTGTCGCAAACACAGTTGGCTTTCACTATCGGCTCTCGAAATAAACAAGCCATTCTTGATTCTTATCAAAGAGAAATCTTTTGCTACACAATGAATCCTGTAATGATTATGCCATGAGAATACAAACTCTCTTGAGCAAGCTTGTTTGGTCAAGGTGACTGGATATCAGCCTCGTTCTTTTCCTACTTTTTTTATGGACCGAGACTTCGTCTCAGTCCATAAAACGCAAAAAAAGAGAACTCTGCCAATATCTAGCCATTTTGACCTCACGCTTGGTCAATAACGCATATGAATATATTTTATGCAGACCCATACAAATCTGGCAAGGGAAGATAGTACAAAAAATGCTCTTCCGAGCCCGGAATTTGTCTAAAGTATAAGTTGGTGGACTTCCTTTTCCTTGTAATTCGGTTCATGAAGCGTTAACTTCAGCACTGATCACACAAGTATATCGTCAAAATCTGTTACACTTAAGAGTCTGAGCCAACGATATAAAGAGAGCTGTTTATCAGCGTTCTCATTGCTTTTGCGTCCGCCAATTTGATGCCAAAAGCACATTAGTATAAGGTTTTGTAGCCAATGCTTCTCAACCTACGTCTTAAGCAAGTAAAAAGACGCTGATTAATATCAGCGAGCCCGCAATATGCCATGAATATTGGTCAAAGTATTCTTTGGTGCGACAGTTGTCTCTTTAACACCTCAATATTAGCGCAGTTAAACGATTGCATTGGAGGCTTATTACATTTAGGACCGAACATTATTATATTTAGGGCTTGATTACATTTAGGACCAAATGTTATTACATTTTGGACTTTATTACATTTAGTACAGTTATTACATTTAGGACTTCAACATACGTTTCACATAAACATTAAGATCCTAGAAATATGGCTTAGTGAAAGCATTTTATACCGGCGTAAATCTTCCACGAACAGAAGACCGGTTACGAACAGGCTCAGGTTTATTTAAAAGTGGAAAAGTTCCACGCTTGTTTAACATCATCTTCAGCAATCTTAGGTTTATGTTTGACTGTTACCATATTTTGTAGAATATGAAAAAATCCGAGTCTGTCTTTGTGAGTAAGTGTAAATGAATCAGTCTACAAATTTTTATTTGACAGAGATGAACATTTGTGAATGTTCTTGCAAACACGTGTTACTTGGATCCATCATCGGAGTTCTTCTTCTATTCAATCTCATTCTCGTTATCCATGTGGTTTGGATCCACAAAAAAGGTGAATGATTCTTGGTTTCCCTCGAGTTGCCATCTAATTCTCCCATGCAATTTTTGTTTCGTAACTTTACCCTCATCTTTTATTTTTTTTCTTTCGATAGACACTGCGGGAAAGCGAAGGTGAGTCTTATTGCCATTGTGACGAGGGTTGCTTTCTTTAGAGCAAAGCATTTGTTATAGCTCACAATGATAACTGAAATGCTGAAAGCAGATCTTCGGATTTCCTTTTAGGTTCTTGCTAGTGCTTTATAACTCACATAAAAAATGAATGACACAACAAATAAGTTTCAGTATCAGTACGGACAGCTGGTTGGACAGTTAACAAAATTCCCTCTGAGTTTTGCACATTTTAATTTCTTATTATTTAATGTTGGTGGAATCTTAAATTTGTCGTTGTAATCATGTATTTGTAGTTTGAGTTAAGACTGTAATTTTCTTTATCTTCTTAGACTTGACTTAGACACGACCACGTCAGCCACGTTGCAATTTTATCATGTATAAATGAATGCTTTCATATTATTACTGTAATCATTATCATCATCATAATATAGTTTTAAGATGAAAAAAATTATATCAATAACATATAAAGGACTGAATGCAAATTTGCACTTGTGACAGCACAAGTACAAAACAGTTATAAACACTAAAAACACTTTACCCTCACGTTTTGTTTTATTTTAGACGAAATGAAGACAGCAGAGAGGCATATTATGTAAGAAAAGTTCTGATTATATGAAAAACTCCATTTTTCCCATTTTTACTGACTCTTTTATGCGAAACAAGGTGACTTAACATTAGAAAAAAATACCCTTAGCGTTAAAATTTAAGGGAAGTTTAGACTAAAAAGGTAGGAAATTTTGAAGTTTATGTGTAAGGGATCAAAAACTGTTCCTTTCTTTTTCTTCATCTTAGAACGAAATGGCGATGAAGGATCAGGAGGGCGACCGCTCAGATGCAAGACATTTTATCCAGTCTCGCGCCGAATACATGGATCTCAAAGAAATAAGTGCCGAACGCAATACTAAGGAACAAAGCACTCATCAAATGGCTGATTACGCGCCTCTCCATCCATCAACACGCTCTTGGGAGGTGCCAAGGGATCACGTGTCTGTAGAAAAAATCATTGGTAAAGGTGCTTTTGGTCAGGTTGCTAAGGGAACAGCTGAGCAACTTCGTGGGAGGCCTGGGACAACTACAGTGGCTATTAAAATGCTCAAAAGTATGATGTTACATTTCTTAAAAATTGTTTATATCTCCTGAAATTTTCATGTTGGCAGTATTGTTTCTTATTCTCCATACTTTTAAGATGCTTCCTACTGTTTTTATTTAACTGTGAGAGTGATAATACTTGCAGCATTAGACACGCTTGACGCGCGTGTAAATCCTAAGCACTGTACGTGTGCAACGGTCAAACTGCACGTCACTACGCGCACCTTAGTGTATTAGAAAATGCACGCGTGACAACGAAACGCTAACTTTGTGTTACTGTGTAACCTACGCAAAGTTAGTCATCTCTGACTCATTTAATGCATGTTCTGAGACAAAAGTATGTGTAAGAAAAACAAACAAATTGGAGTCATTCTTCTTCTTAAGAAATCAGACGAGAATGAGCGAGTCGCTGTATTTTTTGGGTCTCTTATGAATTGAAAACGTGTGAGTTGTGACGATAAGGTTTTCGAGCACTAAATTTGACTTAAAATTTGATTTGAAACGTACAAGCGGGGGGAAATAACTCGGTAGAGACCACTCGGCTTACAAGAACGGAAAATCGTCACGATTTTCTGGCACACGGAGATCTACTTCGAGCGAGCTTGTACGGACGTCGAGGATGAGACAGCACTTTGGTTCCACAGTAGACTTTATTCGTAGAGCACTCTAACACACGTCATACCAGAGTCAAAACTAAACTTGTTATCATCACGCAGTCGTCTATGTAATCGGCAGGCCGTCGTGTTTATAATCGGTACGCCGTCGTGTAGGTGATCGAAAAAGCTTTGCAAAGTACGTGCTTAAATATAAAATGGTGTGAGGTTCCATTGTTCTCTAAATCTACCATATTTGAACAGTATAACAAAAGAGGCGGAAGTTAAACGAAAGCTACCTAAATACTCCATCTGTTTCTAGGACGAAAAGAATCTAAAACTAAAAAGACGGATGCAATAAACTCGAGGCCATTAAAAATAGGAAACTTAGGTGAGAATTCACAGCTCTGGTATAGAAAATATACCTATCTTAATTGCAGTAGAGCAGCTTAGGAAATAAAAGTGGAAAAGTAATTAAAAGTTTCTGCTTATCTATGCAAGGTTGGTGTGGAAACTATCGTATGAAAGGAAATTAAAATTACAAGTATGAACTCAGCTGCTAACTACCATGAGAACCAATTTTTCCAGAAAGATTGTTAACTCTTATATTTACCTAATATTTCACCAGAAATGATGAACAAAAGTACCGACATGCAGGTGCATGATGAAAGCGAGTAACAAGCAAAAATCGCTTAGTTTACTACTCAAAAGCTACAATGGTTTTTCTCATGGTTTTTTTATTTATTTATTTACTGGAATGAAAGAGCTTAAATGGGCTCGAATAAATTGGAAATGGTTAAATGTGAAAAGTTTAGGAATAAATATGTTCCAAACAAACACACGAAAAAAATCAGTAAATTCTCTTGTAATAGTGTTAAGACAAATATCAATTTCCACCGCTTCCGCACTTCTTTAAATAGTTTCTTCTAACTCAAAATTTGGAAGATTAAATTACTAATGGAGTTTTGGAAGTCAAACGAAAAAAATTGTGAAGCATCGATTCCTTCATTAAATGGCAACATAATCATAATTGCTTCGATGAATAAGGAAAGTTGATCTGTTTCTAGAATTGTTACTAGCATGTGACAAAATATCTCATTCAGGAGCACCATTTTGCTGTGTGCGCAAACAACAAATTCAATTATTACAGAATGTCTCCCGCTACGTAGATAGGTTTCTATATTTCTCTACTAAGTCTACTACTCTCTGATATACTGCGTTAATATCGTTTCATATAAAAGGAACGAACTAGTAACTCAAAAGTGAGATTCAGTCAAGGGCGGATTTTTGAAGCGAATAATGTTTGAATGCTCAACTTAGAATTTTTCTGAAATACAAATCCCCACAGCGATAGCATTCTTGTGAAAGAGTACACGTAAGTAAGTGCGTGCATTGAATAAAAGGAGGTTAAAATAGACGCATTTGCGTGTAAACCACTGCACGCGGGTATTTGTCATACTGCACGCCCTTTACTTTAGGAAGTTCGTGAAGTTAACACTTATGACACGCACTTGTACGATGCCTATTAAGCGCCACGCTATTTCATTCTTTTTTGTAAACTGGCGATTCGCCACTTTGAACCGCCGATCGCCACTTAGAACTGGCGGTTCGCTACTTTGAACTAGCGATCGCCACTTTGAACTGACGAATCGCCACTTTGAACTGGCGATCACCACTTTGAATTGGAGATTCGCTACTTTGAACTAGCGATCGCCACTTTGGAGTCGCGATCGCCGCTTTGAACTGTTGATTCGCCTCTTGGAAGCGGCGATTGTTCCACTTTCCAAAGAAACTGCCTGCTCATTAAGCCCAATAGGGCTTCCATCATTTCCATGTTAGCAATATCTTTATGTTTGTCTTCGTGCAAAGCAGGTTTACACTCGTATATTCCAGTGGTTTAACAGAATATTGTTCAGAGATGGGCTCATTTCAACCTACTTTCACCTTAAATTCAATCATGTTGAAGTTTTTTCATTTTTGACTTTGAGCCATGGAATACGTTTAAGCTTTCGTCAGTTGAAAAGAATACTGAGAAATCAAGGTCTATTTCGAAGACGAAATTATAGCAACCCATATGAGATTGTAAGTGCAGTTGAAAGGGAACTTTGTGGAAGTGGGAGTTCCATTGGCTATAGATTAAGGCACCACAGACTCAGAAATGATTATAACCTTGCTGTTGACAAGGAAATTGTGCGCCTTATTCTTAAAACCCTGGATCCAGAAGGTTTTGAAAGAAGACCCAGAAGGCGTTTAAGACGTTGGAAGTACTATGCCAAAGGACTAAATTACTTTTGGCATATAGATGGATATGATGAGCTAAAACCCTTAGGTTTTTGTTTTCATGGTGCAGTAGATGGATACATGCACAGTCGCCGCATTTTGTGGCTTGAAGCCAGTATCACTAGCAATGATCTCAGCGTCATAGCGGAGTACTATTGTGACTGTATAAAGCAAGTGAGAGGTGGTCCGAGGATTGTCCGCGCCGATGAAGGTACGGAGAACTGCAATGTTGCTGGAATTCAATGCTTTTTCAGAAGGAATGGCATTGGTTCCTTCGCGGACGATGAGAGCTTTAATTTATGTATGGACGTTCAGTTTCCAATCAAAGGATTGAAGTTTGGTGGTCTTTTCTACGTAAAACTGAGTCTGATTGGTAGATCAAACTCTTCAAGGATATTCGGGACGCGGGCGTATATTGCAGCAGTAATCCAATTCATATGGAATGCCCGAAATTCTGTTTCATGCACTTAATCCAAGACGAGCTTAAACACGTGGCAGAAGAATGGAATCTTCCTAGGATTAGGCCATGTAGAAATTCCGACCCTCCAGTAGGTCGCCCCGACGTTCTATGTTTTCTTCCAGTGCCAAGCGATGAAATCGATCTAGCTATGAGGTATGCTGTGATCAACTCAATGAACAGCCGGCCCCTAGAGAGTTCGTGGAGTTGGCTCACCTCATCATGGATGAAGAGGATCTGAGGATACCAGATGACGCAGAAGAGGCACTGAGGTTATATATAGTTATATCCGTGAGTTAGATATTCAAGGTCAAGTCGATTACTTTGGTAACGACTAAACCCTTTAAAAAAATCCTTAGCTGCCTCGTAACGTTAAATTGAAAGTCTGGTTTCCCCCCTAACTTGACTAAAGATTGCATTTCAGTGTTTCAATGTAGTAAACTTGTACATAAAAGAGCTGTTTTGACCGTACTTCTACCAAGAACTGTGGAGCCACTTGTTGATATTATGTGCCATGTGTAAGATCTTAGCGTGCGGAATGTATTCAATCATTAATGACTCTTTTGTGTTGCTGTTTCTCGTCGTCTAGTTAGCTTCTGTTGTTGTCCATATCACATACTTTCGTTCATTAATATTTCTTTCGCAATTATTGGCGTCAATTACACTTTCAGTTAGTCGTTTTCACATGCATTAATTTTTAGTTTTTCGTCCGTATCGAAACTTGGCTTTCTCTGTTCAGGGCCCTTTTTTTTTCGGTAGTTTATTCTTCATTTCGTCTTCGGACAGTGTTTTTTCGTCAAGCGCAGTTTTGCAGTAATCGTAACAATCTAAGTTTTGTCGTTTCAAGTTGGCTCAGTGTATTTCTTTCTTATTACCTTTACTTAATCAATTGTTGGAATTTTGTATTTATTTATTATTTTAAGTTTCAACCCACATCGTTCACCGTCAATAAATCGCCTATTTTATTAGTAACTGTGGTGTTGAGAAGTTACAATTGCCGCAGTCACACCATGATAGAACACTAATAAAACCAAATTTATCAAAATATTAACGAACATGCGGCATTTCTCCCTGCTTCCTTTTCAGGCTTGTCTATGAAACTTACAGTGCACTTTACGGTACGGAGACTCTGTAAAACCCTCGGCTCATGAATTAAACTGAGACCACAGTTCATCCAGATGATTCTTAGGGACCCCATCTACTATCCATTGTAAGAAACACAGGGGTCTCAGAACAAAAATTAATCGGCTAAGCTAGCTTAATCAGTTAATTGTTTTAAGTCTTCCCCCAAACAGGGGCAATCCTCATTTCAAATCTTACTAAAACAAGATATTCCCTATCAACGATGCTCTCCTTTTCAGTCTTCGGCAACAGAACGGGCCCAGGAACACTCTTAGAAGCTAGGAATACGCCCATAACGCTCGACTTGCAAAAGTGAACCGTGATGGCACTTGTGATGATGAAGCCGTGTGAAAAGATTCTACAAATTACCTCAAAGGCACTTCTAGCCCCATGCAGATTTGACGGCGAGGCAAAGGCAACATGATTTTTTCCCCATTAAAGTGAATACCAAAGGAAAGCTCCTGAAATGTGGATCTAGAACATAATATCCTGAGTTAGGCCTCCACAGCAATCTTCATGTGCCCTCTTTGTCTGTAAAAGTGACTTTTATAGGGGAAGACCCCCTGTTTTACTGTATTATAAATTTGTGAGTTGTATCGAATCAGTGATGTGAGTGGTATCGAATCAGTGATGATTTACATGAAATTTTGATCAGGTATAATTTTCCATTACCACCCATACCTTGTGTGTTTTAAAATGAGCCCATCTCTCTGACCAATGTTCTGTTGAACCACTGGAATATACGAGTGTAAAACTGCTTTGCACGAAGACAAACAAAAACATATCGCTGAGAGAGAAATCAACATGGAAATGATCGAAGTCATATTAGGCGTAATGAACCGGCAGTCTCTTTGGACAGTGGTACAATCGCCAGTTCAAAGTGGCACTGGCGAACACCAGTTCAAAGTGGCGATCGCCCCTTCATAGCCTTAACTTATTTTATCTCCAGGTAACGCTGCAGAATCTGACAAGAGAGATTTGATGGCGGAACTTGACACAATGAAGCAGCTAAAACCACATCCTCACGTCATCAAACTTTTGGGATGTGTTACGGAATCTGGTGAGCTGATACTTGCAGCTGTTTACTTTATTCGTGTATGACGTCACACTTTTTGGAAATTACTGGAAAACGGAGATTAGGAGGTTGTAGTGGGTTGAGTTTATGAGGTTACTTAAACGCTTTTTTCAAATGTAATTCATCAAAATTGATTTCCCGCCGAAACCGGTCAAAAAAAAGGCAAACTGGTTACTAGACCAAAAAAAGAAACAAAAACAGATATAATCTGCTAGGATTCAAAGTGGTTGTGAAAATAGAGCCATTCTTCACTTTCTTTATTTGTATCCCAACCGTTCTACAGTGACAAAAATTTAATGCGATTCTTCATAGCGATTTAAAGTTCCCATTTTTACCTGATAATTTACTGTAACGTAGTTAAATGATAAGTTGTCTCACGATGTATGTCATGTTTAACAATGCATTAGCACCTTGAGAACTTTGACTGACTTTACGGTGGACTTAATTACAACATCACTAGCAGTCAATTTATACACACATATATATGTATAAATTTACTGCTATGTATATTTATAAATTGACTAAACATACATATATATATAAATCGTGGTTATAGTCTATCCTTGAGATATAGTGCTCGATGCGTTCGCAGAGCGTGGTATATCTGAAAGTTGAACTAATCAATAACACATGACTTTTTCTGTGACTCTGACTTTCATGCTTACGCGATCATCATATAGATTTTAATGAAAAGTATACCTCACTTAATTTAAATAAATACTGATTTAAATCTCGAAAATGCCTCCCTCGACATGAAGATCTGGATAGATTCGAAGCAGACCTCATGAACATGGTAAACAACATCCAATTCGGAAACACACAAGACGAATTTCAAACCCAGCTAAATAGGGACATACAAAGAATCAAAAGCTCTACGAAAGCCTTCATCCCCGCCGACAAAACAACTAACCTCTACGAACTCGACGAAGCCCAGCACGAAAAACTAATACAAAACAACATAACGACAGCCTACAAAGAGGCGAGCAAGGACTTGTTTACAATATTAGCCAAGAAGCAAAGGCCATAGTAACGCAACTCGACATCCAGGACCGAACTGAACGCATAGCGGAACGACAAGCCTTCATATCGCCCAATAATTCAACCTCCAGACTAATCAATCCAGCCAAAAGCGAATAAGTAAACAAATACTCCAAAGAATCGACACCGACGTAAGAAACAAAACATCACTTAACCAAGGAAAAAACTCCTCCACCGTAATCGACTGGTTCATAACATCTTCGACAAGCATCTACACACCTTCACCGTATTCGACATTGAAAGCTTCTACCCTTCCATATCTGATAAACTACTGACCAACGCCATCCACTTCGCTATGGATGAAATGCATCAAGATCACCAATTAAGATATCGATATTATCATGCACTCCAGAAAATCAATTATATTCCACAGCAGATCACCTAGGGTGAAAAAAGACAACGACGATTTGTTTGACGTAACGACGGGAAGCTTTGACGGCGCAGAAGTATGCAAACTAATTGGACTTTCTATCTTGAACGACCTTGCAAACAAATACTGAACAAACAACATCGGACTTTACAGGGACGAAGGACTCGCCATTTTTAAGAACACCACAGGACCTCAAGTAGAAAGGACACAGAAAGAAATAACAAGGCGCTTCAAGGAACACGGACCGAAAATAACAATTCAAAGTAATCTAAAATCACTTGACTACCTCGATATTACACTCAACTGGACGAACGGACTCTTCCAACCATACAGAAAACCGAATAACGAGCCGCTTTACATCATAACCACCCACCCATTGTCATCAAGCAAATACCCGCAGCCATCAATCGCAAATTATCAGCCTTATCATCCAACAAAGAAACATTCGACAGAGCTAAGCCTCTTTACGACAAAGCCTTTAGATCAAGTGGATTCAACGAAAGCCTTAACTACTGCAAGAAAAACACTACCGCACCCACGAAAAGAAATAGTAAAAGAAACATCATTCGCTTTAACCCCCAATACAGCAAAAATGTCCAAACCAACGTCGCTAAAACCTTCCTCAACCTAGTCAAGAAACACTTCCCATCAAACCACCATCTCCACCCAGTCTTTAACAAGAATAATGTGAAAGTAAGCTACAGTTGCATACCGAACATGGGCAGCATCATTAACAACCATAACAAGAAAATTCTTAACAACAACAACACCACAACGCAAAACGGATGCAACTGTAGAAAAAGAGACCAATTCCCGCTAGATAACAACTGCATCATCATTAACGTAATCTACAAAACCAAGGTGACCACGGACAAAGACAACACAGGAAAGAACTTCATCGGACTAAAAGAAGGAACATTCAAACAACGATGTATGCAACATAGACTATCATTACGCAACAGGAAATATGCTAACCGCACCGAACTAGCGAAATTGAACAACCACTGTATACATATAAACTAAGTGAGGTACAATCTTCATTAAAATCTGTCTGATGATCTCGTAAGGAGGGGGACATGGTGGGTTCTGAATGCCGCAACACCGCAAACAAAATAGAACAAACACCGCATCACCGCAAGAAATATTATCAACTCACCGACACCGCAAGATTTACCTGGTCTAAATTAAAAAAAAAAAAAACGTCATCACCGTTACTTCTACTTTTCAAACAAAAGAGACACATCACAAGACATTCCTACCGCAGTCTCCGCGTGTAAAGTTCCTTGCTGTCGCCTACATTTCACTAGGCGACACTAAGATGAGCCAAAGAAGTTACTGCTGCCAAGTGATACGACAGTGTTTCCGTTAGGTCAGTCTTGCGTCCTCTGAAGTTAGAATACATTCTCACAAAAAGTGAAGTTCACCGTTTGCTTCCTTTGATCTCACGACTTTCTTTGTCTAATTTTTTTTTTTTTAAATCCATTTTCTATTTCATAGAAAAAGTTATACAGTTAGTCATCGTGGTGACTAACACTATACCAACTAAGTTTATCGTTTGTCCATCGATGTGGTCAACGATGATGTCGACTGGTTTTGCTTCATCCTGTAAAGAACCGGGTGGTCCGCTTTCACTCATTGGTTTAACAACAGCTGCGATTGGCATATAAACTCAAGGAGATTGCCATGCTTTGCCATGGTCGTCTCTTGGCGCACTCTCCGCTGTCGCACTGCTGCTCCGTACGCCGAAGCCCAATTCCGCATAATATCGCAATTTGCATCAGACATATCAACGATGGGAAGTGGCTTTATCAAAGGGACTTTAGAGAATGGTATTGTCTCCTTTGGTCTTTGGAACCATGACTTCCTACTTGTATGATAAAACCCAGCCCATTGTGTTGCCTTCTTGATTCTTTCTTGGTAAATTCAAAGGATCTAGCATACTCCATCATGGACATGTTCACCTGTTTGATATGAACAGCGGAATGGCAATTCTCTACGTCCAGTCAACTCAAGAGATTAGTTGAACTTTAATTGAATGGTTGCAAATTGCTGCACAATCTTCTGCAGTCCCCATTCAAGAGGTGCAACTGAGGCCACGCTCCTGGCGGAAACATTAATAATAAATATTAATGAGGTCCATTAATAGCACTTGTAATGCCAGTACTCATTCGGATCTCGTTGGTGTTCCTCTCTAGAAGCTCTTTACGCTGGCGGACAAAGGACAGCGCTACTGTCAACATACATGGCTCATCTTTCAGTTGAACTACTTCCAAAGAAAATTTCCTGATTCCCTCGCAATGTGACAGGAAAATGCATCCAATATGCAGAAACATGCTGTAGATCTTTTGCCATGAATGCCCATACTTCATGATTTCTTGCATGTTTACCCCTATCAGCCCAACGCCATCCTTTTCCACTTGAAAAGAGACAATCACTTTGATGTCCTTCCTCGCAGTGTATATCAGATCATCGTCGGCGCACAACATACTTTCAAAGGATGGCTGTCTTTCAAATTCTAGAAATGGATTTCATTAGCCTTTATGTTATCCAGAATGTCTCTGGATTTGAGGGATGAAGAGTAGATCTTTAGCCTCTCCTTTACTTCTCTAACAATCCCCACGAATAGCAGGTGGAGTCGATTGGCAAGGTTGATGAAATCATACTTTTTTCTTGGCTGAGAAGAGATGTTGATTGCCCCGTCTGCAAACGGAACTGCTTCGATAGGCCCACCGTCAGAAGTTAGGAAGATGATTTCATCAGCACAGTGGATATCTCTTGCTTAGAGATTTTGTCTAATTGCTGAAATTTTGTCAACAGGGCTATGCAAGCGAGCTTTGTAAAGTTTAGACAAGGAACTCTTCACATCATAGGACAGAAATGCTATCCATCCGTAAGACGGAATGGCGATGCTAATTGGTGAAGGAAACATACCAAGCTGGCTGTTAGGAGAATATCTGTCATACAATAAATATTTATAACATAGCCAGTAAATTTGTCTAATCAAATTCAATTGCGCGAGCGTGCTTCATATTCCTATTGTGCACGCTCATGACGTCAGCAAACAAATCCCTCGAGAAAAAAATTGCTTAGGGTTGAAAATGTTATAAAGCAATTAGTTCATACGTCAGCTATGCGTTCATCGAGATATGAAGCACTTGGGAAGTTTGGAGAGCACTCAAGAAGCTAGAATCGCTTTCGGCTACACCTCGAGCAACTCTTACGCATCTTTCGTGCCCTCCAAACTTCCTGCGTGCTTCATATCTCGATGAACGCACAGCTGACGTATGAACCAATTGTTTAAATATTAAGTATATGTAAGTATAATATCATACAATCTGGGATGATTGTATGACAGATGTAACCAGTGTCTTTCAACTAAGCAGTTAACTTAGTGTCTCTAAGGGTGAGAACGGAAGATAGATCTTTTCTATCTTTGATCTTAACATGATCGTTTTTTGGGATGGTGTCTTTCGTTTCTTTGTTTTAGCGATTTATCAAAGTCCTTATCAAAGTTAATAGGTTCGCCATTATATTTCAGCTACCAGTTGGAGAATGCTATTTCCATACTTTTACCAACATGTGGACAATCTGGTAAAACCGACAAAAATGCGAACTCGGTTTCTTGTGCCTGCTTCGAGTTTTTCTGAAACAATTTGAGTGGGAGTCCGATTGTATTCGTCTTTTCGCATGCGATCGAGTACAGTAACTAAAGTAGATCACTTGATATATTATTAATTTGTCCACAGACGATTTCTCTCCTTCCAAATATCGTCACACGAGTACTCCGGTGCTAAAGAGTAAGCGCAGAGTGTAACAAATAGAGAATAATACATGGATGCGCGTAGATATAGAATTTCTCTTCGAGTGTTTAACTCGATAGCTCACGAGTGAGCGCAGCGAACGAGTGAGATGTCAAGTTGAACACGAGAAGAAAAATTCCATATCTACAAGCAGCTATGTATTACTTTTTTTTATCATATAAACACAATAGTCCTTTATTGAGAAGAAAAGCCGACTTCATTAATAAATGAAAATAAATGAATCGACAATCCTCGAATAACAAACGGCCATAATCGGCTAGTTACAAATCTTCCAGTTGTCGATTTTCATTTTCGGCCGAGAGAAATGCTAACACCAAAGCCACTGAATACGCAACTTTCGGTTTTTCTTTTAGTATGTTGGTTTTCTTCCCCTTTTAGGAAAGTTTGAACCTCATTGTCTGTCAGCGATACGGATTTTTTTTAGTGTTTTGGCCGCTATAATTCGAGAAAGCTCCGACAAACAACTTGTATTGAGAATCGTGAAGGCTTTGCCGTTCATTCATCGACCTGACCGAGTGGCGCCAAAGGCGAGTGACGTGTGAGCAGCTGATTGGCTATATCAACACACATGAACAAATATCGTATTTTTTCACGTGTGTTGTTACGGCTTTTCTCAGGGCCGGAAATCCCTGTATAACATCGCAGTTTATGTAATAAATTTACTTTATCACACCCCTTCCCCTTACGATCTCCGGTATCAAAATTTCCTTGGCTTTTTTTTGGTCGCATGTTTCTCGATATTTTGACTCTTTTGAGGACTCTTTGGGTACGCTCTAAGCGTAAATAGAAGGTCAGAAGTCCTCGGAGCGAGCTCAGACTTTTATAACCCCGTGTAGACTGATCTCCAGACAGTCATGACATTAAAATTATGAGCGTATAAAATGCTAACGTATTTACAAACTTTCTAAATTAAATGGTTTCTTTTAACTTTGAAAGGCTCTTTTCGTTTCTTTGAACCCGATTTCTAAATTTACACTTCACGCGGTAGCTCTCACCACCTTTTCCCTCCTCGAAGTAAAAACAACGCATTCGATTTTGCAGTTGTCTTGATGGTTTCACTCATTTTTACCACGCGCTGGTCTTTGGCTGGCCGACAGTGCGTGGGGTATGGGTCCAGAGATCAAGTAACATATAAACGAACACGGCCTGGGGTCAATCAGCTAATATTTATCAAAGATGCACTGCTTATTTTGTTCGACAGTGTTAAGTGTTTACAGTAATTAACCACGGGTTGTCAAAATCTAGTTAAAGGATAAACTGCAACACCAGAAATGGTTTATATCACCGAACACCGTCGGTTTGAAATTACAAACATCGTACACCGTAAGCTTTGAGACCTCCGCAACACCGCGATACCAATTGTTCTTCACCGCAATACCGCATCGAAAAAAGAGTCAACACCGCAACACCGCAAACAGATGTCCCCCTCCGTAAGCGTGAAATTCAGAGGCACGGAAAAAGTTGTCTTATTGATTAGTTCAACCTTCAGATATATATATATATATAAATCAATGTGGGGGTAGAGTCTACCTTGGAATAAAGTGCTCAATGCTGTGGTAGCAGAGCTCAGTATACATAAGTCAAAGAATTAAAGAGGACGCATCGATTCTCTGTGACTCTGAGTTCCGCGCCTTAGCGCTCGTTAGACAGAACTTTATTCAATGAAGAACATACTTCCTTCTATACAAATTAGAGAAATAGCTAATTAATTCATTAGTGTGATGATCTAATCTGCGTGTGAAATAAAGATTCTATAGAGCTTTTGTTGGCGGCTTGTGAAATTTGCTAAGTAAAACTTATTCTCGTGGCGGCATTTAGAAATGAGTTCTGTTCTTTTGTTTAATAAAGACGGCTTCTTAGCTCTAACTAAGTAAAGTTTTTCTGTGAGGCTCAAGTGGCACCACTTGCTTTTGTTGCTATGCTTTGATAGTTCCGTGCTGTTTGAACAGTTTCTGTTCCGAAAAGAAAGTTTGTGTCGCGTGTAACGTTGTTTAAAAGTTCCTTCTGTTAGTCCAATGTAATTCTTTCCGGTTGTGTCTTTTTCTGTTGTTACGTTGGCATTGTAGACGACGCTTGAAGTGAGGCAGTTTTTTTTCAGAGGGCAGTCGTTTTTTTTCCTGCAGTTACAGTTGTTTTCCGTGGAGGGTGTCTTGCTTGTCTCGAGGATTTTTCTGTTTTGTTTCTTAATTATGGTTTGTAGGTTGTCTGTGCAGCTATAACTAAATTTTATGTTATTTTTGTTGAAAATCTTGTTGTGCCGGTGATTTTTCGGAAAATGTTTACTGACGAGGTTCAGAAACTCTCTGCCGATGTTTGTTTGTACGCATGGACGTACAAACGATGCGTCCTTTATAATTTATGTATATATATATATATATATATATATATATATGTACACATATTTAGCTACCTTGGACTTCATCCCATCACGTGTCAATTCTTTGTAAAGAACCTGCAGTTTATCGTTTATTTCGCACGCACCAGGCAAGATCCAGATAGACAACAGCCAAAAAGGGGGCCCACGTTGCTATGCCTACAAAAAAGCCTTTAAAATATGATACTTTCCTCTTCGTTTAAATATTATCACTTTTTCAAAGAACGGAGACGACAAAAAGTTTTTGGTTAGAAACTAATGGAGATAAAATAGAGTTTCTTTAGTCGGTTTGCTTTCTACAACAAAATAACGTGGAAGAATATTTTTGAGGCAGCTAGCTGTAATTGGATAATTTCGATTTTGCTCTGACGAGGAAAGTGAGGAAACGGCAGTAACCACGGCAGGCTGTTGTTACTAGCGACCCTTAGCAAACCAAGACGGTGAAGGCAACGAGGACGTGGTAAAACAAAAGATCTAGTGAGCATAACAATAGCTCAGCACATGCCTTTTAAAACTGTGTACATTCTTAGCCGTTCTCTGCAAACAACAACGTGAAATCATCAACAATTTGGGTGGTCTCAAAAAGGGAACCTGACGGCAAATTACTTAAGTTTCCATTTAGAACTCCACGCCGCTTTCATACGTCATGCTGAGATTAAGTTGTGGCGCCGTAAGAGATAATAAGCACATCCAATAGTTCGTAAGATTCCAACTAAAAACATAGGTCGATGTCTTCCTTAGCGTTGCCTTCCTAATTGCTAAAGGTCCCTACAAGTGCCACAAGACGCGAGTTTCTCTGCCCGCGAAAATATTTGAGACAATTCGGCGCTAATTTCAGTGCTAGACATTTATCTCGCTGCCAGGAATATTTGCCACCAGCGAGCTAGCCATCAAGGCAATCTCGCCACTACCAATTTGCCATCAGCAAACTCGCCACCAAGGTTGCTAGCTAATTTGATATACATTCAAAGCATTAGGTGACTCTTCAGTTTGCTCTTGAGTCTCTTGGGCATCGCCGTACGAATACCACGAGAAATACTGCAGAGCCGTACTAAAGGCTCGATAGTTTTTTCAAGATGGCTAAAGGTGAGTCAAATGCGCGTAACGATCGAAAAGGTACCAATTTGATCTGATTAAAGATGACGACGAGATATCAAACAAGCTATCAGATATCAAACAAAGTCCAGTCTGTAAATATTTAGAATGTACATCAAAGGAAAAGTGACAATAAACATTTAACGGAATGCGAACGGATAACAAGATCGACAAGAAATGTTATCGATCGCAAGCATTTTTTGTCGACAAAACGAGTGTTTCGAAGTTCGAAAGTTCACAAAGGGATCCTTTTTTTATCCCATAAAAACAAGGAGCAACAAGTTAGAGCTCCAGCAAACGTAAATTTATTTAATCAAACATCTAATAGCTCTATTTCTAAAAACTACAACGATGGTTACCGGATGAGTGTTTGGTGACGAGGTAACACGTCCTGGTCAGACAGACCTCGCATAGTGTAACTGGGGACTAGTTAGGCACCATAGCATTAGTAAGCAATGTAAAGAAAATCTTTAACTTGATAAAAATCGTCATCATTTTTTACCTATTTTCTTAGAGCCACTGCTGGTGTTGATAGAATATGTTCCTTTTGGAGACCTGCTGGGTTACCTGAGAAAGAGCCGTGGATTAAATGACACTTACTATAAAGACCCGGATATCAAACCACAAACAAACTTGAGATCACAGCAGCTGATGAAGTTCGCATGGCAAATCGCTGATGGCATGAGTTACTTGTCGTCAAAATCCGTAAGTTTAAGAATTTGTCAGATTAACTCAGATAGAAATGGTTCTTAAGGTTTTTTTTCCAGAAATAATTCTGCTAATTAAACATTTACATAACATGTAATTGAGGAGTTTTGTATCTGTCGAGTACTCGAGTGTCGAGTAGTAGAGTTATCATTAGAAAGGACACTTGAATAGTGATGATAATCATGACATTGATAATAGCAACGATGATGATGATGATGGCAATATTAATGATAGTTATAACAATGATGAATATCATAACCCTTCTAAGCTGGGGCAAATAATTAGAATTAGTGCTTTTGTTTGCTTGTTACAGGAGGAATTTCGGATTTCATTGATTTCATCGTGGCTATACTGCCTCATATTAGAGACGAAGTCACATATGTCGTCGGAATTAGTTAGTGAGCGTCCCGGTGTTACTTATTGTTTGTTTCGGAGTATCTCAGTAGTTTTATATTCGCACCGAGTACTCAGTTGAGTTCTTTATTTTTGGGATTCCTAGCCTACTGCTTCTAACGCTTTTTATGTTATCATCCTCGTAAGTCCGTAAGTAAGTAAGAAATTCCGAGACTTTTTGGAGGCTGTTTAACAAATCCTAAGTAACCACTTTAGAATTTACCTGAGTTAATTTAATCGATTTCACCTTCAACAGCAGCTTCTTACTATTAATACCTAGTAATGTTGTATCAAATGTCACCTTATGAGTCAACAGATATTATAACATAGCTAGTAAATTTGTCTAATCAAATTCAATTGCGCGAGCATGCTTCATATTCCAATTGTGCACGCTCATGACGTCAGCAAACAAATCCCTCGAGAAAAAAAATTTTCATACGTCATCTGTGCGTTCATCGAGCTATGAAGCACGCGGGAAGTTTGGAGAGCACGAAAGATGCGTAAGAGTTGCTCGAGGCGTAGCCGAAAGCAACTCTAACTTCTTGAGTGCTCTCCAAACTTCTTAAGTGCTTCACATCTCGATGAACGCACGCTGACGTATGAACCAATTGTTAATGAAACACGAGCCGTAGGAAGAGTCAAAGTTCATTGCTGATTGACTCTACTCAATCATCTATGTAAACGTTGGCAGCTACCGCATCTGAAAGAATGTTCCCAATAATAAGAATGCCGAACCGATTCTGACTGGATGTTCCTCTCTTAAAGTTTACCTCTGACTATCTCCGTTGTTCAACGTTCTTTCCTCATATCATCGAACACAACCGCATTAGAATTAGCGAATTATACTCAGTAGATCCGAAAATTAACATTTTTCAGGTGATACTACGAGAACTTTAAACATCTCAAATAAATTCATAGTCTCGCAGACGCATAGTTATAATTACGAACAAAACCAAACTTTTCCTTGCAGAAATATCTAAATAGGTGTGATCTGCCCGTCATGGAAACTTTGAGGAAAAATTTTCCTCTTTGAAGGAAGAACATCATATCGTTTGAATGAACCACATATACCCAAAAGAGTTGCTAATTTAGGAAGCGAACAATGAGCGAAGTTTAATAGGCTGATCCTATTCAGCAGAATGTTGGAACGGTAAATTGGTGCAATGGCGGTATTGCGTAATATCCATAAACAAGCAATGACGGAATATCCTAAAACGCGGAATGCCTTGCTGTATGAAACAAAAGTCTCACAAATATAGAATTGTGATGAAATAAGAATATTACTTGAAAATAACAGGTGAACATAAAAGAAGAATTGTGTAGTAATTTTGTTAGTGCCCATAGGATGGAGAAACCAGGAGGCTTTTAAGCTGCTCCCTCTAAATTGTCATTACCGTTATTATCATATTTATTATTGTTGATATGATTATTTGTTACCGTTTAATTTAATGTCAACTAATCACAGGAAGTGATATGGGAAGTTTATGTTTCAGTTTTTCCGTATTACAGTGCTCGACACATAGAAGTGGAGCGTGATATAAATTGAGTTAGGGGGAAAAACAAAGAGACTAAGCCTTGTTCCGACACGCCTGTTTCGTGATTACATCATGTTACGGGAAAATTTACTGATATTTCCGTGTGTTTGTTTGGAACATATTTATTTGTAAACTTTTAGAGTTCATTAAAGTTCTTTCATTCTAGTAAGTCAAAAAAAAAAATGTATAAAAACCACAGTAGCTTTTGGAATAGATTTTGCTTGTGTTTTGCTTTTGTTATTTATTACAGGGTTTTTTTTAAGCTAATATAAGTGTTTATGGTCTTTCTGGAAAAATTGGTTTTCATGGTAGATAGCGGCTGAGTTTATACTCGTAACTTTAATTTCTTTTCATACGATAGTTTCCACACCAACCTTGCATAGATAAGCAGAAACGTTTGTTTGCTTTTCCGTTTTTATTTTTTAAGCTGCTCTGCTGTAATTAAGATAGGTATATCTTCTATACCAGAGCTGTGAATTCGCACCTAAGTTTCCTATTTTAATGGCCTCGAGTTTATTGTATCCGTCTTTTTAATTTTGAGATTCTTTCCGTCGTAGAAATAGATGGAATATTTAAGTAGCTTTCGTTTAATTTCAAAGAGACTTTTTTCCGCTTCTTTGTGTTTTTATTCAAATACTGTGATTTGCGTAACAGTAGAACCTCACACCAGTTCATATTTAAGCAAGTACTTTGAAAAGCTTTTTCGATTACACACACGCCGGCGTACTGATTACATCCACGACGGCGTACCGATTACACAGACGACGGTGTGCCGATTACAGATTTAGTTTTGACTCTAGCATGATGTATGTTAGAGCGCTCTACGAATAAACTCTACTGTGGAACAAAAACGTTGTCTCTTCCTTGACGTCCGTACAAGCTCACTCGAAGTAGATCTCCGTGTACCAGGAAATCGTGACGAGTTTCCGTTCTCGTAAGCCGAGTGGTCTCTACCGAGTTAATTCCCCCCGTTTTGTACGTTTCCCGCGAAGTCAAATTTAGTGCGCGAAAATCTATCGTCACAATCACTCCTCAGGGGATTTTGTCTGAAAATATCATATGATATTACCTCTGTTATTGTTCAATGCCATAAAAATTGTGCTTTATCAGTGGCCACACGTAATCTCAGACGGCCTTTTTTTTTCTCCATCCGTTAGATCATCCACCGAGACCTCGCAGCTCGTAACGTGTTGGTCGGAGAAAGTGAAACTTGTAAAGTAACAGATTTCGGAATGGCTAGAAATGTGCAAGAGGAAACTATCTACGAGAGAAAGACAAAGGTAATAAGAAAGAAATAAGCTTTAGTTTATCAAATAACATGTATTTGTCATAACTGTACTCTATTCTGTTGTAAAGCGCGCAGGAAGCGGTTAGATCACGAAAGAAGTGTAGGGAGAAACACGAGACTTCTCCTTATTGTTAAGAATATATGAAAGTCATATATTTGAACTGCGGATAAAGACGTGAGTGAAAGTGATCCTCGCAGTAATGTGCACTACTTGGGCAGTAGTGAAAATAAGGCCTGAAAAAAAATTCAGGCCTGTATGGGATTTGAACCCATGACCTCTGCGATACCAGTGCAGCGCTCTACCAACTGAGCAAACGAGCCAACTGGGAGCGTCTTTATCTGCAGTTCAAATAGAGGACTTTCGTATATTCTTAATTGTTTATTCATCACTTACGGGTTTATTTGGAACTAACATAATGACCAGCTAACAGTTGGCTCGTTAGCTCAGTTGGTAGCGGTATCGCAGAGGTCATGGGTTCAAATCCCGTACAGGCCTAAATTTTTTTTTTTAGTCTAGGCCTTATTTTCGCTACTGCCCAAGTAGTGCACATTACTGCGAGGATCACTTTCATTCACTTCTCCTTACTGTTAGAATATTTCAAATAATCTGATTGGCTTTGCAAGACTAAAGTTTTCAAAAATGTCAAACCATCAAAGTTCAAAAACAATCAGAGGTCATATTCTGCAATAATTCACATAGTTAATAATTCAAATAGTTAGGCAGGTCGAAACTAACACTTTTTGCCAAAAGTTTTTTAGTCTCTAATCTGAAAGTGAAATGTCCACTGAAATCCGGCCAAACTGTGACTCATAAAAAAGCGAGTTTTTTCACATGACAACGGGGAAACGTATTGCTCAAAGCGTGTGTTTTATGAGTGAACAACAGCCGAAATCATCGGAACATAAAAATTGCTCGGGATGACAGTGCCTTAAAACTCCGCTGCAGTGACTGATGTGGCCTTCCACTCAACACATCGGAAATGATGTCAGAGCAAGTTCTTAGCTGTTCACTCGAAGGGCGGCCGATGTAATTTCTGAGGCTTGCTTCAAAGCGATGACCGGAGATCGCCATAATGAGCTAGCCGCGTTGGATCTCAGCATGATCGCGGTCACTTTGACACGTTCTTTCAACCAATGACAGCACACGTCATAGCCAAACTGAGTGTTCCATCCCGATTAAGGTAGACCTTTTGGAGCTCAAAATTAAAAGTAGATATGCTAAGCAATACCCTTATCGGAAAACAATGACCATGTAGCTCTTTCAAGCTACAAAATTAGCTCTGGAGTTAACGATACTTTTTTCCCAAACGCGATGCTTATTACAGCTGAAAAAGAAGCTGAGTTTGCTGACTTCAACTGAGCCCTTGCGACGTTGGAGACGGTATCCGGTTTGATCGCACCATGGTTAGATCGCTCCACTCGAAATTTAGATCGCTCTATCAAATTAGTGACTTCGCTACCAACATAAGGTACTTTTCTCCGTGTGGTAATGTGAAGTATTACTTATTAATGACCTTTAAAGTTTATCGGTGATTATGTGTCTTCCGACGATTCGAGTACATCGTGTTCACTCTGTCCTTCAGATTAGCCACCGAGCTACCGATGCATGATGTGTAGTGATGGTGGAATAAATAATCGTTCAAATAAATGATCATTCAAATACCAGTACTGTCCAATGTGGCCTTTTTGAATAAAGACTTTATCTCGAAATATTTCTCGTTCGTTTTGGCCTTGTCAGTTATTCACAGCTGTTGGTTAGAACTCGATTACCTGGTAAACCCGACACAGTTGTAATAAACTCTTTTTTCGTGCACAATTTGTGTCTGCATACCAGAGTTGCTCTCGTCTACGCCTCCAGAGACTCTTACGCTTCTCTCGTGCTCTCCAAACTTCACACAAAGCATGAACCAATTCTTTAATTTAACCGATCGCTTTAGCTCTTGCTTTTCTTGCTATTGAAATATCTGCGAGTCGATTGACCGATCACATTTCCATTTGAACAAAAACCCCTCAGTTTTCTGCGAATTCTTCACCGATCACATTTTCGTCCCAAAATTCAACCAGGTGTAAAGGCCACCGCATCCAGTTCATAATGAACCTCTAGCGTATTGTCCGTCGGCCAGATAAGATAGGGAGTGAAAGATGAGAATAGGCTTAGTTCGTGGAGAATGTAGAGAATTAAGGCAAATTTTAAGTTATGATGTGGCTGATCACGTGTTGCAAAGACGGCGAAAAGCGCCCGTCATTTTTCAAGGACAGCAGCCAGTATGCCTATACATGTAATCAATGAACTCACTTTGTGAAATGATGTCAATTCTGGCAGACGCAGGGCGAGATTAGGGGAAAGAATCGTTTGCTGTAAGTTTAACAGGATGAAATGGTCGTCCTAGGTTGGAAGTAAGCAAAGGTCAACTTGAGCATTTAGAATGGCACGATTCTGGATATCTCTGGGAGTCTTGGCGCAAGCGTCAGTGCTATTAAAAGGCAACTCTGAGAATTTGACATTTCAAGTCAAGGAACCGTGGTGAAGATTACTGATGCTATGCTGATCTTGATACTGTTTTGCGGAACATATTTAGCTGAGTTTCCAAAGGCTGGGTATATAAGAGTGCTGTCCCAGCTTAATTCTAGGTAGAAGTTTTGGATTCTGTAGATTTTGCTCAATGTTGAGCATTTGTGAATTTTGAAGTTACCCAGGCAACAGAGTAGAAAAGTGTAGTTTCTTGGAAAGAGATTGCCCCTTTGTGAGAATATTTGCTTCATTGAGAAAAGAGGCACGGTTTACGCATTGGCGATCCTGAATATCATAAAAGAGTGTCTCACATGGTCGTTTATCTTCCTCGGTCTCAAAGTTCTTAACTTAAATTTTTTTCCATTCAAAATTTTAAGGGCCGCCTTCCAGTAAAGTGGACAGCTTATGAGGCGCTGTTGTATGGAAAATATACAACCAAAAGTGATGTGTAAGTCCTGTGAATTGAATTTTTCGCCCTTTTCTATTTTCATAGCCGTAAAGATGCACTTGTGGCAGTTATTTCATAACATTTATTGATGGTGTTCCATAAGTCTTTAGTATAATCAAATTATTTACGTTGCTAAAAGTTGTACTACTATCTAGGGACAGGAAAGCCGAATGTTTTAAAATGTCCGACAGTTGTTGATTTTCTCCATTGTCTTATTGCCTCATAGATGGAGCTATGGAGTTGTCCTTTATGAGATTTTTACAATAGGTAATACTTATTGACTATTTTCAATGAATTATACTAGGTTAGCAACAGAGAGAGTCTTACGCCCACAATATGTTTCAACTAGGTTGAGGTTTTATAACATCAAGGGTGACTAGGGTTAGCCACTAATACTCGCTTGACTCTACAACCTTGTCCTATGCAGCAACTGATATCTGTTAAATGCAATCGCGCGGGAGGTGTTTCGAATAATTGGGAAGGGTAAAAATCAGGTAAGAATCGATCATTGGCTTGGTACGAACTGACTCAAACTTGGGTACGAAACGTCTGGGTACGGAACGACCGGATACCCTTTAAAAGGTGTTCTCCGTCTAAGGACGCGTCCCACGTCATATATTAATTTTGATCATTTCTTCAATTCGCCGCATAAAAATCTAAGCATAGCTATAGAGTTATACTCGTGTTGCAATAGTCTCCCAAGTTATTTTATATCAGGTGGTTCACCGTATCCGCGGATGGATGGCAGGAAGATTGCCAACTTACTTCAGCAGGGATACAGAATGCCTCAGCCACCACATGTGGATGATAAGTTGTAAGTGCTAAAGTTTCTTAAGACTGATACTCTAATGAGGCCTGAAAATATGTTACTGCGCCTTTGATTCTACTAAGGTATATTTAGTAAGTAATTAAAAAGCTTTAATCCAAAGCATCTTTTTCTTCTTCAGTAATTAAATTAATCGCTTACTTTATGGAAATGTTCATTCTTTAAAATTTGAAAGATATCAGCATATCGATTAGCATATCCACATTCGAGAGAATGACAAGTTAAACATTTTTGTACGATAACAATGAATTCATCGTGAAAACAACTCACGTGTTTCGTTTCGATTTGATTTAATGTACTTTATGTATATCAAGTACCAACTTGTGTTATATGAAACGTAGGTACGACATAATGTTGAGATGTTGGCAAGATGACCCGGGTACAAGACCAACCTTCTTTGATCTAAGAAACCAGCTCAAAGCCATGGAAACATTGCACAAGGTAAACTTTTACATCCAGTTATATTACGAGGGATCATTATAAAATACGTCGAGTGATTTACTAATAAAATTCTTAATAACATCGAAGTGTTCATGATAAACGCGGCAACTATGTACCTGTACTCTCCATCAAGTTGCTTGATCAGCCAACTAAGTACAACTGAAGACTTCGTTTCCTTACCTGCCATGGGTTTGAGCATTTTAGATGAGGTCATGCAGAAATAAATAATTCTTGATGGACATTAGAGAAATCCTCTTATACCTTTCTTTCGTCCACAGAGGCTGATCAATATGAAAATCTACGACAAGCAGTTGTACGCAAACGTTGAGGATTTGGCATAGTAGGCGACGACAAGTTTTCAGCATTTGAGGAACGAGTTTATTCTCCTCTCATCAGCTAACGCTCTAAAAGATATAAGATCACGAGGCGATTAATTTCAAAGCTAATTTTAATGAAGTACTCACACCGTAGTAGCAGTTAATCTCATTAATTTAGTTTGCCTTCTAATCAGTTTTAGTATAAACCGGGCTTTGCATGACTAAAACAAAACATATTAAACAAAAATAAAAAATGAGAAAATCTTTTTCCAAAACTGACAGGTAGTTTTGTTCTGTCAAGGATCCTTTCAAATCGTTTACTGGGTATGTAAATTTATATTGCACGCTTAAGTATGTATTGGTTTTCGTAATTTTATCAGAAATGTGCATAATCATCAATATCAGTATGACTATTATTATTTTCATTGTTTTCATCGTTATTAACATTAGTATTTTTACTATAGTTATAATCATAGAAATTATCGGTGGTCCAATAAGCCAATCACATTTAAAGTTGCAGTTCAAATCAACCATTCAACAATTAACACCTCCTTTGTCAGTCTTTTCATGCAAATTTTCCCTTTCTTTCATAACTCGGCTATTCTTCTTTTCTCGGAATTTGTAATTTTTTTGATTGATTGGTAATAGGACTCGTGATAAACAAATCGGACTCCCGGTACGCAGTCGTCCGATTTTGTTTTCACTCGTATGATTACAGACGGAATTGGACTCCACTTTATCCTGTTACCATTACTTTTCAATATTATTTTCATAATGAATATTCAGATTTTTTAATTATCGTAATTTTTCTCACTCACATTTTCCTATTACCCCTGCAGGTATTTTAAATATTTCTTGGTTCCTTTCAGAACCTCATTATTGATCGACAGTATAAATAAGTATCAGTTTGCTTAATTCCAGCTATATATTAGAAATGCTTTCCGGTAATTTCGTGTACAGTCACGCAATCGAAATAACAATAATGCTTATTTCATATGCAAATATGTCGAGTGATTTTCTTTGTGAGGCATTGGTTCAGACTGCAGTGACATTCAGGACTTCAAAATATATTCAAAAGTGTTATGAAAGTAAGATCATAAGAACAACTGTAAGTCGGCCTACAGGTGTATATTTGTTAAAACAATAAACAACAAACGCTTGTAATAGCATCAAATTATTCAAATAACTTGGTTGTTTTGGATGGTGGCTTTAAAGAAGAACTCGGCTATCAAATTTCCAGAGGATGAATGATGAAGATTACTACAAGCACAAGGCATTGCTACAAGCTTGTCATCCAGAAATCTTTTCAATTTTCGTCTTGACTCCCAAATTCTTTCAGTTAGAGTATCGTAAAGAGTATTTAAGCAGAGAAAAATATTTGAAATTAAACGAACATTTCCTCTTTCTGAAGAAGAAGAATCCAACGTTCTCCCTGTTTCCTTAACCCTTGGTCCCTAAAAGCAAATAATGATGATAAACAAAGCTCACTTTGTTAACGTAGTCCTCCCCCCACCCCCCCCCCCCCAAACTGGTTTTCCTTTAGCAGAAACTAATTAAAACGTACGACTTGGAGCGATATACAAACGTGATCATGGTCATGTTATGTAGCTGTGACGTAGAAAACTGTGAAGATACGTCGGCAAGTATGGTGGAGAAGGATTGAATTAGAATTATTGAATTAGATGATAGCGAATCCAAGCGCTGTGTGAAAGTCGATGTATACGAAATATTAATTTACAATACTGATGTCAGTTATTTGCCATTGAGCAAAATGGGTCATATGGCAGTGCTGCACTTAAACTAAGGAAGTTTTTCTCTATTAAAATCCCTGTTTGAGGTTAACTCGAATCAGATGACAATGAACTCCTTTTTTTTTTCTGTTTGACCGGCTCTACGACGGTAGCCTTTGCCTTTGCAATCTCCGAGGAAAGAAGCAACTTGCCGTGAAACTGCCCGATGACTCCTCGGCGAAAATTCATCGTGCCTCGTGATACAACTGATCCTTTCGTCAAAAGTTAGCTTTTGATTTGCTTCAGGAATTACTCTACAGCAACGAAACTCTAGAGCACTGACCTAAGGGGAACCTTCGCAGCACTTAGTGCGAAGGAATAAAATGTTATGGCTTCAGAAACAAACAAAGCCATACCCATTCTCGACATAGATTTCCCCATAGAAAACAAAAAACAAACGCAACAAACTAAACGTGCAGTAACGGGAGTTTTTCATCATAATCTCGACCTGAACACTGCAAGCGAGAAACCTTCTGTCACTCTTCGACGAAATCTTCGTTTCATTCACGCGGTTCTCCTTCGTAGGGTTGAACCGTACTTCCAACTTAGCAAGGTAGACATCGTTATCGGACATGATTTCAAGAGTATTTCAAGGCTGACTGATACAAAATTACAAGAGATGAGGGGATTTGTAAGTGTCAACAACAACTCATGCAATGGTTTCCAAACCAATCTTGTATAAATAAGCAGAAACCTTTAATTGCTTTTTCGTTTTTTTATTTCCTGAGCTGCGCTACTGCAATTAAGATAGGTATTGTTTTCTATACCAGAGCTGTAAATTCGCACCTAGGTTTCCTACTTTAATGGCCTAGAGTTTATTGCATCCGTCTTTTTTATTTTGAGATTCTATCCGTCGTAGAAACAGATGGAATATTTAAGTAGTTTTTGTTTAGCTTCAAAGGGACTTTTTTTCCGCTCCTTTGTGTCCTTATTCAAATATTGCGATTTGTGTAACAATAGCACTTCGCACCAGTTACTTCTTAAGCAAGTACCTTGTACAGCTTTGATGATTACAAACTAGAGTATGCTAGAGGTCATGTTGCTTGTTAGCCTGACCTAGAATAAAAGTACTGTGGAACCAAGATTGTCTTATCCTTGACGTCCGTATAAGCTCGCTCGAAGCAGATCTCCGTGTACCAGGAAATCGTGACGAGTTTCCGTTCTCGCTGCCAAGTCGTCTCTACAGAGTTAGTTCCCCCAGTTGTTACTGTTCCGCCCGAGAAGAGTCAGTCCTCCAGTTTTCCAGTTTTGGGGCGCAAAAAACTATCGTCACACTTCGTCATTGGGAATGACAGTGTAAAGAGATGTTATATCCATGGTGAAAATAAGTTTGTTTTGGTCGAGGAAACTAAAGTCACGAAAAATTTCAAGTGCGTGTTGGCTGTCCTTAATGTAAGACGGTAGAGTTTTAACGATAGGTGCCATAATTTTGTCTAAATAGCTGGAAATAAGTTCAGTGGGACAACTGCAGGCAGAAACGATAGGTCGACCTGGGTTGTTAGGTTTGTGGATTTTAGGTAAAAAGTAAATACAAGAAGTTCTAGGAGTAGTAATGATGAGATTTTTAGCAGTGGCCGGCAATTCTTGTTTAGCCATATGATCGTTAATCGTATTTTTGACAATGTTTTGGTTAATTAAAGTGAGATCTTTGTCGACTTTAGCATAAAAGGAGGTGTCAGAAAGTTGCCGCAAAGCTTCTTTTTGATAGAGGTCGGCCCGCCAAACAACAACTGCACCGCCTTTGTCGGCCGCCTTAATGACAATGTCTTTGCGTTTCAGTTTAGACTTTTTAGTGCCGACCACTCTTCCGAAGAAAGATTGGAAAATTTGGTGTTACGATTGAATTTAAGTTTGTTGATATCGTGGCGACATTTTTTGAGGAAAAAATCTAAAGATGAGAACTGGCCCTCTGGGGGAGTCCATTTAGACTTTCGAATCTGGTGTTTCGAAAGTATCTTTGTTCGAGGTGTTAGAATCATCCTCTTTGTCATGAAAAAAGGCTTTCAACTGAACGCGGCGAAGGAATGAGTTACTGGTCGCAGCAAATAAATGACAAATGAATAAAGGGGTAAGTTTCTAAAGAAACTGTGGTGCTAACGAAGGGCTAACGCTCGAAACGTCAGCTTTTTTACCCTTTACGGTGGCTAATTTTACGTTTTCAACCCAGTTGTTAACACTAAATTACCTGCTATACTCTCCCACCGACGCAGCACCACAGTTTCTTTAGAAACTTACCCCTTTATTGAGAAGAGGTGAATCCTTGTATATTAATCGTCCATGGAAGTGAATAATACATATATGTTATTCGCTGACCGGGAACAAACCGAGGCTAGTGAATAACATTTTTATTTTTTCTAAAACTTAACAAAATGCTTTCAGAAAGAACCCAAATGATTTAGGGCTGTTATTTTGTGTCAGATTGTGACAGGAACTTATAAAGCAAATGTTTCGAGTTTGCTAGCAATCTTTTCAATCATTCAGTTCATTCGCCCTTCTATCTGCCAACCTATCAATAGCAAACTTGGACGAAGACATATTGATATCCGTAGAAATGAAGTGCTCATCCGTTAAATACTGGCCAAACAATTTTCCAGCCCATCCAAAATTGCCGAAGTTGCCGCTATTCTCAGAAAAAAAATGACGACTGCATCACACTTTTTTGCTCGGATCCGCTCGTTTCATCGCCTAACCTCGCTCCTCCCCCTCCTCTCCTCCTCTAAAGTGTGGTTTTTATAGTTAGACCTGTTCTTCTCCTTGCTGTTGTTTCCGTAACATAATTACCATACGAACCACGCGTGAAAGTTATCCTGCTAAATTGTTGTTAGTCAGCTTCCAGGAATCAGTGTTTCTGATGTACCACACGTAGAGCGATTCTCCATTTTTTTTCGCTCGTTATCACTTCTTTTGTTGTTGCCTGTTTTACCAAACGTTTGACAAACCATGCTAAATTACAATATCATTACATAATGAAATTCCGCGTTGGATCTGAAAACTTATTTCTAAAATGTTATTTCGTTGGAAGAGGATTAAATAAGTCTCGTGATTGCCATGCCGGCCTTATAATCGTCTTTTTATGACAGGAATAGATGTTTTATTTCCAAGAGAATAATGATATAAATTTTGCAAATTATTATCAACGACGATTTTGAGATGTTGCTGAAAAAAAGAAAAACCCAAATAGTGATTAAAAAAAGCGCATTCTCCCAACGCCCTGAGCATGATAGGCTGATTAAATGTCATTGTATATACGCAATTAACGCATTTTTGTTCTTGCGCATTGAATTTTAAGTGATTGTCTATAAAAAAAATTGGTAAAACCACTTGAGAATTTGTTATGAGAAAATTTCAGCTAAGTTGAAGTGAGCTCTTTTCTTTATTTGTGAACACTCTTCATCTTGCGAGGTACGAATTTCTACATTTTTTAACCATTTAACCATCAGTTAATAAATTGAATACTTATTCCGTCCGTTGCCTTTGTTTTATATACCGATGGATAATAGACAGTAAGTAGCTAAATGCATGCGACTGTAAAGATAATCAAAGATTTTACGGAATGACTTGAAATGAGCATGCGCGCAATTACAAAGTCAACAAGTGCCGATGGAGTTGTGGGTAACTGAAAGTGTTATCACGTAATCTTTTTGTTGTCACGGATAAGGAAATTACGATGATGGCTCTTGGAATATAAATACCAATGTTCAATTCTTCCTTAGCCACCCGTTACACTGAATTGGCCGGAATGAAATTTGGTTTTATCTCATATTTGATCACATTTCTTGGTGTCATTCACTTCTCAGGTAAGTCACTGTCTTACAAGCATGCTAAATAAGTTGCCGTGGGCAAGGGACTTTTAATGTCTCGGACAATCAAACGTTTTGGTCCTCATTCATACAGAACTGACAGACTACGGAAAATACACTGAATATATCGCTTTTAATGTGTGATAAGATCGCATTTATAATGTTCAATCGTTGGTAGGTATCATTCACAAAGCCAAATAAGCAAATAATCAGTAAGGGTCAGACTTATCGAAAGCTGAACACAAACACTGAAACTGCTGAGGGTCCTCTTGTCTGAAATTAACATAAGCTCGCTCTAGATTACACTTCAATGGTGACCTATCTTCTCTTGAGGATGTAAACCATCATAACTGTAGACGTCATCGATAATTAGGTTAACATTTTATGTGGAAAAGTTATCAAATATTATAGTTACGATTGATCGCACTAGAAACCCAAAATTTATGCATAAGTGCCTTTAACCGGGTGACCATATTTTTCGTGTCACGCTATCGAGTTAATAGGAAGCTTATTCGGGCGAATTTTTTTTACAATGCACACATATTTAACATGAATGTTTAGATCCGTTTGCGAATGAGAAAGTGTGGGCTCATTAGTCCATGAAAGATGTGTATTTTGCGACTAAACCGTAAGCCCAAAAGCTTCTTTTGGTAGCTTTTTGTATCGGCAATATAAGTATAATTTTTTCAGATTCGTTCTACATGCACAATTTTTTTAAAAGTTAAATTGAAGACTAAGAAAATAAGGCCTCCCACAACCATATACTTAAGAAAACTTAAGAAAAGAGACACGATTTTCATGAAACTACCCATAAATTTTCCACATAACCAACTAAAAATAACATGATTATTTACGTGTATTAATTATTTCACAAAGCTCCACAAATTATAAAAATTGTTATCTTGGTAAACTTGTCTCCCATATTTTTGGCACTTGCACTGTCAATTTTGGCAAGAAAGTTTGGCAAGTCGCAGGCCTTTCCAACAGCATCCAAAATTGCACGGGTCCTTTTCAGTGACCCAACCAATTTGTTGTTCTCCTGCCTCAGTTGGACAAAACACCCCAATACCATACTGAGAACCAAATGCTAAGGTCCTTTGTAAAGTTACTTCCTTTCCAGTCTCTCGAACTACTTTTCTGGCTGCAGAAAATTTCGACGTTCGAGTTATAGGGAATCAAGTCTTTTTCGAAGATTTTTCTCTACTCTTGATCGGATCAGCAGGACCTTCCAGGCATTCACTTGTTCAACTAAAAAAATTGGTTAAGTTGTTTTTTTGGTCTGGTGGCAGAATAACAGGTTTAATGGCAGTCATTGTTACTTTGCAACTGTCCAGAAATTAACGAGTCACAAGGAATTCTACAAACTGATAACAAATTCTCAGTGTCCACCATTTTGATTCTCCCAGTAGTCTTTGCGCCGCTAACTAGTTTCCATGCTTCGAAGTGAGGTGCGGGGTACTTGGAGAGTTTCTCTTCCTTCATCTCGTACCTCTCTTGCCACGTATGCCCATACTATCTGCTATTACCGAAAAATTTCCTTTAATTTACCTCGAATTGTGTCATTGGTAGGATTTTCTTTCCGCAATACAAGCAGGTCACCAGTCAATAGATATAAGGCGGACGTTTTCTGTGGCTGTGCGAAATGGAAAGAATGCAGGCCGGAATGATAATCTACTCCACGAGGAAAAAGCACGTGCGTGCGTGGTGTTTTCATTGAAGCGGTCGCTCACAGTTTCTTTCAAATCTCTGAACTTAGTCAGGCTTTTTGGTAATGAAATAAAATTCCAGGCCATCGAGGAAGTTGGATGACTTGGACGCCATCATTAGCAGATACCAAAACACTCAAAACGCGAATGGAACCAACCGCAATTTAACAGATGATTTAAGCGATCTGTTTTCCCAAGTCAATTATAGCTCAAACAGTTAATAAATTGATAAACAGCATTGAAATGCCAGAACCATCTAACTTTTTCCATTAGCCGCAATGTGCTGCATCGCGTGTGTAAATGACATCCGTTCTTTTTTTCACAACTTTAGCGATCAACAACGACATGCAAGAGTTTGTATGTTTATTTCTATGTTTTTGTTATTTTTTAAATTATCTCGTTTGCAGCCAAGTTATGTTAAACTTGTGGGAAGAAGTGTCGAGAAAAACAGAGTGAGATACAGAAACATAAATAATTGACAATAATTGTTACCATCATTTTATTATGACTTCAGTAAGTGAATTTGACATTTACCTGGTACATTAACTTACATGCAGCAAACAAAGCTCCTCTTTTCAGTTATTGTCTTATCATTTAGCTTGATGAGGAGGATTAGAAAAAAATTAAGACATGAATAGCAGATATTACAGGAACTAGTGCATTTGACCACTGCGGAGTGTGCATGCAGACATAATTATAGAGCAGTTGATAAACTTGGTAACACAATCAATTTGAAGGTATTTAATTACAACATTGTAGATCTTGAAGATTTTGACAATTGCTGTGCCACTATACCATCTGACTGACATGAATATTTATCATTGTTTTATTTAACAATGCCCAAGTATGAAGACATGATCAGTCAGTCAAATGTACATGTTGGGACGCAGTGTTATGCTTTTTCAAAGGTTTAATATTTCTTGTTTATGTCTATATTCCTATACTATATAATATAGGTTGTTAAGTCACAATTTAAAAATGTATTACCATAACCATTAATTATTCAGAGTTAGATAACCAGTAACTGTTAAGTTCACATTTAGAATTAATTCTTCCGAGTTGTGATGGGCATTTAAAGATGACTAAAGTTTCATGGACATTAAACTCCTCAATACTGAGTGCTGAATCAGAATGATGTTCTTTTGGTTATTACAGATGTCCTGTTTTTTGTGGAGGCTGATACATTGTAGCTTCATTCAGTCAGTTCAAAGGAAACAAAGGTTGTCTAGATCATACATTAATTTCAGATCGCCCGGTTAAACTTTCAGAGTGAATTATTTTGAGGCTTTTTTATTTTTTTTGGGACAGATAAATTAGTTATTTCTCTGTACACTTGTCAGTAAGCTCGCCTGCATGTTGTTCTTGTGTGCACTTTAGTGGACAAAACTAAGTTGAGTACAAATATCACTGGTGGCCATGTTTGCAGGCTTGCTTGCATGTTGTTCTTGTGTGCACTTTAGTGCATTGTCTGCATGTTGGAATTACCCATGCCAGCACAAGGGCTAGACAGGTGTATAACTATTTTCACAAGGGGTTTCCGTGTATATAGAAGCCATTGCCATCCTCACAATGATTCATATGCAGGGTTACCCCCCCTCCCCCCAACCAGTAGCCATATTTATATCCGGAAAAGGTGAGACACTTCGAAGCTTACAGTATCTTGCCCAAGAACAAGATGCATTGCTCCAACGCTAGAGACCAAATCTGGACTGCTTAATGTCGAATCCAGTGCACAACCATTCAGCCACCATACCTCCTCCTCTGATCCTTATGATTAGAGTGGGGTGGATAGGGTCAATTGGGATGGGTGGAACCCTTATAACATTGTGTAACCAATAGCGACCTAAGGGAACTTAAGGCGACTTTAGGTGACTTTAGGCGACTTAAGGCGACTTAAGGCGACGTAAAGTCTCAGAGTAGGCCTCAAGAGAAATAGAGGATATTACTCTCGTGGAGCTATTGAATACAAACATAAAGGAATTCGTACTCGCTGTAAGTATAATTTTTTTTATCGAAGCCAGCTTTTCTTTTTTGACTAAGTATATTTAACACTAATAATGGTTGTCACTCAGACTTCCCCGGCCTTAACAGTCGAATTTTATCTTAAAACTTCCTTTCAGAGTTTATATGGGCATCGTTGGATATGGAAATTCGAGCTCAGTTTCAAACCAAACACTATTGTGTATTGTTCGATTATTTACGATATGATATGGTGCGGTTAGGTTCGTATTTTATTGAAACACTTTAAGAACTTAGCGAACGAGGACGAACAGAATAATCGTGTGCTTCTCAAATAACGCAAATAGAGTAAGAAGCTATCTTTTCTTTCAAATCAGCAGTAACTTCTTCACTTCGCATCAGTGAACTGAATTTGTGAATGTGAAAGGAATGCAGTAACTAGTAACGACGCTATGCTCTTTAGGGTTACTTCCCACCTTCAGAGGCCGAAAGAAATTTTACCTGAGGTTTTAAAAAAAAAATAAAATTAGAATTTTCAAAATCTTCCGATTTATTTTGATTGAATCAGTTTCAATTAAAAATTAAGAAATCAGGAAGGTGTCATAATCTCGCAAATGGCCGAATCCCCTTGGTGGAATTTTTCATGGAGGAGCTCGTTTCTCATGTTATTCGCATATTTTGTTTATATCACGCATTTGACAAAATTAACACGTGGAAGCTTATTGCGTATGGAAAAATCCATGCCCATTGAAAAATCAATAGAAGAAAAAGTCCTCCTAAACGCTTCACTTAGCGATCGAAATAACAAAACTTGTCTGCAATGCGATGCTTTTCCCTGGAAATCTTGATTCATTGTCATTGACGCCAGAAGATTCTGTTGTCCCATTGGTTTGCGTTTGAGGAGGCAAGGGATTCTGTCACCTTTAGCAAGCATCCGGAGCAATCTCCAGTGAGACCGAAAACACCATGGGATTTAATTTATTTCTTACAATCGATCTTAACCTTTTAACACTCGGATTTTTATCGTTAAATTTCTCTGTTGCTTATACGAAACATCGTTGCCCGAAGAAAAAAAATCGAGTTCTGGTGCAAAAGTCATTGGTTGATTGATTTGCTGTCAGAATATGCGGCGCTCTAAGTAACCACAACGCGCCCATTTTGCAGATCCTTTGCGCGCCGCATTCAGAACAAATCGAGATTTTTTTCCCCACTCTATCGATCATATGCAAGGGCCCGTGCTCCTGTCAAATGTTATTTCTTATTTGTCTCAATACGCGAGGTACTCTACAGTGCCTCCTTTAGGTTCCAGCCTTTGGGCCAGAACCCTAAGGGGGCAAAACCAACGTCAGAGGCCTATTACTAATGGGCTCCTGCCAACTTCAAGCAAGTGTTCTGATTCAATGTCTACTAATTGCACATAGATGCACGCTGCTGACGTGGGAGAATGCGTTGACTAGTTTTTTTGCGCTTGTTTTGTCTGGCCACGTAAGATTTGTTCAATGAAAATGACTCTTTTGCCATTTGTTGTTCAAAAATGGTAAACACTGCAGCGCACACCAATGAGATGTGGATGCACGCGAGACGTTTTCTAAGCACTCAAGAAGTTAGAATCGCACTCGGCTATCGCCTCGAGCAACTCTTACGCTTTTCTTGTGCTTGTTAACCCTCCGTGAGCATCCGTAACTCAATGATGGTCGCTGTGGTGTTTAACATTTGTTAATTAATGCCTATTTAATAAAAAAGAAATGACACGTTAGCTCGAATATATGTTATTTGCCGGCTGGGAGGTTCGTATGGTGAAAAACTGAGACCGTTTTTCTTCAAAAACAGTCTATGATCTAACGAAAATTATTATTCATTCTCATCGACGACTAACTCATGTACGAAGATTTTCCTCTGTTCATTAAGTAAACGGCGAGGAAAGAAATTGTAAGTAAATTCAAATTTTTTATTTTAAAGTTGTGAGTTTGCTTGTTTGTTTGCTGCAATGGCGTGTGTAAATCTGCTCTTTCCTCCACAAAAACTAAATTCGACTGATACACTCCAACGAGATACAAGAAGATTTAATGCTGCCTTTTTTCATCGAATTTCTTCAGTTTCTGTTGTGCAATTCACGGTACAAATGTCCAAATTGAACGGACATGGAAAGACTCACCAAGAGCGTTCATTTGTTTTTGTTCATTTGTTTAAAACTGAAATTAAAACTTCGCTCGCTCTTTCACTACGAACAAATTGTTTGAGAAAATTCAGATGTTAAATGAATGAAAGTTCCATCAATTAGTTCAACTTTAACCAAATAACTCACCTTTTAACTTTCTTGGTACTTTTTGTGAACGATTAAAATTAATTATGGACGGTTTTTAGGCCGCTTGTCACGTAATGACTATACAAATTCATTCTAAGAGAGGATTAATAAGTTATTTGTCGGCTTGAGGTAGTGACCAACGTCTTTGCTTAAAAATACTGCCCAGCCGGAAAAACGAGATGTATTTATGAAAAATGGCAACGAAAGTACCGTGGCCCTTGGGCAGAGATAGGAAAATACTGACCGGGTTAAGAACCAATCAGATTGCGGGATTCGTTACCGTGCCCTCTGGAAAAAAAAAAAAAGAACTTTATGTTCTTGCCAGCCGAAAATAAAATACATATATCCTCACCACCTTACAACATCCTCTCCGTATTTCAGAACATTTTCTATCACTGATGATGCCGTGGGTCAGCGAAAGCTGAGAATTTTTTTAAATTCATTTTAATTTTTACATTAGTTCAAAGGCCTCACTAGAAACTATTATAACACTTGGTTTTTTTGTTGACCGGCAGATTTTTTTTACTAAGAAATTCAAAGTTTCCTTTTGATTCTACGCCATTTACAAAAGGATAAATATCTTCAGCCACACATGAACTAAATTATAAAGAATGATGTGTAGGGATGATCACGTGACTACGGTAGAAGGTGTGCTATCCAATTAAAAATAGATTATCTAATAGCTTATTATAGCTATTTATGCAAACGTGGAGAAATGCAGAGGAGTTCTTTGTTTCATGGAACTGTCCTAATTCTAGTTTTTTCCTTTCATTTTTTTACCAATATTCTGCTATTAAACGTTTAATATATATATGTTATTTGCCGGCTAAGGGTCGGTCCGTATGGTGAAAAACTGTGACCGAGGTCTTGAAAATACTGCCCGAGGCCGTAGGCCGAGGGCAGCATTTTCAAGACCTCGGTCACAGTTTTTCACCATACGGACCGACCCTTAGCCGGCAAATAACATATTTATTGTTTTTAAACTTGACGAAATTCTTTCCGAAAGAACCCGAATGATTTATGGCCGTAAATACGGCAAGATCTTCCATAAACTGAACAATTTTTGAGTGGGTAAATGGTAGTTAAAATAGAGGTGATGCAAATTTAAGAGAGATGCCTCAGCGAAACATTTTCATTTCCGTAACGATAAAGGTGATTTAAAAGGCTTCCAAACAAACTTTGAAACAATATTTTTACAAGTATCTGTCACAATCTGACACCTGTCAATTAGAGAGCGCGCAAGAAAAAGAAAATCGAAGGAACATTTGAAAACCAACAGAACTAGTTTGGCAAGGACTGTCACGACAATGTTTTCTTCAAAATCAGTTAATGATCTAACGGAAAGTATTATTCACTCTCATCGACGATTCATTCATGTACGAAGATTTACCTCTGTTCATTAAGTAAACGGCGAGGAAATTAATTGTGAGTAAATTCAATCTTTTTATTTTGAAGTTGTGAGAGTTTGCTCGTTTGTTTGCTGTAATGGCGTGTTTAACTCTGATCTTTCCTTCACAAAAACTAAATTCGAACGGCACACTCCAACGAGACACAAGGGAATGTAATGCGGCCTTTTCTCAAAAAATTCCTTCAATTTCTGTCGTGCAATTTAAGGTACAAATGTCCAAATTGAACGGAATTGGAAAGACTCACCAGGAGCGTATATTTGTTGTAGAACTTAAATTAAAACTTCGCTCGCTCTTTCACTATGAACAAATTGCTCGAGAAAATTCAGATGTTAAATGAATGAAAGTTCCATCGTTCAGTTTACTGTAACCAAATACCTCACGTTCCAACTTTCTGAGTACTTTTTGTGAACGATTAAAATTAATTGCAGAAGGTTTTTAAGCCGCTTGTCAACCAACGTAATGACACTATTGTTTATACAAATTCACTCTGAAACCAATATTTTTCTGTCAACCAAAGTGATTTGATAGAGAGAAAAGAGAGGATTCATAAGTTATTTATCGGCTTGAGGTAGTGACCGACGTGTTTGCTTAAAAATACTGCCCAGCCGGAAAACGAGGTATATTTATGAAAAATGACAACGAAAGTTGGGATGTACTCGGCGACTCACGAAAGCGTTACCGTGGCCCGTGGGCAGAGATAGGAAAATACTGACCGGGTAAAGAACCAATCAGATTGCAAGATTCGTTACCGTGCCCTCTAAAAAAACAATAAATATCCTGAATGCACCTCATTTAAAACACACTTCCTCTAAAATAACAGTTCTATTACACTTGTAAAATATGCATCACTGTTCTCATAATGAAGTAGTAAAAATGTATTTAAAAAACACAGCTTTGAGCACAGGGGCCGTCATTTTCAATATCGACCGGAAAACAACTGGGGACAAGGCCACGAGGATTTTAAATCCAGCTTGGAGATTTTTCTGTGTTGTTGATGCTACGGAGTATTAAGTCCGTAGGGTTTATCTGAATTTGGAATGATTAGCATGTCGTGCCCTTCGATGCTGAATCAGTTAACCTTGTAGGAGTGACGCTCAGAGGTAGACCACATTGTTAATCGGACTTTCTCAAAAACGATTTTGTTTTCTTTTTTCGCAAAGAGTAAGCACCATCCTTTATTTCAACTCCTTCAAGTCCATTGTATCCAGTGGAAAATGACAACATCACCCTTCGGTGGACATACACTCTTGGTGGTTTTCCTCTGGATCAAGTAGAAGTAATTTTCTCCGCTGATTCCCCCTCACTTTCTGCACGAAGAGTTGCGAGGTATAAGAGTGGAGGCACAACTCAGGTGGTTAGTGACTTCCAAGATCGATTCGTTTTTAGTTTAACAGATAGTCAATTAACAATGACAATCCTTCGCTCGCAAAGATCAGACAGCGGAACGTATGAATTGACTGTGAGTCCCGACAACTTTGCTGCTATTACCATCAAAGACAGCGTCAAGATTTCAGTGAAATGTAAGTACATCGTTTTCCTTATTTCTCTTATGGACTTCTTCAATAATAATAATATCAGATAGCGGAACTTATGAACTGACTGTGTGTCCCGATGACGTGAACTTAGCTCCTATTGAAGACCAAATCAATATTTCATTGGAGTGTAAGTGAAAATGATTTTAACTAAAACTTTTAATGTTTTTTGAACTACGAGGAACTTTTCAATAACTTAGGGGTCGAAGCTTGACTCCAGGCAGAGGCGCAAGGATATTTTTCCCTGGTATGTGCCGTTGCTTAAAAATGGTCGCGGCCCTGTGCGCCCGTGAGGCGCATTCTCATGAATAGAGGAACATTAAGCAATATTTATGGATTACAAATTTTTCAAGATGAGTACTTTGAACACTTTATTCACCAATTTTAATTCGAAAAAGAAAACCACTTACTTTTCCTCTATAGAGGAAAATATTGGAGCTGATCCCAACGCTTCCTAGAGATAGATAGTGCGGCAATGAACTTGCTCGTCATGCCCACAAAGTAAAAGAGAAAGAAAAAACAACGTGAGTCAAAAATAGAAAAAAGGATTACTTTTTAGGGCTTTTACCCTTATTTATCATTAAGTTTATTCATTTATTTATTACATTTAATTGAACATAACAATTGAATTTAATGTAGTGATTTAAAAAAAACATAATGGCTAAGGATAGTCCGTAGAAGAGTTGTATTTTTACGGGCATAGTTTTAGTTAAAGTACTGTTATCTTTCTCTCTCACAGTGTACCCAGTAGTGTCAGAGAAAGGGTGTTTATATGACTAAATATTTAGATTAGTCTAGGTGGCCAGTGTGGCGCGTTATAAGGGTCAAAATACGCTGCAAACTTTATTTCAGTTTTAATTTCGAAACCTAACTTTTTATTCGAAAGTGTTGCTTTCAGTTGCTAAACGCATCCAGTATGATGAGTTTTCCGCTCGTAGAGCGATGCGAAGAACCCAACAGTGGCGCCAAAGACTAACACACCTTCAATTTTTCTTTTGGGAGAGGCAGTTGACTATCAAATGCCACCGCTGGGTTAGGGGCGGGAATTTGACGAACCAATCTTTAAGAGTTCAAGTGCTCCAGGGGGGAGGGTGCCAGAGGACGTTGAAGCTTCGAATTGATCGACGTATCAGCGGAGAAGTGGGCGAGAGTTGATGTAATTCATTACTTGAGTCAAAATACCCTTTCGGTAGATTATTCTGTTTGAACAGAGGAGTTGACCAGTTACGACGTATAAATTAAACCAGTTTGCTGCATGGTCATCGATGTTGGGTGTTTCCAAATAGATTAATCATGCCTTTACAGAGGATTTTAGTTACGATGTCATGGCTGTAAAAAATATATTTAATATTGTTATGGGTTGGAAAATGTTATCCAACGAGCGGAAATTTTCTTCCGCTCTTTCAACTTCGAATTCAGGAGCGACCCAAAAGGGAGTTTTTCCCTGCAATTTTTATACATTTTCAACCCCAAAGGTCATTGTTGGAGAGAAAGGGAAATATCAACGTGGAGATGATTTTTGATTTTAAAGGGGTATTACGGTTGGATTTTTCTTCTCAAATGATACCTCGATCCATCTAGTTTCAGGATATTTTATACTTGGTTCCTTTCGCGCCGCTAAAAGCATGCGCTTTTTCAAGGCTAGTCGATTGTCTATTTTTGATTGCTAATGGAAGCCTTAGACAACCCAATCGTTTTGGTCAGTTTTATGCGTCCTTTTTCATGTCACGAAAATGAGTTTAAATATTACAAATGAGTATATTACAGAACCTATTGTGTGACACGAGAATGACTTCATCGTTACCGCTGAGTGAAAATAGTCTACTTCACGAAATATTAAATGTTCTAAAATTACGTCTTTGCGAAATCAATTTTATATGGATGGTGAAAGAGGAGGTGACCCAGATCTTCGGAAATCTACTATGATGTCATGTTTAAACGTATTTTTATTACCCGAAAAGAAAGACTTTGTGTTTGAAGGGTGAAAATAGTACTAGTCCATTTCGCAGAAGAGTGTCTCCCCTAAAATTACTATTTTACAAAATATATTTTAGTACGGTTTAAGAAATGAGAGGATACCAAAATCTTTGGTAATATACGTATTTTTAATGCTTGAATGTCTTTTTGTGACATGAAAGAGGTCACATTGTCTCCGCAGGGAGAAAATAGTCGATTTCGCAAAATAGTAACTCTTCCTGAATTTCTACTTTGCGAAACGAATCCTTCTTATTTTTTCTTTATTCAAAAAGTCCCTGTGAAAGTTATCTTTACCTTATAGAAAATGCATCTCCATTATTTCCTTCTTTTTTTTTTTATACCACGCCTTTCTCGTTTCGTTTCGTTTCGGTTCGCAAAATAGAATAAGCTACGAGCGTGAGCGTCCATTTAGTTCACTTGCCTTCTCGTCCGTGAATCGTGCCAAAAGTCCGGCGTAAGGAATGGTACTTCGAAAAGAAAGAAGCGTTTCAGGGGAACTCAGAGATAGGATGTAGCGGTGAAGAAAAGAGAACAAACGCCATCAGTTGAAGTCACTCTTGTTGGTTAAGACGATGTGGTAAAAAAAAAAAAGATTCCTCTCCTCGGCAGGCTCTCCTTCCAAGCCAAAAATACAGGCAAACGACCATGCAAGTCCTCGGATGAAGTATTCAGAATTATTTGGAGCCCACTGAGGGATACAGGCTAGTCTCAACGGTCAGTGTTCTACAATTTGTGAAGAATCCAAACAAATGCCACGTGATAAAGGTAAGAATCATGCGAATCATGAATCTATGCGGAATGCCTTGCATGAAACAAAAGTGTCACAAAAATGGAATTGCAATGAGATAAGAAAATAATTTATGATGAACAAGTAAAATTGAAAGAAGCGCAGGTTAATCATTATTAGAGCCTAGGGGATAGAGAAACAGTAATGTTCTTGAGCTAGCCCCTATAAGTTATCATCACTATTACTATTCTTATCATTATTATTATTATTATTAATGGTAATAGGACCGAATGGAGTCCAATTCGGTCTGTAATCATGCGAGTGATTCATAAAACCGGACGACCGCGAAGCGGGAGTCCGATTTGTTAATCAAGAGTTACAGCCAAGGAACGAAAAATCCACACAGTGATCAGAAAATTGCGCCGTATTATGTTTCGTAAATATAATCGGCATACGGTAACTAAAGCTATATCAAGAAACTAAAGATAGCTTTACAACTTTTTGAAGAATCTCTTTTAATGTATCAATCGACTAATCTAAGTCCGACTCGATGATTGTGTGCCTTTTTCCCCGTGTTTGGCTTTGTGAGGAATCTGCAGAAGGTACGTTGTTGTTTTTGTTGACACACACTGGTTGAACACTTGAAAAGGCGCCTGTTGGAGATGTTTTGTTGCCTTTGTGACAGATTGTGATGGTGTGAAGAAAGGAATCATATTGCCTGACCCATACGGATTAGCGAGGATGTTTTCCTTTATGGTTATATCTTCTGGCCCTCGTCAAGTGGAAGACATAGTTGCTGGAGACTTTTGAACTTTAACTGATGAAGTCATTGTTGCTTCATACCCAGGAATAATTGCAAGGTATAAAGGGCCGGAATTTCCCATTGGTTGGGGTCGGCGTGCAAGCCACTCCTCAAAAATTCGTACGGGATCCCTTTCACCGCCGTCGAGTAGACCACATTTGCTGTTAAGAACTTCGGGTTTTGTTTCTTAATCCCCTTTGCTTGGTTTTGTTGGGATTTTCTTCAAACTGAACAACTTTGCTACCATCTACCATTTGCAAAATGGTGAAATCTTCAACGTACGCGTTGTAATGGTCTTAGCGGCCTCTGAGACCCAAGTGCTCTGCCAGATTCTTAAAGTTGACGTTTGTAAGGGCAACGCCATTTCGACTTCCAAATTTTCCTTCACTCCAGAATAATTCTTCGTCAATTCGAGTGTACAGCTGAGCTCTGTTGGGCCGTTTTCCTTTGTCTTGAAATCTCAAACATTTTGCCTTGGAATTTAGAGTCTCTTGAGACTTCTTGAACTCTCGCCTGCTAATGATGGATGCCGCATAATTTTTCGGCGGAGATACCTGTCGAGTGATGCCTGCGTAATGCGAATCTGGTTCGTACTCTGTCCCATATTTTTTCCGGACTTCAGCAAAGAATTTTGTCAGAATCTCATCCAAAACTCGTGGGGTGAAGCACTCCATTTTATTGTCGATATTTCGAGCTTGGCACCACTTTTGCCACGCTGTCAGCCATGTTTGTGTTGTTCGCTTCGTGTTTTTGCTTGCAGCGGACTCATTTATCTCTATTATTTCGTCGTTTGGCACAACTGGAAAGCGGGACTGGTCTTCTTGTCCAAGTTTCAAAGATATACCGGAAACACTCTCAACTAGAGTGGAACGCTGTTGTTGCAATTCTTCAGAAATAGGGATTTGGGAAGCATCCGTTTGTTGCATTTTCGCGGGCATTGATCATGTTCCAGCCACTGTAGGCTGTGTCTCTTCTAAACTGCTGGACAATTCAACTAGCGAACAATTGTCACTTTGGGCAAAAAACGGTGGAAATAATTCAAAATTGACATTGGGGAAACATCTCCGGTAGAAACATTGTCTAATGTAAAAAATTCCTCCATTCTGGAAATTCCCCAGATTTGTGGGGTAAGTGGTTGTTGCTATGGTTATTATCCTGTGATTAGCTTGTGATTGGTAGATTTGGCTAGGTGGACTTATTATGATTGGCTGCTTTAACTGTCCGATTACAGGTGTTCGATTACAGCCAACTGTCCGATTACAACTGTACAGGATATCGGTAATTAGTGAAAAATAAAGCAGTCAGAGCATTAATCACATTTGAGGAAATTGTAATGGTTATGATCATTATTGTTATACTAATATGATCATTGGCACCAATTAATCATCGGTTGAATGTCAATTACTCTCTGTATCCTTGTCATCTTTCTCTTGTGGAACAGGGAATTCATAAGTATGTGGGAGGTTTTCTGTTTTCCATGTGAGACAAATCTTCTGAAACACTACCTTCTTGCATCATTATAAAACCTCGAATTCTTTTCAATGCTTTAAAAGTTGTACTATATTAGTAGCCATGTGCAGTCTTAACCTGCCTACTGTCTAAGTGAGCAACCAAAATCTTACCATGAACCAACCGTAATGCCCCCTTAATACAAATTCTCAGAGCTGTACAAAAGTATGGCAGGCAGTGGAGAGAATTGATATTAAGATCTAAGGCGGGAAAGGCTTAAAGTTAGGGAAAAGCTTCGCAGTCAGTGAAATTGGATTGATAATATATCAATGGCTTGAAAGGGTAAGTGTGGGGTAGAGGTTGGACGTCGCTACTTTATAGTGACTTGGTCAGGTGAAGAGAACATAAAATTGTGTTCTCTCATTCAGGTGCCTTTTGGTTGGATGACGGACAAGAAAGGGAAATTTGAAAGCTGGTGTTGGTGGCAACCATGTTGGGGAATCTCTTAATATCCCATTTAAATGACACCAAGCATAGCTTCTGTCGCCTGTTTGGGTTAAGTTGTTTATTTAGTCCGGTGAAAACTTTGTTCTCAAATTGAACAAGCTCCATTGAACTAATCTTGTTAGGATGATTACATGACAGATGTAGCAAAGATCAACTACACCTCTGGCAATCTGACCCTGAATGAAAGTGACGCATTAAATCCAACATGTGTGTCTGATGGTAATCCAACACCAAATATCACCTGGACAAGAGTTTCGAACAACAAGGCTGTGTCCTTCCCTCTCATCATCAGTGGTAAACAAGATGAAGGAGGCTACAAGTGCACTGCAAGTAATGGTGTTCGAGGCCCTGATAGCAGGATTGTAGTTGTTTTTGTGCAGAGTAAGTTGATTTTGAACTGTTTGCCTTTACCCTTTATTGCCTGAGGTTACACAGAGTTACAAAACCTCTCAGCTGGCAATTTTACCTAATTATTTTATTATTTAAAGTAATATCCATCTTCCAGAAAACAAAGAAAAATTACATCTGAAGTATATAATTACTACGTTTTTCGAGTGATTCGACGATACCCTCACTAATTGTATTTTTTACCCCAGCGCAATATAGCACTTGCAGCTTTAGAAGTAAAAAATTACCGATCAACAATTTATAAAGGCTATAAAAACAATGAAAGTCCCATTTATCATTTTAACTGTTGTAAATATTTCTGGCAAATGAAGTTCAGCTACTCTTCACAGGTAGACAGTGATCTGCAAGGGTATAAAACTTAACTTAGCTCAAGCAGAGGAGTGTTGTTCTTTTAAATTCATTGTAGACTACCGCCCAGTAAACACCATTGTGACAACTAATCTGACTAACAACGTCGTTGTTGTAAATGAAACCTTCAGTATCACCTGCAGTGCACAAGCTAACCCATCTGCAAAGTATCGATTATACAAAGGTAAGGAGTATGTCAATGGTGCAGACAACGATGTAGCGATTATAACTTTAGTTGTTGAAAGAGCAAGAATGGTGAACTACAGCTGCATTCCGTTCGATATTTATGGTAATGGAACACAAGGAGCACTAGCAGTGACACTGCATTGTAAGTATTTGATCGTTTATCCTCTGTTTCTTTTGGAGAGTTGCTGTGAAACGCGCGTTCTGATTATCCGAAACAGAGTGCTTTATTAGGCGCATTGTCACGCTATCGACTAATTTATACAATGGCGATCATTTCTTATACTTCTCTCTGGGTTTTTTTTTTTTTACCCAAAAGTCTTGCATAACCTTTAAAACGATATGAAAAGCAGCTATTCTCTCCGCTGCAGGAGGAAAACACAAAATTTTTAGGAATTTTATCGGTGTCAGATTGAAAGCAATAGAAGTAGTTGAGAATTAACTGTATCAGTCTCGTGATTTTATTTTTCATTTTTTATCTTTTAGATGCTCCTACTGGTACAAAACTAATTTCAGTTCCCAGTAACACCACAGTACTTCGTAAAAGTCTCCTTAGTTTAACTTGCCAAACTGATGGAAGCCCTAGAGTTGAATTCCATCTGTATTTCAATGGTCGCCTCATCAAGACCAGCGGCTCAGGGATATTTCATGTTTCAGTGATGTCTGATGGTTCCTACGCGTGTGTTCCTACAAACAAAGTTGGCGAGGGAAAGAATGCTAGTGTCAGTGTCGCAGCCGTTGGTAAGTTTACATCGATGCCTCTTTGCGTAAAGAAAATGGTGTGGCATTGTTATTTTCTGACGCAAGGTGCTAAAATCCTTTGCTGATACTTTTTCTAAGGAATTAATTTTTCTTAGGCTGCAGTGCAGGCGTCTTATCAGGGCGAGTTAACGTTGAAAAGCTTACGATCGTTTAATCAACCGGCCATGTTTGATTTGGAGATAGAGGGAAGGGGATGGGGAAATTTCACTCGGCTGCTTTGCAGGCTAATTTTTCTTTGGTAAAGAAAACTGATCCTGCCTTTTTGGTGTCCATTCTGATGGCAATAGTGAGATGTGTCACATCTTATTAGATGTTTCCAATGCATTTAATAGTACTGTCCTGTAAAGCCGTGAAAATTGGCTAATAACTGTTGACTTGCGAGTGCTTAAATTCGATGTGCTTCTGGTTATTCATAGCATTAAAATTGTCAATGTAGTGCTTTTCTACTTCTTTTCTATTTCATAGTCATTTTGATATGGTTATAAGTAGTATGATTATCATTATTTCTCATATGAAATCATAGTTTTACTGGTATTCAACGGGACGTTTATCTTTTATCAGATGCTCCAAACGTAACAGTTTTACCGGAAGTAAAAACTGTCGTCGAAGGGAGAATTTTTAATTTGACTTGTACTGCGTCTGGCCAACCAAAACCCAGCATAAAATGGACTAAGGTTGGCAGTTCTGACTTTCTATCTAATACCTCGCTGCTCAATGTTGTGAATGTAACCAGACCTAGGACAGTAAACGGCAGAATCCAGTATCAGTGCATAGCTAATAATGGAGTGGGGACACCTGCTACAGCTACAGCCAGCATCATAGTGAACTGTAAGTATGTAGACAAAATAGTTATAGACTGTGCATTGCTATTTGACGTTGAATACTTTTCCCCTTTTTGATGTCTTCTCAGTTCACAGATTTGCTTTGGTGAACCAATTCTCTGGTTGTGTTTTTGGTTCCAATTTGGCAGCGGCTTCTCATCAGTTCTCGAAATCATTTATGATCCCGCTCAGGATCATAAAGACGACTTGATAATGATGTTTCGATTCGCTCTGACAAAATTCTATTACTCGAAATGTCAACTTTAGAATCTCTTTACTGTGGCCATTTCACATCATCAACTCAGTTGATAAAACCGAATTATGTTAGATTGCTTGCCCAGTTTTTTATAGTATTACTTAAACGTAGACTTAGCTCACGAAGGACATCGGTGACGATTCCGCTGATGCTGGCTGTTTATAGGAAAGTTAAAGATAGAAATGGCGCGGGTAGTAAAACCTTTTATTTTTAAGTCAAGTTACAGGTTGGTTCAGATAACAGTCAAGATTCGCTAAAGATTTTGTTGCTTTTCTATGGAAAGAGACTCCTCTATCCCACAGCTACACACAAGACATAGACGAACCTCTTTAAACGTATGCAGATTCCAAGTTCACGGCATGTCACTAATAGAGTTCTGTGCACGAAGCATTTTAATCCCACAGAGCATTTTAATTACGGCATACAACATTTACCCCTTCAAAGATCTAGTCTGACCGTTCAGAACGGTGAACAGGTAGAGTGTTTCAGTATTGCCTTCCCCATGGGACTTGTTTTCCGTTGCTCTTAGAGCATGTCAAGAGGCAGTAACAATTTGGTTTGGTGAGATGCAAGTTGCTTTGTGGTCACTGTAGTCTCCCTACCGTCATGTAGATGGGTTCAGGCTCACCTGGCACCAGAGTAAGATTATTGAGAGAAACCAAAAAAGTAACCGTGTGGTATTTTATTGGTAGATGTACATACAGTTGAACAAAGGGGTAAATGTTGACGTCTTGTGGCAAGCACATGACCGGCATAAATCTCATTCCTAGGCTTCTTAAAAGGGCTTTTAAAACATTCACGGCCATCACAATTAATACACTCTTCGATGTGTTAGGAGATTGCAAGCGAAACGAAACTGGCTAACACTTTCAGTTTGTCGAGGCCTTCTCATGGTAGAGCTGCTACGTTTCTTTCGAGGCTCCACCACTATTCAGATCACCTTTAAGGCGCTCTGGACCGTTGTGTTCTTCAAACGCGAAACGACTCCACTTTAAGAAAAGACCATTAATACACGACTAAAACGTAACTGACTGACTCGCGGTTTTAAAGGAAAACGAATGTTAATAGATTCCTTGACAGTTCTGGGTTACGTAACTCCTGCGAGATTGAAAGTTAATTAACTTAACACTTTCTCCCACACCAATCAAAATTGCAGTTATGAGTCCTGTATTGTCCAAAACGTACATCGGTTCGTCCTTTCAGTTCGTTTACAACGCACTAATTACATTTCTTCAATTAACAATTACGAACTCTGGTTGGATAACGCTTTGGAACTTTGTGGGTTCTTCTGTTCTGGACACTTTAGGCATCTGCGACAGTGGCACAACATACAAATCGGGCTCCTCTAATGCGAAGACTGGTACCAGATTTTGCAAACCGCGAGGACTTGGCGGAATCTGCTTGCAAGTCTGATGATTCCATCTGCGGTTGCTCGGGTTGAAGCGACGGCACTATTTCTGGATAAGCATCATCACGAGAAACCTCAGCCATAGGTTCGGTATCTGCGACCTTTGAACCAGCTAACGATTACAGCTGATCCACTATAACTCGAAACGTAACAGGCCCCAAACGATCTTGGATGACTCCTTTGATCCACAGTCGCTCACGATCCCGATAATCTCTAACCATGAGTGGGTCACCAGGTAAAAAGTTACGACGTGTGGTATGGTTTCCGAGCTTAGTTTTCTCCGACATTCTAGCCAACAAATCTAGATGCAAATGTCCAACCGGGTGCGAATTCTACGACCTATCAGGAGTTCAGCAGGAATGCATCCCGTAACAGTATAAGGAGTTATTCGATAACTGAGGAGGCAACGTGCTAATTTATCTGCTAGGGTCCTAGGCTCATCTTTGATGGTTTTCACAGTTCTTACGGCTCATTCGACTTTACTATTTAAGGTTGGATGGTAAGGCGAGGATAGGCCTTGACGAATTCCATTTTACCTCAAAAAGTCTTTCATTTCCTGAGCAACGAACTGTGGGCTGTTATCTGAAACTATGACCTCAGGTAGACCATGAGTGGCAAACAGGAAACGTAGGGCTAGAATGGTCATTGATGCAGTGGTTGAGGACATTGGGAATACCTCAACCCACTTTGATTTTGCATCCACTACAAGCAGGAACATCTGACCATTAAACGGACCTGCGAAGTCGACATGTATTCTCTGCCAAGGTCGTGTGGGACAGATCCAAGGATTGCTGACTTTCTGAGGAGTCTTACAGCTATTTTCTCGGCAGAGATGGCAATCTTGCACCGTTTGCACAACACCGTGATCTAGGCACATGCAGTCTGGCTAGGGACCTCATGCTGATCATTCCGGGATGATTCAAATGTAACTCCGATAAAACAACAGCCTGATATTTGGCAGGGATCACTGCTCTGTTACCGCGAGGGATGTAGCCATCTTCAACTATAAACTCGTCTTGTTTACTGCAATAAGTCTTCAACTCGTCTGAAATGAAATTTTCCGCTGGCCAGCCGTGCAAAATGCAGTACATCGCATGAGAGAGAACTATTTCGTGGCCTCGTGGATTTGAGACACTGTGATTGGTGCTCGTTACATTTGAATGCGGTTATCTTGATCAGCTTCGATGCTCCAATCATTCGGCTGTTCCACGGTCTTTCGTGGCAATTGAGACAGTGTATTAGCGTTGCCGTGATCCTTCGAAGCCCGCTATTCAATATCATACTGATAAGCTGACAACTGCTTAGCCCAACGTTGCGGGCGGGATGCGGCCAGCTTAGGAATACTACATTTAGGACCAAGCAATAAAGTAAGAGGTCCGTGATCCGAAAGCAATGAAAAACCTCTTCCAAACAAGTACTGATGGAATTTCTTAATGCAAAACATAATTGCTAGAGGTTCTGTCTCGATCATAGAGTAATTTTGCTCACTTGCTGAGAGACTGCGGGATGTATACGCGATTGGTTTTTCCTCACCGTCATCAGAAACATATGACAAGACTGCTCCCAAACCATATGATGAGGCGTCGACAGCCATCCGAGCTGGTTTATTCGGGTCATAGTGGGCCACCAAAGGCGAACTACGGAGCAGTTCTTTCAACTTTTTGAAGGCTACTTGGCAAGCCTCAGTCCAGGGTGCATCGAACATCAACAAGTGATTCAACAGCTGGACAAGAATTGACACATTGGGAATGAATTT
>NW_026711358.1:330000-402500 GCF_030620025.1 Pocillopora verrucosa
TGGCCAAACTTCTGGCATCCATGGCACTGTGCTTTCCGGTGAAAACATTTTTCCGGAGAATGATTGGTTTTACCACTACTGAAACATTCGGGAAAAGTTCCCTCCACTTTCTTAACATCATGAGAGGAACCTTAAAATCCTGAGGCTTCTTTTTCCGTTAACTCACTGGCACAGGCTTTCTCCACTGCGGTTTGTAAATGTCAACGTTGCTACGGCCAGTAACTTACGTTGAATTGATTGTGAACGCAAATCACAAAAAAACCGGTCTCAAATGGCTTTCTCGCAATATGGACCGAATTCGCAGGTCTCAGCTAACTTTTGTAGCTTTTGTAATGGCGAGGTATTGCCTATCAATTTCTGACTCATCCCGTTTGCTTTATGGAACTTGTATCTTTCGGCTATAAATATCAGTTTGTATCCTCATGCTGTGCCAGAGTATTCACGATTTACGAAAAATTCTATTCCTTAGGTTTCCTCGGCGCTGAAATGGACCTCAGCAAAGCATACATTTTACTACCCATTAGGGTAAGCATGCTCGGTACACGCTTATCTGTCGGCACACTGTTAACTTCGAAGACCATTTCAAGTCGCTCCGCATAATGTTTCCAATCGCTGCCCTGCCTAAACTATTTCATGCACCCTAAATGCGATGGCTGTATTACGATACTAGGCTGAGCTGATCCTTCCGGTGTATCCGTCATCCTCGTTGCCAACTGTTGTGTTCTTCAAACGCGAAATTACTCCACTTTAAGAAAAGACCTTTAATACACAACGACTAAACTGTGACTGACAAGAAAACTACAACACACGCGGTTTTGAACGAAAACGAATAATATATAGATATAGCCAAGCCCAAAAGTGGAGCTCTTGCTAGTTTATTTTCCAGCCCTTCATTACACTAAATAAAAACTGTAATAAAACTCCTCCGCACAGGCTGTGGAAGAGCTTCTTCAAAGGGATAAGAGGCTAGACGAGGTCTGGAACCTAGGGACGATGTTCTCAAAATACGCATGCTAGTCAGCCTATCTTCAAACAGCAACCTTCGCCATTGTTCCTGATGTTTTGTGCAAATATTTAAAGATAGGGAATGCTACCTTCTTCAGATGAAGTGTATGATAACAGCATCAGTTGAAATTATATTCTATTGAGCGTGACTTATGATTTCGGTTTGGGAAAATGGGCCAAAATTAAAGAAACGACGGTAAACAACTTTGCATTAAGACATCACTAGTCGATTGGAGTGTATACACGTGAGCACATTGTGTCAGTAAAACAACACGCCAGAATCGCATGGGCTTCTCTTGTATCTTCTCTTGAAGTTTCCAGGTATGACTACTTGCCTCACCGTTTTACCCTGACGTTTCAACCTCCTCTGTTTAAATTAAATTAAACTCGTGTCATAACCTGTAATCTTTTTAAACTTTTTCGCTTTCGGCTATTGTTTCATGATTTTCCTCTGGCTGGAAATACACGACGTCTTTTTCTGATATTTCCTGTTTATAATTCGGTAATTTCTGGTGTAACTGCATATAATGTGGATGTCTTCAAGATAAAACGCGAGATAATACCATTGATTTCATTTCCACATCACAGAAATCAATTCCAAACATCATCTTCAGGAACGTAATCAGGAGTCTTTCGCAACTTACCAAAGAATCTAAAGTTGTAAGGATTACCAGCACCACTTCCCCTTCGCTCGCTCTTTTTCTATTCATTCATTACACAATAGCTCCAAAGCTGATACAGTGCCGTAAAATTACAACCCCAGATTGCTTTAAGACGATCTGGTACATACCCTTGGAGACGAATTTTTAAAAAAGTGTTATTGAGACTTGGCTTGCTTGGAAAGCATACTTACTCATCAGTTTATCGTATTTAAAAAGACGTGTTACCCTAAAACAAGGAACATAGATAATCCAAAGCGGCTCTGGAATACTGCCTTAAAAACTTTTCCAAAGCAAGAATTATAATAAATCATCTCTCAAATCGTGAGACGATAACTGGCGAGTTTAAAATAGCCAACGCCTTAAACTACTTTTCCGTCACTTAGCTTTTAATGAAGTAACTGAGTGGTCATTCGAAACCCTTGCATTTTAGCTATCTTTTTTCTTTTGACGCATTGCATATGATGTTCTGCTTTGTCGAGTATGGAGAGGCATTAGTGAATATCGATAAAGCAAATCAAACGCCGCAGCAAATTTGGAAAAGTGAGCGTTTAGCCAACCCACGAAATATGCTGAAAGCGACGGATTCGTTCACAGAAATGAACTTGTGTTCTCGTATGTCGGTGCCTTTTGCTTGGATGACGAACAAGAAACGAAAATTTGAGAGTTGGGGTCGATGGCAACCATGTTGGGAAATTTTTTTAACAACACATTTAAATGACAACAAGCATGAGCACAACACAGCTTCTGTTGGCTGGTTAGGTTAAGTTGTTTATTTAGTCGAAAACGTTGTTTTCAAATTGTAAAAGTTTCAACGAACTAATTTTGTTAGAATGATTACATGACAGATGCAGCAAAGATGAACTACACCTCTGGTAATCAGACCCTGAATGAAAGTGACACATTAAATCCAACATGTGTGGCTGGTGGTAATCCAACGCCAAATATCACCTGGACAAGAGTTTCTGACAACAAAGCTGTGTCCTTCCCTCTCATCATCAGTGGTAAACAAGATGAAGGAGGCTACGAGTGCACTGCCAGTAACGGTGTTAGAAGCCCTGATAGCAGGAACGTCTATGTTTTTGTGCAGAGTAAGTTAATTTTGAACTGTTTCCCTGTACTCCTGAGGTTACACAGGGTTACAAAATCTCTCAGCTGGCAACTTTACCCAATTATTCAATTATTTAGCGTAATATCCATCTTCTACATCTGAATAATATAATTACTAGATTTTTTAATGATGGGACGATACCCTCACCAACTATTTTTTTTTAACACCAGCGCCAAACCAGCACTTGCAACTTTAGTAGTCGAAAAATACCGATCAACAATTTATTAAGGCTATAAAACAACGAAAGTCTCATTTATCAATTTAACTACTGTAAATATTTCTGGCAAATGACTTTCAAAACTTTTTTTCTTTGTCAGAATTCCCAAATAAAGGTAAGATATATTGTAGTGCACTGATATACCAGATTAAAGGTAAAAAGTAAGCTGTGTATTTTTAAAGTAGACAATAATCTTTAAGAGTATATAACTGACCTTAGCTCAACTAGAGGAGTGTTTTTCTTTTAAATTCATTGTAGACTACCACCCAGTAAACATCATTGTGACTACAAATCTAACTAACAACGTCGTTGTCGTGAATGAAACGTTCAGTATCACCTGCAGTGCACAGGCCAACCCATCTGCGAAGTATAGATTCTACAAAGATAATGAGTATATCAGTGGTGCAGACAACGATGCAGTGATTATAACTTCAGTTAATGAAAGAGCAAGAATGGTGAACTACAGCTGCATTCCGTTCAATATTTATGGTAATGGAAGGCAAGGAGCACTAGCAGTGACAGTGCACTGTAAGTATTTGATGGAGTAAACTCTGTATCTTTTTGGGAGTTTCTATGTTTCCATATACCGCGAAGCAGAGCGATTAATTACTTAATTATGTAATTACGATTACAGTGATACAGTGCTAGAATCCTCTTCTGATGCCTTCGTTCAGGAAATAATGTTCCTTAGCCTGCAATGCAGGCGTCTTAATAGGGCAAGGAGCACTAGCAGTGACAGTGCACTGTAAGTATTTGATCGAGTAAACTCTGTATCTTTTAGAGAGTTTTTTTATATCGTCCGTTTTGATTGGCCGAAACAGAGCGCTTTAATAGTGGGCGCGTTGTCACGCTATCGACTAATTCATACAATTACGATCACAGTGGTACAGTGCTAGAATCCTCTGCTGATGCTTTCGTTAAGGAACTAATGTTCCTTAGCCTGCAATGCAGGCGTCTCAATAGGGCGAGTGAACGTTAAGAAGCTTACGATCGTTTAATCAACCGGTCATGTTTGATTTGGAGATAGAGGCGGCGTTGAGGGAAGGGGACGGGGAAATTTCACTGCCCTTGGTGCAAATTTCTTTCTGTCTTCGGCTGCCATTAAATTAAAGATTGCGGCCATAATTTTGGCTAAGAAAGTATTGAGCACTCGGTTGCCAATTTACGCCTGCTTTGCAGGCTAATTTTTGCCTCGGTGGAGAAAACTGACCCTGCCTTTTAGGTGTTTATTACGATGGCAAATGTTGAGATGTTTCGCATGTTAGATGTTTTCCAATGCATGTAATAGTACTGACCTGTAAAGCCATGAAAATTGGCTCGTAACTGCTGAGTTACAAGTGCTCAAATTCAATGTGCTTCTGGTTATTCATAGCATTAAAATTGTCAATGTAGTGCTTTTCTGTTTCTTTTCTATTTCATAGTCATTTTGATATGGTTATAAGTAGTATGATGATCATAACATCTTATATGAAATCATAATTTTACTGGTATTTATCGGGAAGTTTATCTTTTATCAGATGCTCCACACGTCACAGTTTCACCAGAAGTAAAAACTGTCGTCGAAGGGAGCTACTTGAATTTGACATGTGCTGCATCTGGCAAACCAAAACCCGGCATAAAATGGACTAAGGTTGGCAGTTTTGACTTTCTATCTAATGCCTCGCTGCTCACTGTTGTGAATGTAACCAGACCCAGGACAGCAAACGGCAGAATCCAGTATCAGTGCATAGCTAATAATGGAGTGGGGACACCTGCTACAGCTACAGGCAGCATCATAGTGAACTGTAAGTATGAAGGTAAAATAGTTATAGACTGTGCATTGCTATTTGACGTTGAATACTTTTCCCCTTTTTGATGTCTTCTCAGTTCACAAATTTGTTTTGGTGAATCAACTCTTTGGTTGTTTTTTTGGTTCCAATTTGGCAACGGTTTCTCATCAGTTCTCGAAATCATTTATGATCCCGCTCATAGAGACGAATTGATAATGATGTTTCGATTTGCCCTCACAAAGGGCTGTCACTCGAAATGTCAATTTCACATCATCAACTCGGTTGATCAAACCAAATTATGCTAGATTACTTTTATCTGCTTGCCCAGTTTTTTATAGTATTATTTGAACGTACACTTTGCTCACGAAGAACGTCGGTGACGATTCCGCTAATGCTGGCGACACAGTTTATAGGAGGATAGAGATGGAAATAACACGGGTAGTTAAGCCTTTTATTATTAAGCCACGTCGCAGGTTGGTTCAGAGAACAGTCAAGATTCGCTAAAGACTTTGTCGCTTTTCTATGGAATGAGACTCTTTGTTCCCGCAGCAAAGTAATTGTATTTTGTGAAGTAGAGACAACGTTTTACCATTGAAGACGTAAGGTTTTTAATACCCTGATTCCTAAATATACAACTAGTACAAGAGTGATATACAAAAATGAATTCATAAACTAGAGAAACGAATAAACTCAAAAGACATAGGCGAACCTCTGTAAACTTATGCAGGTTTCCAAGTTCGCGGCATGTCACTGGTAGAGTTCTTTGCACGAAGTATTTTAATCCCACGGAGTATTATAATTAAGGCATATAACATTCACCCCTTCAAAGATTTAGTCTGACCACTGGACGGCGAACAGGTAGAGTCATGCGTGTTTTAGTATTGTCTCCCGATGGGACGCTTTTAGAGAATGTCAAGAGGTAGTAACTGAGGTGCAAGGTGCTTAGTGGCTACCGTAGTCTTCCTTCCGTCAGGATACCGCTCATGGGTGTAGTGAGGGTTTGCCTGGAGCATTCCCACTTCATCGACCAAAGGTTTCGTCTTGTTGGCGCGCACCTGACGTCTCATGTAGGCGGGTCCAGATGTAGCTGGCGCCAGAGAAGGATTATTGAGAGAAACCAAAAAAATGCCCGTGTGGTGTTTCATTGGTAGCTGTACATACAGTTGAACAAAGGGGTAAATGTTGACGTCTTGTGGCAAGCACATGACCGGCATAAATCACATTCCTAGGCTTCCCCAAAAGGGCTTGTAAATTACTGGCCCTTAAGGTTTTAATAATCTGATTCCTAAATATGCGACAAGTATAGGAGTGATACACAAAAATAAATAAATAAATAAGCTATATAAACAAGTAAACACAAAAGACTTACATGAAGCTATAAAGACTAAAATTGTGCAGATTACAAGTTTGCGGCATGTCACTTATGGAGTTCTTTTAATTCCTCGGAGTATTTTAATCGCACGGAGTATTTTAATCACGGTAGTCACAGTGCACAATGTTATCTTAGAAATCATAGAGAATGCGTCTGTTAAAAAAGGAAATGATTTAGTTTTGGGGTTATTTTAATTGAGACTTATTCAAGAAATTCCTAGCAGTGACCGTAAAGGACTTCAGGAACATAATCAGGAGTCTTTCGCAACTTACCAAAGAATCTAAAGCTGCAAGGATTACCAGCACCACTTCCCCCTTCGCTCGCTCTTTTTCTATTCATTCATTACACAATAGCTCCAAAGCTGACACAGAGCCATAAAATTGCAACCCCAGATTGCTTTAAGACGATCTGGAACATGCCCCTGGAGACGAATTTTTAATGAAGAGTTATTTAGACTTGGCTTTCTTGGAGAGGCATATTTAATCATCCGTTCGATGTATTTGAGAAGGCGTGTTACCCTAAAACATAGAAAACATAGATAATCCAAAACGCCTCTGGAATACTGCCTTAAAAACTTTTCCGAAGCAAGAATTATGATAAATCACCTATCCAGTCTCCCAAGGTTAACTGTGAGACGATAACTGGCGAGTTTAAATAACCAACGCCTTAACTGCTTTTTCGTCACTTAGCTTTTAATGAAGTAACTGAGTGGTCATTCGAAACCCTTGCATTTTAGCTATCTTTTTTCTTTTGACGCATTGCATATGATGTTCTGCTTTGTCGATCATGGAGAGGCATTAGTGAATTTGGATAAAGCAAATCAAACGCCGCAGCAAATTTGGAAAAGTGAGCGTTTAGCCAACCCACGAAATATGCTGAAAGCGACGGATTCGTTCACAGAAATGAACTTGTGTTCTTGTAAGTCGGTGCCTTTTGCTTGGATGACGAACAAGAAACGAAAATTTGAAAGTTGGGGTCGATGGCAACCATGTTTAAATGACAACAAGCATGAGCACAACATGGCTTCTGTTGGCTGGTTAGGTTAAGTTGTTTATTTAGTTCGGTAAAAACTTTGTTCTCAAATTGTAAAAGTTTCAACGAACTAATTTTGTTAGAATGATTACATGACAGATGCAGCAAAGATGAACTACACCTCTGGTAATCAGACCCTGAATGAAAGTGACACATTAAATCCAACATGTGTAGCTGATAGTAATCCAACGCCAAATATCACCTGGACAAGAGTTTCTGACAACAAAGCTGTGTCCTTCCCTCTCATCATCAGTGGTAAACAAGATGAAGGAGGCTACGACTGCACTGCCAGTAATGGTGTTAGAAGCCCTGATAGCAGGATCGTCTATGTTTTTGTGCAGAGTAAGTTAATTTTGAACTGTTTCCCTGTACTCCTGAGGTTACACAGGGTTACAAAATCTCTCAGCTGGCAACCTTACCCAATTATTCAATTATTTAGCGTAATATCCATCTTCCAGAAAAAAAAAAAAAGAAAAAAATACATCTGAATAATATAATTACTACATTTTTTTGTGATGGGACGATACCCTCACCAATTCTATTTTTTTAACACCAGCGCCAAACTAGCACTTTATCGAAATATTCTGATCGACAATTTAAAAAGGCTATAAAAACAATGAAAGGCTTATTTGTTAATTTAACTTCTGTAAATGTGTCTGAAATATCTGAAAAAAAACTTCAGCTACTTTTCACAAAAGTTTGCTCTTTGTCAGAATTTACAAATTAAGGTAAGATGTATTATAATACACCGATATACCAGATTCAAGGAAAAAACTAAGCTGTTTATTTTTTAAGTAGACAATAGTCTTCAAGGGTATAAAACTTACTTTAGCTGAACCAGAGGAGTGTTTTTCTTCTAAATTCATCGTAGACTACCACCCAGTAAACACCATTGTGACAACTAATCTGACTAACAACGTCGTTGTCGTGAATGAAACGTTCAGTATCACCTGCAGTGCACAGGCCAACCCAACTGCAAAGTATCGATTCTACAATGGTAATGAGTATATCAATGGTGTAAAAAACGATGCAGTGATTATAACTTCAGTTAATGAAAGAGCAAGAATGGTGAACTACAGCTGCATTCCGTTCAATATTTATGGTAATGGAAGGCAAGGAGCACTAGCAGTGACAGTGCACTGTAAGTATTTGATGGAGTAAACTCTGTATCTTTTTGGGAGTTTCTGTGTTTCCATATACCGCGAAGCAGAGCGATTAATTACGTAATTATGTAATTACGATTACAGTGATACAGTGCTAGAATCCTCTGCTGATGCTTTCGTTCAGGAAATAATGTTCCTTAGCCTGCAATGCAGGCGTCTTAATAGGGCGTGTGAACATTAAGAAGCTTACGATCGTTTAATAAACCGGTCATGTTTGATTTGGAGATAGAGGCGGCGTTGAGGGAAGAGGACGGGGAAATTTCACTGCCTTTGGTACAAATTTCTTTCTGTTCCCAGTCTTCGGCTGCCATTCAAATCAAAGATGGCGGTCATAATTTTGGCTAAGAAAATATTGAGCACTCGGTTGCCAATTTACGCCTGCCCTGCAGGCTAATTTTCCTTGGTAGAGAAAATTGACCCTGCCTTTTTAGTGTTCATTCTTTTGGTAATTGTGAGATGTTTCGCATCTGATTAGATGTTTTCTAGCGCATGTAATAGTACTGTCTTGTAAAGCCACGAAAATTGGTTCGTACTGCTGAGTTACGAGTGCTTCTGGTTATTCATAATGAAATTATTTTTGATAAGATGTTAATGAGAATTGGCTTGCTTGGAAAAGCGTATTTACTCATCCATGTGATGTATTTGAGAAGGCGTGTTACCCTAAAACATGTCACAGATAATCCAAAGTGGTTCTGGAATACTGCCTAAGAATCTTTTCCCAAGCAAGAATTCTGATAAATCACCTCTCCTGTCTCCCCAAGTTGACTGTGAGACGGTAACCGGCGAGTTTGAAATAGCCAACGCTTTAAACTTCTTTTTCGTCACTTAGCTTTTAATCAAGTAACTGGGTAGCCATTCGAAACCTTTGTATTCTAGCTATCTTTTATCTTTTAACACATTGCATGAAATGTTTTGCTTTGTCGGTCATGGAGAAACATTCGTGAATTTAGATAAAGCAAATCAACCGCCGCAGCAAATTTGGAAGAGTGAACGTTTGATCAGCCGACGAAATACGCTGAAAGCGACGGACTCGTTCATAGTATATCTTCACTATATGTTTTCATTTTTTCCTTCTCTTTTCGAGTTTGACACGGGAGATGAACGCGAAAAAGAAAGAAAGTGGAAACTCCGCGTTAACTTACCTACTGCAAATACCTCTGAAACGCGGTGAATGTGTCTTCCAGTTATGTCTGTGCTTTTATTCTTAATAGAGAAATGAGACACCTTTTTCCTCTTTTCTGTTAATTCGTCGACCGATCTGAACTTAACTCAGTCCCATCACTGTATCTTTTCCAAAATTTAAAATTTACCACATGGTTAAAAAATAATCCTTAAAGCAAGGGAGTGGATTCTATATTTGAAGATTTCAAATCTGTAGATCCCGTATCACCAGAGCAAAGTTATTGTGAAATTGGTCACTTCAAACGTTTCTATAGATAAGTTACAATGGCTGAATTCCACTTTGGATCAGTTTTGTGTTGGGTACGAAAAGGCATTTGCCGCGAGAACGTTTACTTACTCCGGTAAAGTAAAACTTAGTTTTAGTAACATACATGTAGTTTTCTGGCCGAACTGCCTCAATTCTGCCACAATTCAGCACTATAACATGCGTCGCACTGTTCGTTGCTATTGGATTTTTACTTGGTGAGTATGCCTGTAACACTTAATGAAAAACATTGATTTTCTGTTTTGTTTGATTTTTAAATCAAAGATCCAGCGGTGATCACAAACCCAGGAAATCAGACATTTAGGAAGAAACCTGGAGAAGAGATCAGCTTTTCTTGTTATAAAGACGGTTACCCAACACCAACAGTTACCTGGACAAAGGACGATGTCGACATGAATTGGAATTCTGAAGATAATCCCAGTAAGTGATTTTTCAAGTAAAAGAGTCCAGCCCTGGTTGGTATCGCTGCAAAGTCGAAAATGAATTAAACATGGTTTTCAAATGGTTTCGCCTCAGTAAGTAGATTTGATCCAATGTTATGAAACGTAGCGATTTTGAAATGCGTCTTGCGTTTCGTTTTGATAATGTTATGGAAACTATGAAATAAACGAATAATTGGAAGTAAGTAATTCACATACGCGCGTAGGTGTCTGTAGATGTTACGGATGTTAATTTTTGAATTTTTTTCTTCCTAAAGTTGTATCTGACGATAAATTCCTCGTAAAGTTAACCGTCACTAACAGAGATTGCAGCGATAATCTTCAAGAAACCCTTAAGCAAGTACAGTCCAAAGTAAGTAAAAGAAATGAGGGCGATTTACAACAACCACGATTAACAACAACCACGATTTACCACGACCCACAGGCAATACCAATGGGTCGACTGTAGAATAAATTGATTGTGAACAAAATCACCTAGTTTAGATCAAGAGCTAACAAAAAAATCGCAAACCATAAATTGACTGCGACAATTTTTCTTTGCATTGCCTAACTTCACACGCCGTAAATGCTTAAAAAAACGTACCTCCTCTATTTAGCTACGGCCATAGAATGTCTATTTTACATAAGTTAAAACAGAATTAGATTTATTTCATAGCTTACTTATCCGCTGAACTAATTGGCCAATGGCCGCTTTCTTCACTCGCTTCCCGGAGGTAACACAATCTTTTCGGCCCATTCAGGTGAAAACTTTTCCGTTTGGGTAATTTCAGAGAGTGTAAACTTTCAAATCATCCACTTTTCCATTGAAGAACATGGACAAATACGCATAGTTCACTCTTTTTTAATCATTTACAAGATCATGCAGGCATGCATGTTCACGAAGTTGTAGAGCATGTTATTGTTATTTTTAGAACAGAGATTGCTATTGTCTTTTGGTCGTTGTCAAACAAAAATAATAACTAGATGCTTAAGTTATTTTTTGAGTGCGTCTTTACTAAAACAATTTTTTTACTTAGGTTTGCCTGATATGTAATTATCATAACCAAAGGCCGGGTATCCTATGTACCTCTAAGTGACTTGCGTTGTTAGAGCTTATTAATAGATGGAATTTTTATCTTAATCCCTGAATAGGTAGGTGAAGTTCTTAAATTAGTGTTTCCGTCGTTGGAAGCAGTAGAAGCTACAAAGTACAAGTATGATGCTTGCTTGTTATATTATACTTCTGTAACTTTGTTATTCGTCCCAGAAGGCTATAAGAGAGTCATTTACAGCAGCTTGTACTGGGTGGATCATTGTTGAACCGGGCTTCGTCATTTTGCATATTGAATTCCCGCCATCCTGCAAAGAGCATCTGATTTCAGATGTTCCTGTTTAGAACGTTTTTATGAACCTGGGGAAAACGCTGTATACTATTAGCTGTCTTGGGTCATTCAAAGCCTTTATACAGCTTGCAAAAGGAAATTAGAAGCACTCATCAGGTCGTGAAAAATTACAGCTCGCATACGAACTGAACAATTTGTTGCGTTTGCCTCGATGTTACTAGACCAATTGAAAGATTTCTCTGCATGTTAAGCCTTGGCTCCACTGTTATCCCCAGGTGCGGCAGCATAACTGTCTATCTCTCATTGGAATTCAATCAAAATGAAGAGATAAGCAAAGTTTTGTCAGTTCTGAGCAAGGCTGTTACACCTGGAGGCAAAGGTATTAGAGACTTTGCAGTTGACTCAGGATCAATCCAAGCGGTTTCTGATGATGAGATACCTTCTGATACACTTTCTAGCACCACCAAAACAATTATTACCTCAGAAGAACCAACAGGTAAGGTGCGTAGCGAGTCGTAAGGAAAATTCTTTACTGTCACGAAAATAGTTTTGGTTTTGCAACCTTAGGTTATACGTAACCATCCTAATTATACATCAACGATCAGATGACCATGGCAGCTGTGGTAATCCATCGTCATGTTTTGATTAAGATCAGTAAAATATTTTATGTTGTTGACTATTTCTTGTATATTGATTGACTGGTAGATTTTTTAACCCGGAAAATGTACATACACGTTTCATACTAACATTAAGAGCCTAGAAACTGATGCGGCTCAGTAAAATTATTTCATACGTAAATTTTCCACGAACCGAAGACCAGTTATGAACAGCCCAAGGTTTATTTAAATATGGAAAAGTTCTACGCTTGTTTAGCATCATCTTCAACAATCTTAGGTTTATGTTTGACCGTTGCCTTATTTTGCAGAATATGAAAAAATCCGAGTCTGTCTTTGTGAATAAGTATACATGAATAGGTCTATGAATTTTTATTTAACAGAGATGAACATGTGTGAATGTTCATGTAAACACGTCTTACTTGGATCCATCATCGGAGTTCTTCTTCTATTTAATATCATTCTCGTTATCCATGTGGTTTGGATTCACAAAAAAGGTAAATGATTCTTGGTTTTCTTTGAGGTGCCAACCAATTCTCCTATGCACTTTTTGTTTCGTAGCTTTGCCCTCATCTTTTATTTTTCCCTTTGATAGAAACTGCGGCAAAGCAAAGGTGAGTCTCATTGCCTTTGGGATTGATTTGTTAAGAGACCCCATCCGGTAAGACGAGGGATTACTCTCTTTAATTAGAATAAAGCATTTGTTATAGCTCACAATGATAACTGAAATTCTAAAAAGGATATTTGGATTTCCTTTTTTAGGTTCTTGCTAATGCTCTACGACTCGCAAAAAAATGAATGACACGACAAATAAGTTTCAGTAGCATTATGAACAGCTGGCTGGACAATTAATAAAATTTCTTTGAGTTTTACATATTTTAATTTATTAGCATTTAATTTTGGCAGAATCTTCAATTTGTCGTTTTAATCATGTATTTGTAGTTTTTGTATATGTCACAAGTACAAATTTTCACTTGTGAAAAATACAAAACACAAGACAGTTATAAACAGTTATAAACACTAAAAAGACTACCCTCACATTTTGTTTTATTTTAGACCATATGAAGACAGCAAAAAAGTATATGATGTAAGAAAAGTTCTGATTATATGTTGATTTTTATTTTTCCCTTTTTTATTGATTCTTTTATAAGGAACAGGTGACTTAACCTTTGAAAAAAAGACCCTTAGCGTTAAAATATAGGCGAAGTTTCGCCGACTTATAAGGCAGAAAAGGTAGCAGTTTTTATGTAAGGAATTAAAAAAATTGTTCCTTTCTTTTTCTTCAACTCAGAACGAAATGCCAATGAAAGATCATAAGGCCGAACGCTCAGATGCAACACAATTTATCCAGCCTCGCGCAGAATACATGGATCTCATAGAAATAAGTACTGAACGCAATACCAAAGAAGAAAGCACTCATCAAGTGGCTGATTACGCGCCTCTCCATCCATTAACACGCTCTTGGGAGGTTCCAAGGGATCACGTGACAGTAGAAAAAATCATTGGAAAAGGTGCTTTTGGTCAGGTTGCTAAGGGAACAGCTGAGAAATTCCGAGGAAGGCCTGGTACAACTATAGTGGCTATTAAAATGCTGAAAAGTATGAACTTAAATATCTTAAAAATTGTTTATATTCTGTGAAATTTTTCGTGTTCTAAAAAGTGCACGTGTGTGAGCGTGAAATGCTAACCTTGCGTAACCTATACAAAGTTAGTCATCTATAACTCATTAAATGCGATTACTGAGACAAAAGTGTGTGACAAACAAATTGGAGTCACTGCATTTTGTTGGGTCTCATCTAAATTGAAAGCGTGTGTGTCAAGACTTAAATATCAATCTGCACCGCTTCCGCTGTTCTTTAAATATTTTCTTTCCTCTAACCCGAAATTTGAATGATCGAATTTTGAATGGAGTTTTGGAGGTCAAAACAAAAAGAATTGTGAAGCATCGCTTCCTACATTAAATGGAAATACAATCATAAGTGCTTCGATGAATGAAGAAAGTTAATCTATTCCTAGAAATCTTTGCCTAGCATGTGACAAAATTTCTCATTCAGGGGCACCATTTTGCTTGTGTTCGCAAACAACAAATTCAATGATCACAGAATGTCTCCCGCAAGTAGGTAGATTTCTCTACTTCCCGTTCCTTCGAGCATTTCGATTTTAATGGCGGGCTCTCGTTGAAATGAAGGTGAAAGTCATGTTTAAGTTCTTTGACATGCTGCGTTGAAATTGTATCACATAAAAGGAGCGAATTACTAGAACAAAAGTAAGATTAAGTGAGAGGTAGATTATTAAAGCGAATGATGTTTAAACGCTCAACTTTGGAATATAAATCCCTGCAGCGATAGCATCCTTGTAAGAGAGTTCACGCAAATGTGTGCATTGAATGGCAAGCGAGTTAAAATACACGCATTCGCGTGTAAACCACTGCAAGCGTGTACTTTTCCTACTACACGTCCTTTACTTTACGAAGTTCATTCAATTAATACTCATTACTCGCGCTTGACACACGCGTGAGGTGCTGTTGTACACGCAACAGGTACCGTCAATTTTACCTCAAATTCCTCTATCAAGTGACATTTTACCGAAAAGATCCCGTACTAATGAATGGCGCTGGCGAAATTAAATCCTTTCATATTCTAAGCTGGTTTTAATATCTAGGTAACGCTACAGAATCTGACAAGAGAGATTTGATGGCGGAACTTGACACAATGAAGCAGCTAAAACCACATCCTCACGTCATCAAACTTTTGGGATGTGTTACGGAATCTGGTGAGCTGATTCATCCAACTGTTTGCTTTATTCGTGTATGATGTAACACTTTTAAAAACTACTGGGAAACGGAGATCAAGAGGTTGTAGGTAGACTACTTAATGGTCCTTTTTTTTTTAAATGTAATTCATCAAAATTGATATCCTATTCTTCACTTTCCTTCGTAATATTACAACCACTCTTCAGTGATAGAAATGTATTCCGATTCTTCATAGTGATTTAAGTCCCCCTCCCTTTTAACATTTTTACCTGACAATTTACCGTGACGTTGTTAAATGATAAGTTGTCTTACGATGTGTGTCATGTTTTACAATGCAATAGCACCTCGAGAACTTTGACTGACTTGACGGTAGACTCAATTGCAACATCACTCTCTACTTCTACTGCCGTGTTTCTTTACTTTCGAAGTTCTCCATAAACTACATCTTGTGTTCAAACGGGAATTTTCCCTTAAAGTTACGTGTTTACTTGTCACAATGAAACAGTTTTGACCAAAGGAAATGTCATATTCCAGCAAACATTCTCAATTTAACGACGTAATCCTACCAAAAATTCACATGCAACTTAGGATGCTACTTTTAGACGATTCCTAAACAATTCTTCCGTGCTTTCACGTTTTGTACCTATCGAATTCACTCTTAGCTACCTTGAACTTCACCCCATCACGTGTCATTTCCTTGTAAAGAACCTGCATTTTATCATTTATTCCGCACGGACGCGGCAAAGTCCTGATAGACAAAAGCCAAAAAAGGAAACCCACGCCGTTATGCCCCCAAGATAGCCAAAAGAACGGAGACGGCAAAGATTTTTGGTTATAGGCTATTGGAGATAAAATAGAGTTTCTTTAGTCGGTTTACTTTCCACAGCCACATAGCGTGGAAGAATATTTTTGAGGCAGCTAGCTGTAACTGAGTAATTTCGATTTTGTCTTTGACGAAGAAAGGACGCGAGTTTCTCTGCCCGCGGAAATTTTTGAGACAATTCGGCGCTAATTATCAGTGCTAGACAGTTACCTCGCCACCAGGAATATTTGCCACCGGCGAGCTAGTCACTAAGGCAGTCTCGCCGCCACCAAGTCGCCACCAGTAAACTCGCCATCAAGGTTGCTAGCTAATTTGACATAAATTCAAAGCATCAGGTGACTCTTCAGTTTGATCTTCAGTATTGTGGGTATCGCCGTAAGAATGCCACGCGCAATACTGCAGAGGCGTGCGTAAGCCTCAATAGTCTTTTCAAGATGGCTGAAGGTGAGTCAAATGCGTGTAACGATCTAAAAGGCACCAATTTGATCTGATCAAAGATGACAACAAGGTATTAACGAACTATCAGACGATAAAGTCTAGCCTGTAAATATTTAGAATGTACATCAAAGGGAAAGCGACTTTTAATTTGTAATCGAATGCGAACGAAAAATAAGATCGAGATGAAATGTTATCGATCGCATGCATTTTTGTCGACAAAAAGAGTGTTTTGAAGTTTAAAAGTTCACAAGGAGATCCTGTTTCCTTTTTACCACATAAAACAACGAACAACAAGTTAGAGCTCCAGCGAACGTCTATTTATTTAATCAAACATATTATAGCTATACTTAAAACAATTACAACAAATGGCTACCGGATGAGTGTTTGGTGACAAGGTAACACGCCCTAGTGGCGAGATCGATTACACTTTAGTAGGAGGCTTCATGGTGGCGAGGAGACTGGGTGTTTTGCAGATTTCTGGCGGGCTCGTGTGACTCAAGGCCTCATACTTTCCCGTGGGCGAGGAAATTCACCTGACCAAATGCTAATAATGAGAGCCTGCTCACAGACTAGCGTTATCTCATTCGCAGTCGATGTTTGTTCTCGTCACGCGCTGCACCGGTCGCGGAGCGCTGCACCGGTATCGCAGAGGTCATGGGTTCAAGATCCGTACGGGCCTGATTTTTTTTTTTCAGGTCTTATTTCAACTACTAGTTCAATAGTGTTTATAGCTGCGAGGATCTTTTATATTCGTTTCTTCACCGCAGTGCACATAAATTATTTTCATATGTCTATAATCATGTCTGTAATAGCTTAGTTTAGTAGCTTTTTTATGACATTAACAAACCAGGGACTAGTTGGGTACAATAGATTTACTATGAAATGTAAAGAAACTCACTAAGGTAAAAAACATCTTCAGCACTATTTTCTTAGAGCCACTGCTGGTGTTGATAGAATATGTACCTTTTGGAGACCTGCTTGGCTACCTGAGAAAGAGCCGTGGACTAAATGACACTTATTATAAAGACCCAGATATCGAACCTCAAACAAACTTGAGATCACAGCAGCTGATGAAGTTCGCATGGCAAATCGCTGATGGTATGAGCTACTTGTCTTCGAAATCTGTAAGTTTAAGAATTTGGAACTATCTGTCAGATTAAATCAGATAGAAATAGTTCTAAATTTTTTTTTTTCTAGAAATAATTCTGCTACCTCAAACATTAACATAACACGTAATTGAATAGTAGAAAGATGCCTCTATATCTTCTTACCATTAGACAGGACATTTGTCTGAAGGACACATATATTTGAATAGTGATAATAATCGCAATTTTTTCAATGACAATGATAATAGTAATGATGATGATGGCAAAACAAAAACAACGATAAATATCATTATCCTTCTGAACTGGGGCAAATAATCAGAATTAGTGATTTTGTCTGCTTTTTACTGAAGGAACTTCGGATTTCATTGATTTCATTGTGGCTACCGTCTCATATTATTATTATTGTTAATAGGATTATTTGTTACTGTTTAATTAAATGTCAATCAGTCACTATGTTCTTGAATCATCTTGAATCATCATCATCATCTTGAATTTCTCTTGTGGAACAAGGTACTCATATTATATATATACATACATCATATTATACAACCACTACTGGCGTTCAATACCATAAAAAATAAAAATTTTGCTTTATCAGTTGCCATATGTAATCTCAGACGGCCTGTTTTTTCTCCTTCCTGTTAGATCATCCACCGAGACCTCGCAGCTCGTAACGTGTTGGGTGTTGGTCGGAGAAAATGAAACATGTAAAGTAACAGATTTTGGAATGGCTAGAAATGTGCAAGAGGAAAATATCTATGAGAGAAAGACAAAGGAAATAAGAAAGAAATAGACTTTGTTTCAGTATATGGCATGCATTCGTCATGACTGCGCTCTTCTTTGTTGTAAACCACGCAGGAGGCGGCTAGATCACGAGAGAAGTGTAGGGAGGAACACGAGACGCAGTTCGCTTTCTAAGTGCTTTACGACAGAACAAGCACAGACAAGGCTTCTCTATTTGTTTCATAATAAGTAATCCTTTAAATTCCCCACTCGTTACTTTCAATTTTCAAAACAAGCTTTATTTCCAAAGCGAACAACAGTGTGTTGGCATATCTATACTCTCATAAGTCACGTTAGAGTGGTTCATATAATCTGATTGGTTGAACAAGACTAAAGCTGTCAAAAATGAAAAACCATCAAAGTTCACAAACCATTAAAGATCACAATCTGCAATAGTTTGCAAAGTGAAAAGTGAAATATTCAATGAAATCCGACCGAATTGTGGTCATGAAAGTACGTAAGTTTTTTCTCATGACAATCAGAGAACAAACTGCTTGAGGCGTGTGTTTCATAAATGAACTACAGCCGAATTTACTGGAACATGACGATTGCTCGAGTTCGAAATGACAGAATCGTAAAACTTGGCTGCCTTGACTGATGTGGCCTTCCAGTCAACGCATTGGAAAGAGTCTAGAGTAAACTCTTAGTTGTTCACTCGAAGAACGCCCGATGTAACTGTAACTGCGATGACTGGGGATCGCCATTATGACCTAACCGCGATGGACCTCAGTAGGATCGCAGTCGCTCTGACACTATCATTAGTAGTATGAATTTGAACAGTTATGCCAGTTTTGCTATATTTTACATCATTCCTGTTTCTGTTTTGTTTTACCTGTGTTTGATTTTTATTACCATAAGTAAGTTTGCAAATGTAACTGAGCGTTAAAAGGTTCAAAACTGAGACCGTCCATTTCGTTTTCTCTCTGAGCACTTTCGTCTCTGCTCACGCTATAATAACGTAAATTACGTCGCTAGGCATGTTCATAATTCTTTTTTCGGCTCTTCTGTCGCCACTTGCCGACTCGCTTGTTCCGAAAATTCACTTTCAATTAACCAAAAGAAGCTAAAGAAAAGTCCCGGAAAAGATCGGACATAGCACAATCTGGCAGATGGCGTGACAGCTTTAGTTCAGCTTTATACATTGTACTCTTTTAGCGAACGCTCTTTCAACCAATGACTACGCGCGTTATATCCAGACTTTATAGAAAAAATTTACTTCTTGACACTGTGTATGCATTTTCTCAAAAGTTCCTTTGACAAATAATGGTACGTTTGACGAAGGAGTGCATCGCGCGTTATCGGGATCAAAGTTACCTCGCAAACTTTATTTCAGTTTTAATTTCGAAACCTATCATTTAATTTACAACCATTTTCAAAAAACAGTCTTTCTCTATGCAGTTAAGCCAAAACTGGTGTAAATAAGCACGGCCGTACATTCATAACATGACGTGTACAGTTTTACCTCTACTGCGAGTTCCCGTCAAGTTTAACGGCGACGTGTCATACTTTTTAAGAATGTTATTCCATTCCATTCCGATTAAGATAAGCCTTTGGAAAACAAAATTAATAGTAATTATGCAAAGCAATACCCGTTTTGAAAAACAACAACCCTGTAGCTCTTTCAAGTGACAAAATTAGCTCTGGAGTTGACGATACATTTTTTCCTGAACGCGTTGCTTCACTGAGTTATTCTGGCTGAAAACAAAACTGAACTTTCCGACTTCAACTGAGGCTTTGCGAAGCTGGGGACTCTTCTTTAGAACGGTAAATATAATTTTAAATGTCCAAAAGTGTTGTTCAAAAGAAGCTTTTGTCACAGTTTCAAACTCATACAACTTTCATAACAAAAAAGTACGTAATCTTTTGGTTGTAAATTTTTAGTAAACAACAATTTAAGCACGCTGAGTCGACAACGCGGTCTCGCACACGCAAGAAATTCGTTTTTCCCTTCTGAGCAAAACATTTTGTAACTATTTGAATAAAGATTTTATCTCTAAATATTTCTTGGTCGTTTTTTCGTTGTCCTTTATCCACAGTTGTTGGTTAGAACACGATTACTTGGTAAACCCGACACAGTTGTGATAAGCTCTTTTCTTCGTGCACAATTTGTGTTTGTATGCCAGAGTTGCTCGCGGCTGCGCCTGGAGCAACTCTTACGCTTCTCTCGTGGTTTCCAAACTTCGCACGCTAAGCATGAACTAATTATTTATTTGTCCGATCACCTTAGCTCTTGCTTTGCTTGCTATTGAAATTATCTGCGAATCGATTGAACGATCACATTTCCTGTGAAAAGAAACGCGTCCATTTTCTGTGAATTCCTCACCGATCACATTTTCGTCACAAAATTCAACCAGGCGCAAAGGCCACTGCACCCATTCTTTGATGCATTTTTAGCGTAGATGAGTTGCATCTTTACAGTACAGGCCTAGTTCTTGGAGAACGTTACTCTTCACCTTATCAAACTTTTATATAGAATTGAGGTTATATTAAAGTGATGATGTAGCTGATAACGTGTTGCAAAGACTGCAAAAGTGCCAGTCATTTGTCAAGGCTAGCAGCCAGTGTACCCAGACGTGTAGTCGATGAACTCACTTTGCTGAAATGATGTCAGTTCTGGCAGACACTGAGTGAAATTAGCAGACAGTATCGTTTGCTGTAAGTTCAACAGTTGGGTATATAACAGTGCTTTCCCAGCTTACTTCGAGGTAGAAGTTTTGGGTGAGATAAATCTTAGTCAATGTTCAGCGTTTGTGAATTTTAAAGTTATCCAGGGGACAGAGTAGAAAAGAGTAGTGTCTTGGAAATTAATTTCCCCTCAAAAAGAATATTTTCTTCATTGAGAAAGGAGGCATGGTTAATGCACTGGCGATCCTGAATATCTTAAAAGACCGTCTCCCTGTCACATAGTCGTTCATCTTCCTCGGCCTCAAAATTCTTAACCGAATTTTTTTCCAATTAAAATTTTAAGGGTCGCCTTCCAGTAAAGTGGACAGCTTATGAGGCTCTGTTATATGGAAAATATACCGCCAAAAGTGATGTGTAAGTCCTGTGAAATGAATTTTTGCTCCACTTTCTATGTTTCTAACCATAAAAATGTACTCGTGACAGTAGTTCCATAGCATCTATTGATGGTATCCCACAAGTCTTTAGTATAATCAAATGATTTATGTTGCTGAAAGTCGTAATACTTTTTAGGGACTGGAGGACAGAATGTTTTAAATGTCTGATAGTTATTGAATTTTCCGCATTATTTTATTTCCTCATAGATGGAGCTACGGAGTTGTCCTTTATGAGATTTTTACAATAGGTAATATAATTGATTAGTTTTCAACGATTTACATCAGGCCACCAACAGAGAGAGTCTCATCATGCCCTCAATACATATGTTTTAACTGGGTTGATGTTTTATAACATTAAAGGGTGGCTGGGGTTAGTCATTGAAGGGGATCTTCCATATCACCTAAGAGGTAAGGGTTAAACTTGGGAACAGAGATTTTCTTTGTGGGTTTACTCAACGATCATTAAAAGTTTGGTATTTCATTTCTTTGTGGATCATTGAATCTCAACGTTTGTCTTTTTGTCATTCAGTACCACGAAAATGAGGGGAAATTCAAATAATGCACAAGTTTTAAATTATATGACTTACTGCTGGTGTGTATTGGTTTTCCCGAAAGAAATGCCCAGAAATAATTTACTTTAAAAGGTTACCAGTCGTTTCGTATCCACGGTTGATTTCGTGCCCAGCTGGTCAGTTTTGTACCCAGTCATTTGAGTCGTTTCGTACCCAGCTTGGTCGTTTCTCACATAAACTTAAAAAGTATGTTTTCCATGTTAAGATTGTTTGTAAGAAGTATGGTCTGTTTTTTATTGTGAATAGCAAGATTACCTGCGTAAAATAAGTTTTGTTAACATGGTATCCATTTTTGAAGCGCGACCACCGGGTGTGTCCAAATTGCATTATCAATTCAGTCGATAAATTAAACAGCTAAATATAAGGCCTGGAACCGAAAAAGGGGGTCTGGGAGTCATAAGACAGACGCAAAGAATATTTCTATTAGAAGAATTTATAATTTTCCCTCAACCCTAATAAACATACATTATAACAAAATGCTTACATTTATTTTCTTTTAGAATAACAGTAACAATGGTAGAAATAATATCTCACATACACGAGCTGATATTGTTAGACAAGGTCACAAGTATAAAAAGTAGACTTTTCCAATAAAAATGTCACATTTACCTTGGCTAAGCAATAATGTTTCAAATATACATAATTTTCTCTGTACCTCTAATACTCGCTTAACTCTACTACCTTGTCGTACGCAACAATTGACATCTGTTCACGCGCTCGCGCGGGAAGTGTTTCGAATAAGATAGGAAGAGTTAAAATCAGGCAAGAATCGATCAGTGGCTTGGGTACGAATTGAATCAAACTTAGGTATGAGCCGACTCAAACTTGGGTACGAACCGACTCAAACTTGGGTACGAACGGATTGAAACTTGGGTACGAACGGATTGAAACTTGGGTACGAAACGATTGGGTACGGAAGGACCGGATACCCTTTAAAAGGTGTTCTCTCTGACTAAGAGGACGCGTTCCATGTCATATATTAATTTTGATCATTTCCTCATGTTGTCGTATAAAAATCCATGCATAGCTATAGAATTATGCTCGTGATGCAATAGTCTCCAGAGTTTCTTTATCCGCGGATGGATGGCAGGAAAATAGCCAACTTACTTCAGCAGGGATACAGAATGCCTAAACCACAACATGTGGATGATAAATTGTAAGCGGTAAAGTTTATTTGAGGCTAACACTCTAATGAAACCTGAAAATGTTAATTTACCTTTGAGTCTACGACTTTAATTGAATTCATTCCTTACTCTATGGAGATATTATTTGTTTAAAATTTGAAATATACATTAGCATCCGATTAGCATATCCACATTCGAGAAAATAACAAGTTAAACAATTTTGTGTGATAACGATGAATTCATCGTGAAAACAGCCCACTTGTTTCGTGTCGATTTGATCAAATGTACTATACGTACATCAAGTACCAACCTGTGTTATATGAAACGTAGGTATGACATAATGTTGAGATGCTGGCAAGATGACCCGGCTACAAGACCAACGTTCTTTGATCTAAGAAACCAGCTCAAAGCAATGGAAACATTGCATAAGGTAAACTCTTTGCATTTTTGCATCTTATGAGAGATCATTATAAAATATGTCGAGTTATTTACCTATAAAATTTTTAATAACATCGAAGGGATCATGATAAACTCGGCAACTATGTGCCTGTACTCTCTATCAAGTTGCTTAAGTAGCCAACTAAGTACAACTGAAGACTTCGTTCATGGTTACCAAGCGTTTGAGCATTTAAAATAAAGTCATGCAGGAATAAAGAATTCTTGATGGACATTAGAGAAATCCTCTTATACTTTTCTTTTATCCACAGAGGCTGATCAATATGAAAATCTACGACAAGCAGTTGTATGCAAACGTTGAAGATTTGGTGGAGTAGGCGGTGACAATTTGTCAGGATTCGAGGAGGGGAATTACTCTCCTCTCTTCGGCTAAAGTTCTTAAAATATATAAGATCACAAGGCGATGAATTTCAAGCTAATTTTAGTGAAGTACTCACACTGTAGTGCCAGTTAGTTTTAATAATTTTGTTTTCCTTTAATCTGTTTTAGTATAAACCAGGCGTTTGCATAGCCAAAACAAAACATATTACACAAAAATAAAAAATGAGAAAATATTGGTCAAAAATGACAGGTAGTTTTGCTCTGTCAAGGTTCCTTTCAAACTGTTGACTAGGTATGTAAAGTTATATTGCATGCTTATGTATGTTTTGGTATTCGTTAATTTTATCAGAAATGTGCGTCTGAGTGACCAAGTTTTTAGAATTGGTTTAAAAAAAAGACAGTCAGGCAGGTAGAGGCTATTATAGAGGGAGATCATCCCTTTGCAGGTTGATTCACGCGGTTCTCCTTCGTAAGGCTGAACGGTACTCGCAACCTCCATTTCTTCTTTACTACTTGAGTGCGATGTATCACAGTTCTCGATAGAGCTTACCAAAGGCAGGTAGACATCGCTATGGGACATGATTTCAAGAGTATTTCAAAGCTGACTGATACAAAATTACAAGAGATGTAAGAGATTTGTAAGTGTCAACTGAGAGTTTTCACAGTTTTTTGCGTCATCACCGGCTAATTCGTTACCAGTCCACGGGACACTTTTAAGACAAAATATGAGCACTTTAGGGCCCGAAAAAACCGAGTTTTAAGTTTTTTGAAATTTTTCTTCTATCGGAACTGGTTTGTACATACGATGAGCTAAATATTTGCGCAAAAAAAAAAAAGTTCTCGTGATGGCACTTTACAGCTACTCCTTCGCATAATAATCCTGTAATGAGACGAATAAACGCGCGCATTAAAAAACACACGTTATTCTTTTGCAATCAATGGCCAGGTAAAGAGGTACTTCGTAACGCTTGCAAGTTGCGAAGTACGATATTTTGAGTTATTCAACAGAATGATGAAACACAGGAACGGCGGGACAGCGAAAGGGGGAATATCCTGGAACGCAGAATGCCTTGTTGTATCAGGCAAACCTCTCACAAAATGAAATTGCAATAAAATAAGAAATTATTTATAATTAACGGGCAAAATAAAAATAAACATAGGAAATCATGATGAAACCATGATCTGACCTCTTTAAATTACTGGTATATTAGAACTGTTATTATCATCACTACCGTTAACATTTTTTTCTAATAATTTAATTATTGTTGGAATTTTAATTAGTCAATAAATTCTTTACTCGTCTTTTTTTTGTGGAACAGGATAGTCATATTAATGAGGCCACTGTCAGAAGTTCATTTCAAACAGTTGACCAACCTGGAACTCTAAAATGCGCTCGCCCTTAATGCAAAACTTGTCCTTTCATTCATAACGTAGAGAAAATATCAGGACCTTAGAGATCCATTAAGATCACTGATCACTTAACGTGCACCTTCGCCAATGTCATTTACTGCATAGCTTGCACTTATTGCAAAAAATTATACATTGGTGAAATAGGAAGGCGACTAGGTTACCCTGATTCCGAGAAAACCTTTGCGACGTAGCCAAACCAGTCGCTAGACTTTAATCTCCCTTATCATTCTAAGCAACATATTGCAGTTTGCGGCCTTTCCCTACATCTAGGCAGTTCGTAAAGCCGCAAAACTATAGAACAAAAATGTATCTTTAAAATCGGCACTCTCACTTCCCATGGTATAAAGGAGCGCTTTTCATTCAACTAATTTATTCTTGTTTTCTCGTTACCATATTCCCACCGATAGTGCAGCTCCATTTTCTGCATACAAATCCATACACAACTCACTCACCCCATGTAGGGTAATTCAGGACAGTATTAGATTCTGGATTCCACGCTGTGGATTCCGGATTCCAGGTGCTGGATTTCGGATTCCAAAACGCAAGATTTTAGTTTCTGGTTTGCCCCTAATTTTCGCATTTCGTTTTCTAGGAATGACTTCAATGGCGGATTTCACTATTGAAGGACATGTTTGTGAATGCAAGTTTGTCTATTCATATTTCCATAACAACATTTGATATTTATGAGAAATGTAAAAACAGCAAATTAAGGGATAAATTTTTGTTATGGGAATACCTGTTGAGACTGTCCGTCTCTTAAGTCTAATGTCTATTCATTCCACATCTTTTTAGCCACTCTGAAGAGGCGAGGCCGCATTTCTTTCATACAGGTTCCTCGAGGTTGTTCAAGTGATTTAACAGTAACAAAGAGTTAATAGTTCAAATCGTTGCTTATCATTTTTTATTTGTAAATAACTGTGGGGCTAAAAAGTTTTCCTAGTACAGCATAACGTTGTTCCAACTGGGAAAAGATGGCTAATTTTTTAAATGTAAAATTGACTTAGAACTGCCGAGAAAACAGGCAGAAAATATTTTCCTATCATCTCAAAATTACTTTTTAAACTTCCTTTTAAACAAAAACCATGGTATTGAGGCAAAAATTTAAACTGGAATATAATTTTTTAATAACATCCCGAGTAAATCGCGGAAAAAAAGCTTGTTTTCTTAGATGTAATAGACGATGTTCGACGAGATTGCGCATAAAACGGTGTTAAACCAATTCAACTATTCTTAAACCTTTGAAAAATCGCGAAAGATCTTTATTTAAACGGTAATTTTAGAAGAATAACAGATTCTCTTTTCTATGCGTCGTTTTTTCTTTAAAAGGTTAGCCAAGTCATGTCGCATTACGTGGGCTATGAATCCTTCACAGCAATGATTCTATTCTAAGGTTTCAGATGGCCCGCCGCTATTTTCTTTTTTAGAAAATGTTGTTTGACCTTAAAATCTGGTAATATCTTATCTTGGTCACACCGAGATATGATGCCCTATGAAATCTTAAATTTGTTATTCCAAATGCCAAATATCAAAGAAAGCGGTTTTCGTTTAAATGCCGAACATTCGACCTATAAATAGACCACTCCTAGCTCCCATAAATATCCATATATAACTTGTTCAAAGTTTATCATAATTGGAAACATGTGGTCCGTCGCCCTGATAAGCCTACTCCTGCTAATCTTGGGAGCGACACTTCCCTTTCACTCTCCCCGGCTGCCTCATCCTCTGGAGTTTGGTCCTCATCATTTCCAACATCTTCGTCATCAAGGTCACCATTAGCAAGCCTGCAGAGCCTATTGTCCTCCTCAGTCGTTAGAGTGATGCTTGAAACCTCGGCAGTGAATCCCAAAACTCGGGTTAGAATGCAATTGGGTGATTTCCGATCACATACATCGCCGGGAGTGTACGTGAGAGGGTCATTTGTCTGGTTCAGCCACTGAAATTGCACTTTCTTTCGTAAAAAATTGCCTCCATCTACTTCCAATTGGACGTCTTGTAAGAGAACAGCCAGCCAGAATGGCGAAATCTCTCTTCTGCGGTTCTGTCTCACAGCAACGACATCCTTATTGTGGTCAACAGTTTGCACCCGCACAGTTCTACCCTGCAGTACGACATTAGCATCCTCTATTTGGCAGGCTGTTGTTACGTCGTGGCAGTCTTCCGATGAGGCTGTGATGAATGAGGGACGCATGCTGAGGGCATATGGAAGTGTGCCAGTCAACTCTTTTGTCTTTGAGCGAACGTTTTCCTGTCGTACACCTTTTCCATATTCTCCGACAAACTCTCGCATTACAGCTTCTCGCCTTTTGTCTCGCTCTTTACTTCCTGTTCCCTCGCTGATTTGCGACTGCTTACTTGGTCGTCTCTTAATATTCGGAGGCTCACCCTTGATTATTTTCTCCGAACAAAATGAATTTGGCCAAGTGAAATACGAAAAGTCCTTCTGGTAAATGCGAGGCATGTCGTCTTGGATCTCCTTCCTTCAAGCTAAAGAAGAGTGAGTGTTCTTCGCTAGAAGATACAAACACTGTCCCACTTTCTGTAACCGCAATTCCTGTTGGGAATGGACGAATGGACGGCAAGAAAATTGCCAACTTACTTCAGCAGCGATACAGAATGCCTAGACCACAACGTGTCGATAAGTCGTACGCTGGTGCACCCGTTTTTTCCCTCGAGACCTCACTATTTAAAAGCTGAAGCCAAATATATCAGGGCAAACATCTGTCATTCATCATCCGTCTCTTTCCGAAATACCTTGAGGTGAGCTTCACATGACTAATGTCTTTCTTGTTTATTTCCTGATAACATTTGAGTATTTTCATGTTTAAAAACTGCATTCTATGTTATAAAAACCAGGTATTGGATTATGATGAGGTGTTGGAAAATGACCCGGCTGCAAGGCCAACGTTAACTGACTCAAGAAACCAGCTGAAAAATATGGAAACCTCACATAAGGTGGGGAGTTACTAACTCTTGGTGGTGTTTCGAGATCAAAGGCAGATGGAACTGACTTGATCAGAGAGGACGTAGTTTTTCGCAGTTTATAAGGAAGATGTTTTTAAGTTTCTAAGACCGAGACTTATACACATAGTTGTTGTGCACTTTACCCACTATGTGTTAGTTTACACTCTCGTACTTCTTTTTACACTTTGCATGGCGGCGTGAAGAAGTCGTCCATAAACTTGGCCGCGCTGGCTGTAGTTATTCTTTGTTGTGTTCATGGTGGAGTTGCCGGTAAACACCGAGGGAAATGTGTAAAAAGAAAAACCAGAGCCACACAATTGAACATTTGTGAAGATCGCAGATCTATGATTATAGTGGACAATAGACTGTGCAACAAGGGTAGAATAAAGGTTCCGTCATTTTCCCTTATCGCCGAAACGAAGCGTCCGCGTTAAAAACAGTTGGGATATTTCATAATAAAATAAAGCGAAGGTTTAATCTTTCTCCAAAATCCTTTTTTCATTTGTCTTGCGCATTGGAATAGCTAAGAATTTAATCTTCTTTTCCTTACTTTATGCGATACAAGCGTTCGGAAATCCTTCTTATTGTTTACAAACTAAAATCATCCAAGCGACGAGAGAATCGTGGAAACCATGTCAAAGTGGTACTTGTTCACTCCATCAAAAAAACCCCTCCTACTATTTACTACTACCTAAAATAACAGAAACTTTGGATCCAACAAAAAAATACACGTGGGGAGAAACGAAAAAGTGAAAGGAAATAGTTAGATCGCGATGATCAGGTGAAAATAACCGCATTGGTTTCCTGAAAAAAAATGGTTCGGAAATGAATTTTGCGGTGGCAAACGTGTTATTTTAAAAATGTGTAGTCAACATCACGCGCGACCTAAAAACCGTTTGTGATTTATTTAATAGTCCTTCAAAAAAAGTAACTAAGAAGAGAAAAACGTGAGGCATTTTCTTATAGTGAAATTGATCAATGTAACGTTCATTCATTTAATTTCCGAATTAGCCGAAACAATTTTTTCGTTGCAAAACGTTGAGTCAAGTTGTGAGTTCTACTACAAATACACTTTCGGTAAGTATTTGCTAGTCCTTTGAGTATGCGCACTTCATTGTCATCTGCCAGTGTCTGGCAGATTCAGATTTTTTATTCGTTTCTTTTATTTGAATTGTTATTATTAGATTTTATTATAGTTAGGAAGATAGATATACCTTTATAGATAATTAACAACTGGTGGAAATACCGTGTATAAATAAAGTTATCTTATCTTATCTCTTATCTCTCTTGACGCACACTAATGGGGTATCAAAGTTACGAACGACTTTCCTTGCCATTCAAAACTGACTGAGCAGCCGTAAATTCTCGTGCGTTAATCGTCCATGGAAGTGAATAACGACCACTTTTTTAATTCCCAACGTGCCTATTTCTTTGTTTTTAACTTTGTTAATGCGACCACTAATACAGGTAAGTGGCAATAGAAAATAAATCGTGAGTAAATGTCTATTACATGTCATATTGTTATCATTAAAACAGCAATTAAATAGCTCACGTCATGTAAAAGGAAAAGGAGTCTTAATGAACAATAGTGCACTAATTACATAGTGTCGGTGTTGACATTGCATCATAAGAGTCATCGCACATAAACATTTAACATGCCGGCTTGCTTCTTTTCTTTCTGCCTCCCGCTTTTGGTCGATCTTGTTCACATCGCCGCTTTCCCCGCGTTTCTCTTTCCTCACTGAAAGATTATTGTCCATATCTAGGTTCTTGAGCAGTCTGTGTATTTTGGCTGCCCCTTAAATTTATAAATACAAGAAACTTCCATTCCATATCCGCAGCCCCGGTTTACTGCTTTTCCAGTGATTTCAACTTCTCCTTTGCTTCCCGGCTTTGTAAGGAAATGCCGAATAATTCCCACTCCCAGCTTCGTGCTCGCTATTCCTTTAGGTATGTGGCCAATTACATGTCCATTCTTAATTATTGCAAAAGCACTCTTGTGTTGCTGGTTTGTTGGTTCACGCTGTAGCTTCAGGACTTCCCCAATCTTAATCTCCCAGTAATCTTTATAGGCGTGATGCCCTCTAATCCAAGAAAGAACTTCAACTTCACTTATATCTAAATGCGACATAGCGCCCCACACGAATGAAGAACTGAACTTTCCACTTGATGCACCCGCACGTGTTTGTGTTAAATTGCGCTTTCTGAAATGGCGAAAAATGTCTTTCAGTACCGCGATTCACACCAAATAGTGTTTGAATGGTTTTTGTTTAATCGACTTTTGGTAAGCGACTGGCAGTGGGCGAACATATTAAATGACTGGGACAATAGCTTACAACTTCCTTATTGCATTTCGATAAAAATAATAGCGGAGCTCGCAGCGCACGCAGCGTAGCCCCATAATTATACGAAATAGTAGTAACCCATCAAGTCGAAAAAATTTGGACTTGAGACCGTACAGGGTGCCACATTTATCATGCGCGGCCAACTGCATTGCGGGCACTATCTTAACTATTACAAGATGGAAGGGCGGAGAAGGTAATGCGCAGGCGCAATTGCGTTCGTAACTTGGATACCCCATTAATGTGCGCAAGGAGACACCGGCAGAAAACAATGAAGTGCGCATACTTTAATGAAGTTGCTCTAATGCAGTTTATCGCGGGCACACGATTAGGTATTATATACATGAGAGCTTCGCGTGGGCTCGTAGATGTGAAGCCGCGTAAGCAAATAATTTGCAACCTGCGTTTTGAGCGGGAGGTCAAACTGGTGAGGTTGTAGTTGAACAGTAATTCTCAGTATTTTGCAATTTCTAATCAACTCGCAAAGCAGCAATACCGGCAGAGCTAAAGCTTTGTCAACGGGAGGAAATTGTTATAATTCAAGTTCGTGGAGAGAGGGTTTTGAGTGAAAATAGGCTGAAAAGAAAAAGCAAGAAGTACAAGGCGTAAAGCGAGTAGAGAAAAACGCGCAAGAAAGTTAGAGATACAGCGAGAGGAACGCAAAAGAGAACAAGAAAAGACACAAGTAAAAAGGTGAATATCTAGCAAAGAGCAACCTGAGAAGGGAATATAAAGACGCTCCTAAAAACAAACTGAAAGAGGTCATCAACAAAGAGAAACGAACTACAAAGGATCCGAGAAAGAAGAGGAGGTAAGTCGTGTCTTATCTGGGTTTTTTCTCATGCTTTGGCCCTAAAGAATTCAAACCTTTTTTACCAATCGTCGTTTGATACTACCCTCGGTTTAAAATTTAAAGCACGTTTCGATAAAACAGTGACTTTGGCATTCATTGCCTAAAAACCCTCGCGCCGGTTCATCGCTCGAATAACATTTTAAAGTGTTCGTCTTCCTTAAGGTATTTGTTTTCCTGTCGTTTAGAATATTTATTACAGTCGTGTTGTTAAGGGAAAATTAAAGAAGTTATCTTACGTATTTTTTTTTTGCCTAGAAAGTTTTAAAATGATAGCGAACGGCGACCGCAAGTTTCTACCTCTTTCTCTCTTCTGTCAACAATCGCAAGATTTACTCTGTTCGTTTAAAAAGCCCCACTTTGTCGAAGAAGTGTTGTTTTACTCTAAGACCGAAGCAATGGCCTTTCCCTAAATTAAAATATGATGAGATTGACTCTGCGACTTCCATGTTTACATTAAGTCTAACGCAGTAATTTAATTTTGACAATATTGTCATGTGAGAACCCGTCACACATCAGATTTCGGGCCGCGAATCTGTGGTGCGAACAAATTCACGGGTAAAATGGATTTAGTTCTACTGCAGGATAAGTAAATTTCATTGTTTGGTCATAATACTTTCCAGCGCTATGTTTTCATGCTTTCTACTCGATACGTTCGAACTTCAGGAAATGGTTTGTCTCACAAAACATGGAGCCACTTTCTCTTCGCTCAACATCTCCAGGCGCACTCACTGCTCGAGTCATGATGAATATGGTTGCAATACGATAATTTTTTTTCCTAATGCAGGAAACTGAAGAATCAATCTCTGAAACGGATAGTCATCACATTTTGCAAGAGGCGTCCGAGCTGTGATCGTGTAATTAAACGGGTTCCTGGCAATTTGATCTCACAACTATGCTGGTAAGCACATGGTTAGCGTAAATTATTGTTGTTTCCATTTTTCGAATTCAAGAGCTGTTTTTGGGAGTCCGTTTCTATTACCTTCCTGGATATTTTCTGTTGAATTCGTTGAGGTACAATCTCGGAATTTTAAAAGTGTTTATGAACGATAAATTCGTATCGGCACCATAATTTAGGGAGGTTTTGTGAACATATTATCAGTTTACAGTTTGTGAACCATTTCTGTTACCTGCTTGGATATTTTCTTTTGAATTAATCGAGTCACACGCTCGGAATTTCATCAGTAACTAAGAAAGGTAAATCTGTATATGGAGCAAAAGTGAAGCACATTTTAAACATTCTGTTAAGAGTAAAAATTTCCTCTAACACTCGTTCTGTTGACTTTTTCTTTATTCTATCCTTTTACGCTAGTTGTCACAACGGGGACTAGCTCTGATCTCCCGAGGAAAGTGAGGGTTACCGTTAAGAGCTGTCAATCTCTAACCTTCGTCATGCTTTTACACTTAAATAGCGAATCACGTTGGGCTACGCAGAACGGAGTTCGCATACTAAGTGGATACCTTCGCGATGTTTACGCTTTACGAAATGTCTTTCTAACTCGAATTTCTTGGTCTTACAGTCAAGCTTGAGCAAAACAAAAACAAGATTGACAATATAAAAATTATAATAAACTTAGTAACAGAATTAGAATCATACTTGGAAAGGCATCCTAAAAAAATTGTCCTTGAAGGTTGTTGCATAACAGCAGAGTAAACACAAAATTCGGAGAAGGAAGGGCGTACCCGAGGTACCGCCCCTAAGAGAGCTACGTGCTATTCGTATAAGTTATCTAATTACAAATTCAGTGTGGAAGATGAAAGTACTTCACATTTACACCTTAAATCACCTCTAAGAAAAGGAGGTGTCGAACGTGTTAAATTAAAAACTGAAAACTATTTTCCTGATCGGGATAGGGTAGAGTCATTTAGTAATTAATTATTTTTTTTGAGCAACATAATGAAAAGGTACCGGTAACTAGCCGCAAACCGCAGTTTACGCAAAAACATCTGTCTCCATGTCAAATACACGATCATAATAAGGAAAAGGTGACCAAACTCCATATGTAAGATAAGACCGCCAAAAGGAATAAGAAATTATCAAGTGGCTTATTACAATGATTACGGAATGGCTTATGCTAATATATTAATTTTATTCATTCTTCCAACACCAATATAGGGAACCCTTACAATATTTTTAGATTAGATATATTCCCATTTTTATCGTTTAATAATTCCATACGATTTTAGGAAACTATACTTAATTGACTGTCGATAAATTGGCCTGCTATAACTCGTTGATGATATTATTTTGTAGCCCCAAAAGCCCGGCTTATGACTCTGGTGGTACTGAATTTGATGTATTTGATACCTAAGGTACCCTTCAAGGAGGAAGGTTCGAATACCATTGCTTTTACGACCGTATATTGCACCCAATTTACATATGTAGATAACTGCTTAAAAAATAACTCTTAAACCAGTGTTTAGAAGCGTAGACATGTAGGTAATATGCTTCGGCTTTATTTTTATTGTAAGGGGTTTCTTTTTATGTAACATATATCCATCGCTTTAATTTCCTCCTTAACCTGCCGGCAAATAATTGAATTTCGTGTTTTAATTCAAGCGTGAGAAGATAAAACAGAAGTTTTGCAGAGCTCTCTTTTTAAAATGAATTCAGGTGAGATCATCAGTAAACTAGTTGATGTCACATGCTTCTCCTGAATCTTCAATTTTATTGCCCTGGTTTCTTTCACAAAGCCTCTTTTGTATCTCTGTGTGCTAACTTAAAATCTTGGTGAATAGATATGCCATATCGTGGGCGAGAGAAAAGTTGCAGAAAAAATTCAGTGTGATAAAACCCAAATTCAGAGCATTCTGCTGAAGAAAGAAGAGATTATAAAAGACTTTGAGGAAAATGTCAGCAGCAAAAAGAAACGGTGCAGAGGAGTAAATAACGATGAAATTGAAAAAACGTTATTAGACTGGTTCTGGAAGGGGAGGAGCAAAAACATACCCGTCACAGGGTCAATGCTGCAGGAAAAAGCGAGGCGAATCGCCGACGCTTTGAGTTTGTCTCAGTAAGACTTCAAGGCCTCGAACAGATGGCTCGATCGATTTAAGAATAGAAATGGTATAAAGGCCAAATACATATGTAAAAATGGGCGAGGAAACAGTCGACTCATGGAAGAAACGACTTCCACGTATTTTACAAGGATGGGCGCCATCTGGAATATGGACGAAACTGCTCAGTTTTTCAGAGCCCTTCCCAGTCACGTAGTTGCACGGGCACAAAAAGATCGAAAGAGCGTTTGACTTGTGTTTTTTTCGTGAATGCCAGTGGTGGTAATGAAAAGCCTATCGTCATTAGCAAATCCGAGATGCTTTAGGGGCATTGCTGATAAAGCAGATTTGCCATGCCGATATTTTAATCAACCCAAAGCCTGGATGAAAACAGACACCCTAGAAGAAATTCTAGGGAGACTCAACGGGCGTTTGAAAGACAGAATCAAAACCTTTTGGGTTTATAGACCATGCTTTGTGCCATCCAGAAGATCTGGACGGCAAATTCTCGTAAACTGGAATCATTTTCCTGACAATCTCCTGTCTGCAACCACTTGATCTCGGTAAAATATAAACATTTGAACTGAAGCACTATAAACGATAACCGGTCCATCGCGTCCGAAGTCATGTCGTTCTAAACCTGAGTCATGTTGCCCGAAATTTTAGCAATGTCGCCCGAAAAAAAAGTCAAGTCGCCCGAAGAAACAAATACTAAAAAGATCAGAATTTCGCACTGTAAATAGGCAATAACGTTGAGAAATTTTTATCACTAAAGCGCTCTTTGTTTCCGACAACACCATGAAGATTCTTACAGCGTTGTTCGTTCCTAACAACAAAGGGAAGCGTTGTCCGTTTCTAACAAAAAAAATAAAGCGTTGTTCGTTTAGCATGTACTAGTCTCTTACCCACGGACATTTCGTAAGCTTGAGAAACTTTTTCTTGGTTTCTAACAAAGCCATGAAGACTTTGATTACACAGAAGTCGATCATATGGTCAGAAAGGCCATATGGTGGACCGTAATCGTCGCACTGTAGGGCTTCTTGGCGTGGTCTAACTTCATCATCACACTTTCACCTCACCAGGTGTAAATAGCACCACTCAGGTTAATTAAGGCCTGGGTCAAAAATGATTTTCGCCTCCAGTGCCCCCCCCCAGTAAGGTTCGCGGAATTCGCGTGGACTGCGCGAGTAACCATAGTTACTTGGAATCAAGATCGCGTAGTTCGTGAACGGCATCCGCCATTTTGAAGTGTCGGCTTTGCATTGGTTTTTCCCATCTTCGCTGGTGAATCCGACAATCTAGAGAAAGACATGAAGAAGAAGGTAATAAAATTTTCTTTACTATCTTCATTTCCTCAAAAAATGGCATGATATCGCTATCTTAAAGCCAAAGAGAACCCTTTTGAACCTACGAAGACTTCTAAACACCGCTCTCAACATGTTCATTGATTTCACTGCAAATACAATGCAACATGAATTTATAATATAGCGCTCATTTCAAGAGCTCAATCTAGAGAAAGACATGAAGAAGAAGGTAATAAAATTTTCTTTACTATCTTCATTTCCTCAAAAAATGGCATGATATCGCTATCTTAAAGCCAAAGAGAACCCTTTTGAACCTACGAAGACTTCTAAACACCGCTCTCAACATGTTCATTGATTTCACTGCAAATACAATGCAACATGAATTTATAATATAGCGCTCATTTCAAGAGCTCAATAGCGTTTTACAATGTTTGTAACTTTTGCATAGAAAAAAGTATTATTTTTGTAACAAATGCATAGAAAAAAGTTTCATTGTGGATACCATTCAATTTTGAAATTAAATTTAGCTTGATAAATCCTCTATCAAAATTTAGGCTTTTGAATGCTTTGGAAACAATTTCTCCAAGAAGCAGATGAATTTACTGACAAACGTAATCCCCCAAAGCAATTGTTAGGTAAGTTTAATTGCTGACAATTTTGTAAGATGCAGATTGTCTTGTCATAAATTGTCCCTTGAAAACTAAGAGGAAAAAAGCTGTACTAATGTGTGTTAGTTTATTCCGAGGTCCCTTGCTATAAATACATAATAATAATAATTTTAATTACTCACACAGAAAACCAGCCAGCCCTTGCAGATTCCAAAGGGAATCTACTTGATTAAAACCAGTTTTATTTACTGTTATCCCTATTTGTTTTCTTGAAGAAGTCCTTCCAGTTATTCCACACAACTAATTTATTACAAGCATGTTAATGGTGTTATTTATGAGGCATTTTTTTGGTTTTTAAATCATGTTATATCAGTTTTAATTACAGTCAACAGTTTGGTTTTTAAGTTTTGACCGGTAATAATTGCAACAATCATTGTCAATGATGGACTTGTAATTGATATATGTGTCTATTTGAATGTAAATATTCCACCCACTACACCAGTGAAGTATCTTTTAATTCAAATGCATCACAAAAGTTCTGATACATGCATATGATTCTGACCATAGCCTTCTCTCTTTGTTGATAAGACATGATTAATTACCAGTGCTTACTGTTGCCCCAAGTGGGGCACTGTTTTTTTTTGTGACGAGAGCAAACACAAACTGGTATAAGATGTGTCATCTTCTCAGCCCTACTCATAAAAGATGTGCCATCTTAAGAGCAGGATAGGTTGCCCTTGTTACAAAGTCAGAAAGGAAAATTTTAAAATTGTATTTCTTGCTTTTTTTGTTGCTCTTCCAGGTCAATATTCCTGTTAGAAGGCTATAGTGGCCTAACTGGTTAAAACTCTGGTTTATAATTTTAAGTTTGATCTGCCAGTTGCTTGCCTAAATTCAATTTCATAGATCAATAATTGGCAGGAATTGGGAAATAAATTGGTACATGTATGTTATATAGCAGCAATGTAAAATTATAGACATGAGTATGACCTATGAAGTAATTTGTACCTGATAGACCCTAGAGCACCTTATCTGTGCATTATTAAAAATGTCCCTCTAACATTCATTCACAATTCGTAAAGCAGAAGTACAAAATTAGTTTAGACCAAGAGCACACATAAACTTGCTAAAGACATGCACATACATTGTAATTTTAACCTTGCAAAGCCCAATAAAAAGACTCCTGCTGTGACATGGCTAGGGTCACTTTACCTGATTACAGTGTTAATTATTACTTTCTTAAGCAGAGGTGTCATTAAGATTTTGAGGTGATGGGAAATGTACATGGAAGCAGGCAAAATATGTTTTGATTCTGATTTATGTCAGTCACAACATGCAGGAAAAATTATGTTCCCAGCCAGTCAATATGCCCAGTGTCAGGCCCATGAAACCCCTGCTTAAGCTATTATGGAAGCCAGTGTTGCCATAATGCCTGTTGTTGTTGGTCTTCTTACAGGGTTGGCATCCAAACATTCTTGAGCCATGGAAACCAAAAGTGGAATGTTTTGCTTAACACCTACTTTGAACAGAATTTTACCAAGGGAAAAAATATCACTGGCTTCATTAAGAATTATTCTTTGCAGGAGGAAAGGAGCTGTCATATGCTTTTCCAAAATAGATGATGTAGCCATGTTTGTTACTCACAAGAAAATTATTAGCCTTCAAATCACAGTGAAGAAAGCCTTTTGTGTGAATATGTGAAAGGGCTTCTGTCAAATCATGTGAAATAATTAACCAGTCATTTGTTATGAGTTAGCTTTGCACATTCTGTATTGTTGCACTGTTTTCTGACAAGACAATAGTTTGCTTATTGTTACAGATGTATTGTCTTCCCCTTTAAACTCCATTATTAAGGAAATGGGCTGCTTTTGAAGCTGCACACCTATTATGGTTGGGATATTTTTATGTGCGAGTGCCTGCATAATGTGAGCCTCCTTCATTATCTCTGTGGTGTCCTGCATCAGAGACTGTTTTTTCACAACCTTTATATCAAATCGTGTGTACTGTCTCAAAAGGCATTGACCATAGGATCCTTCTCCCAGTATTATATTCTCTCCATTGGTTGGAAGAAGTTCAGTATGATTGATTAAGTTTACAGTGGATTATTTGGTACTTGCATTCCTTTTAAAAAACTGGAAAATGAAGGCAAATATATTGTAGAGAGTGTGCTTAAATAAATGCTAGATTGCAACACAAGTAAAGGTAAAGATTGTTGATCTCATTGTTTGGCATGCAAATTACTGCAAAGTAACTAGAAACATTACTCCTCTTCCGGATGGACTAGACATTAGCATTGGATTTTATTTTTTTCTTGGCGTGCTCTCCCTCGACGCTGCCGCTTTTTCTCAATTGCGTCTTTCTTTTTTTGGAGCTGAAGTTCCTTCACTTTTGTTTGTGCTTCAGCAAAGCTTATTTTAAATATTTTCTCAAAGTGGCCATTCACTTTTGAATAAATGTGTTTTACAGCAGTTTTAATGGCTTTTTGCGTTGGTTTCACTTTACTTTGTGTCTTCACCCCACCTTCAATAAGGGCCTCTTTTAGAAGTTTTCGGGTTTTGAAAGTTTCTCCACTAGGGAAAAAATTATGGATGGCATAATAGTTCACTTGACAACCTCCACAATTTGACAGTGTGTGCTGTTTCTTCTGCGCTGTATTAAGAGCTTTCCAGTTTACCATTGAAAACGTGTCTTGGTACTGGGCCCTGGCTTTTGAGTTCATCTTTCGGAAAGAGCTGTAAATTGCTTTGGATTTCTTGACGTAGGTGGAACGTTCGACCGCAAAGACTTCCTGACTGTCACCCTCGAACGCTGCAAGATAGTTCTTCCACTTTTCACTAGGGTTAGTTTCAACCGAAGCACTTCCAACCTTACGAAAGCTCTCCTTTCACACGAATACACTTCGCTCGTCGATCGAGTAGTACCGTTGTTAGGGAACAAAACCTTGAAGAGTTTCAAGGAATCAGTGCGATAACTTTCAAGTTTTGCGCCAAAATTGTAATTCAGTCTCGTTATATGATACTACTTGGGATAAAATTACAAACGTTCTTTATTCTTACCGCTCAAATTTGCAATTGTGTTTTATTAGAACTGTCAAAGGCGATCTAACCCTGGATTTACAGAGATGCAATCGACCTCAGAAAACGAGAAAAAGAAATAAATATCATCAGTATACAAAGTTTGCCTGTATTACTTCTGAGATTGCTCCAATTAGTATTTGGTAGTGTATCAGCCGTTAAATTATTGCTTCTGAACACTCGTGTGACTCGCGTGTCAAAATGGCGGACACTAAGTTGAATTACGTGACTGCCAGTTTTCAAAATTCCCACCTCTTAAACAGTTTTAATTTGTCTTTTTTCCAAATAAATAGGAACCTGTGGGATTACTTTCGTTGATAGCGGTTGGAACCAGGTAAAGGCTAAGATGTTTTCGGGCGAAAACCATGATAGAGGAAGCAGCTTCGCAGAGACAAAACTTGATTTAATCTGCCTAGCACATCTCTCTTTTTTTGGCAGCCATTCCAAGTGGGAAAACAATGAAAAACGTCTCAAATAATCATAGCGATAACTGCATTTTGATTTGCCTTGTGTTTAGTGGTGGGAATTTGCTCAAGAAAGCAACTGACGAATTTGGCGCCTAAATTAACTGTTTTTGGCTGTTGAGAGTATCATATTACGTTGCCACAATTCAGTCCGAGAGATATGGTAGTGATACACATTTCTGCCAAGTATGAGAAAAATCCCTCGCAAAATAGCTAAGTTATTCTCAATTTTGTGAAAATATGGGTTAAAGACAGGGTGACCCAGGCCTTAATTAACCTGAGCAGAGTAGCATTATCGAGAAAAACCAAAAAAGCGCCATTGTAGTGTTTCATTGGCAGCTGTACATACAGTTGAACGAAGGGGTGAGCGTTGGCGTCTTGTGGCAAGGACATGACTGGCATAATCTTCATGCGTAGGCTTCACAAAAGGGGCTTGTAAAACTTCCACCGTCATCATAATCAATACACTCTGCGATGTGTTGGGAGATCGCAGGGCAAACGAAACTGGCCAGTACTTTCAGTTTATCGAGGCCTTCTCATGATAGAGCTGCTACGTTTCTTTCGAACACTTCTTTTCTTTCGAGGCTCCGCCACTATTCAGATCACTTTCAAGGCGCTCCGGACGAAGTACTTTATCCATAGAACCAGGTTTTTAAATTGGTGTAAATTAGCAACAACGTTTAACCATTGAAGACTAAGGGTGGTTATTTAGGCAAAGTTTAGCCGTTGGTCAGCAAAATCGTCCATCTTCAACTTAGCCAAACCTGTTATCTGAACATTTAATTTTTATGAATAGCGCAAGAGGGCCGAAAGCTGGTAGTGAAATGTCATGCATTTAATTAAATTAACCCTGTTATGGAGAATTTGTGTAAGTTACTGGCCCTTAAGGTCTTAATAACCTGATTCCTTGTTTTAATTGGAGTCATTGTATAGCTGTGGTGTACTGTTTGGTCTTAAGTATCGGTTCGTTTGAACCGGAACACCTAATTGATTTAATACAGATAACTACCATTGGAGTTATCTCGATACTACGTACGTAGTATTACAATGTAAGCTAAAACAAATATAGCAGGAACTAGGGAATCCACCAGGGCCTAACACCTGGCTGCTTCTTCCTCAAAATGTTATGAAGCATTGCTGAATTCTAAATCTGTTAATAGCTATTTCATGTTGTTTAACCTTGTTGACTTGAATACAAATACGGATTCAAGTATTATAGATTCAAGCAGGAAGGGTCTAGCAGTGAAGTCGAGGTCGATGAACAGACCATTATCAAATATTACTTCCAACGTGGATTTAGTTATGAAGACATTATTCTTCTACTTGCTAAACCACAGACATGAAATAAGTTACAGTACACTTTTAAGGCAATTGAGGGCATATTTACTTGGCAGAAGGGGTTTCTTTACCAAGGGTGACTCAAACAATACTATTAAGACAACGTGTCAGTGAGATTATTAATGGTCCTGGATCATCAGACAATTTGGCTCACTTTGGAGATAGAGGGTTTGTGAGTTCCACGTATAATAGTACAGGATATGTAAAAATAGTTAAGATCCAGATGGTACACAGTTATGGAAAGCTCACGGCTTAAAGAGAGGGTCATATCACAATCGGGGACCCAATGATTCCTGGCACATGGATGGATACCATAAACTAAAGCCCTATGGGTTCCCTATACATGGAGCTATTAATGGATTTTGCAGAAAAAGTTTGTGGCTCGAGGTTTCCCGCTCCAACAACTCACCAGAAAATGTTGCAACATACTTCTCGAAAACTGTAAAGGAACTGGAAGGATGTCCAGTACGACTGATTACAGATCTAGGCACTGAAAGTGGTTTAGCAGCATCAATGCAATGTTATTTCCAAGACAATTCTGATGCTCATCGTTACGTGTCTTCTCCAAGAAACCAATGAATAGAAGGCTGGTGGTCATTTTATTCTTGAGACAGGTCAACATGGTGGCGGAATTATCTCAGAGTTTTGGAATCTGAAGGTGTTTTAGACTCTTCCTCTGAATTAAGGATAGAGTGTCTCTGGTATTGTTATGCATCAATTCTTTAGAATGACCTTAACATTGTTAAAGAACATTGGAACAGCCATGGAATTAGGAAGTCTAAGCACAACACTTTTTCTGGTCGACCAGACTCGCTTTTCTATTTGCCTAAGCATCATGGGGCTGTGGGAAACCTTTTGTTTAAAGTTGCTCAATCTGAAATGGATTATGTATATGAGTACATAATTCAGATGAGCGATTTCAATGAATATCAGGATTTTTTCTAATATGCTAGAAGATCCCTTGGAACCAGCCTTCCAAATGAGTGGCAAGAGGCAGACAGATTGAATCTACAGAAAACTTATGACTGTATCTGAAAGTAGCGTTTAAGCAGGTAGCACTAGTGTTTAATTAATTTTCTTTTTAACAACCTATGTGTTCACTTTGCATCATTGAAAAATAGCAGTGGCCCATTATTTTGTCCAAAATCTGAAATTTTAATTACTCAAACCACCTGTCAAGAATGTCTCTGACTTTTAGAAGAAGTCCATGCATGTGCACAAGCTGTGTTAGTGTGAATGGTGAGGGGTCCCTTGCAGTGTCTGAGGTTAAAATTATCAGTGAGTCAAGTAAAATGATCAAGATAATAAGATGGGGAAATAATGTCTTCTGTCAAACAAAAAGAATATAGGAGCGTAAGATATGATAGCCTTGAAGTTTAATAAACATGTAGATATGCTTCTAAAAAGCATGGCAAGTGTATGACATTCAGGTAATGTAATTGTCACACAATTATTCATTATACATGTACTGTTTCATGATTCAACCATTTCAGTGCAGCAGTTTTGGTTCATGGTATTTTCTACGGCACAATTATTCAGTAATTAAAAAGTTTTTAGTAGACAAGGACCAAAACGTTTTCCTGTGTTTCTCATCGCATCAAATACCATATTTCCTGTGTTAAGCCCCTTGGCAGTAGGTACACTTATTAAAAGTAGTCTCACCAAGGGTGGGGGACTTAATAGAGGTAAGGGAGGGGGACTTAATAGAGGGAGGGGCTTATTAAAAGTTTCCATATCAAAGTGTTATGCTTTAAATCTTAACCCTATTCTGCCAGGCGAGGGGGGAGGCAAGGTAATGTGCACACTGATTGAAAACTTATGTTGCTTGAAAGAGTATTGAAGTGATAATGACCAAACTTTGTGACTGTTTCCAAAATTATTTGGAAACATTTTGATGAGTCAATTGTTTACTTACCTGACTTAATGTGTCCTTGACAAACACGTTTTGCAGGTCATCCAAATTGGGTACATTTTAAGCCTAATCTTCCGTTTTTTGAGATTTTCCCTTTTTATAAAGAGTTTTTTCTGGATTACATCTCCAAAAAGTTTTGAAATCCAAGATGGCAGGTGTTTTGAAATGTCTGGCATCATTTTGGTGTGATGTGACATCATGATTGACCTGTGACTGTCATCAAAATAAACATTTTGGGATGCTTTATACACAAATAAAAAAAGCCATGGCAGAATGGGTTAACCATAACAGTACTGGTTATTGTAATATAATTGTAATATGAAACGGTCTTTTTAATAACTACTTCACCTGCATTTTATTAACAGTAACGATAATCATGAGGGGACGCAAATCGTCTGTACTGTAAGTATCCCGGAGAGTCCCCTACATTTTCTTAGACTTTTAGTCTAAGAAAATGTATGGGGATTGTAAGGTGTCATAATCCCGTTGCTGCTGACATCGATGTGACAGATAATTGCTTTTGCACTGTTTTCTTTGCCGGCTCATACTTGTCATCAAGTTTCAATAAGACGGCTATCATTTTTCACAAGAATAATGAAGTTTTCGTAAATTGTGAGATCGGATGGGATTAAAATGGGATTAAATCACCTACAGAGCTTGATATGTACTTACAGTGCAGACGATTTGCGTCCCCTCATGTTTGAAGCCATCAAGTTCAAGTTCACGTTTATTATTTCACACTGTTTACAGAAAATATAACTTAACATAACATGATTTACAATGATATAGAAAAAACAAACAGACAGAAATTAACCAGAAGAAAGAATATTTAATCGTGTACGAAGACCAAAGTAGCCGATGAGCTTTCGAGTTGGTCACTGTCATGTGTAGATATGAGTTGGGGCTGGCCGCATGTTACGTATAATTTAAATTAATAGTTATATTAAAGACGATATTGTTATCGTAAGAGCAGAAAGACATACATTAATGCAAGTTAGAATGAAAGGAAAACTGCATATTGTGAAGCATTATCTTATATTGCTAACAGTTAAACTATAAGGCCTCTAAAAGAGCTCATCTTTCCAAAAAGTTAAAATCATTGGTTTTCTAAAACAGGCAATAATTATGATAACTGCATTTGTTTGCTTTAACATAAACTTTGACTTGAAGTAGAGCAAAATCTCCAAATGAGATTATATTCATGCGATCATCTTGAAACTAGCAAATTGAATTTCTCGTTGGTTTCGCAAAAGGCTAATGAAGTCCAATGGTTACCTTACATGCATCAATAATAACAGTAACTTGAAAATACAGTGTACATGTAACTAGTTCTCTAGGCATAGTTCATCACTCCAATAATAACATTTTCTTTCTTTTATCAACATCAAGGAAAAGTACTCTTTTTAAAAATATTGACAGAATATCATTTACTTGACCCTTAACAATATACTTGTATAAGGGATAGCCGGCATTAAGGCCCTTGGAGAGTGCTAACACAGACACTTCATTGAATTCATCAGCTGTTTTCATATGAGCAACGGATAAAGTGATTTCTTTTGCACAAGCTCCAACAACAGAAAAACAGATTCGGTGATTTGGATTGTCAATGGTACAGTAATGATTAAATTTTACAGTAATTTTAACTTTTTCTCCACTAATGGGCTTGGGCTTCCGGCCCGTCAGCCATCCCATAACACCAGTAGGTGTGCAGTCAGGATAAAGCAACTGTTCGTTTGTTAGAGCAACATCTGTACCTGTGGTAGAACTGCAGCTTCTACATAGTCAGAAACATTTACATGTGGCTCATCTTCCACGTGAAACAAGAAATCTTGAAGGTAATCCATCATGTACTCTTGTGCTGCCTTTCTGTGAATATACTGGGTGCAATATAGAAAACAGGTAATTAGCATCAACTCTGTCAACATGCTGTGCATCTTTCACAAACAGGGCCTTGCAGGCTTCTGAATGGGTTTTGATAATTTTACCAAACCCATAAGCATCAATTCTGTTGTGAGTGACGAAAATACACGTCTGCATGTTTCACATTTTATTTCCCAATAAAATAAAAGTACAAAGACGTGATCCCACAGATCACGTGATAACTACAACTAAAGACAACCAATTAATCATAACAAATTCCATCAAGGAACTTTTTCAAATAGACTACCCTTTTGGTCACAATGCTGATGGCTATGGATTTCAGGATCTCCTCGGTATAAGAACTTTCTCATTCTGGGGGAGGCATGCCCCCGAAATCCCCTAACGGAAAATTAGAGACCCTCAATAACAAAAATACTTTTAAGTTTCTAAAGGACCCTCGATAAAAAATTTACTTTCATGTTTCTATTTTTTACTTACACTGTTAAAATTAACTTCAATTTGTTCGAGATCTAATAATTATAATAATTATTTCACTTCTTATACAATTACATATATATGCATTCCACTCACAAAATCTGCCATTTAAATAACCTTGATAACCTTTAATTTTAATGTTGACACTGTTCTGGGCTTGTAAGAAAGACCCCCCGCCCCCACCATATATAAAATGAATAATATTTAGACACATTTGAAACCCTTCTCAAGATGGTACTGTCCTAGTGTGCTATTAGAAACGAACCAATACAAGAGATCAAACAATACACGACTCCTAAACAAAGGAACCCTTACTCTTGAACCGCACACAACGACCGAGTCGTTTGCCCGTGACGTGTATTTTCGAAACTTACAATTAATGCATCACTTCGACAAATGATCAGAAATGAAATAACTTACTTTTTCCACAACTGGAGCAAAATTTTTCTTCCTCCCTTGAAGGATTTCCGCGGTTTGAGCAAAAAATGACTGAAAATAGACCAAAGAAGATCGACATCGAATAAGAAATGAAGGTTGTCACGTTTATGGCGCGAAAAGGCACCGCTGACCAAAATCCGCCGAACAGTCATTTGGTTTTTGCCGTGATGAATTTGATTTTGTCGTGATGAATTTGAATTTGCCGTGATGAATTTGATTTTGCCGTGGTGAATTTGATTTTGCCGTGATGAATTTGTTTTTGCAGTGATGAATTTGCTTTTGCCGTGACCGATTTGCCATTGCCGTGGTGACTTTTAAATTGTCGTGATTGGTTTTGTTTATACCGTGGTTGTTTGGTTTTTGCAGTAAGTAGTTTGATTTTGTCGTTTTGAATTTGGTATTTCCGTAACAGTTATGGGCCACCGAGTTAGTATGCCTGTTACACATAATGAAAAACATTAATGTTATTCTTATTTTTCTGGTTTTTTTTTTTTTGCTTTGCTTTTAAATCAAAGATCCAGCGGTGATCACTAACCCCGGAAATCAGACAGTACGAAACCTGGAGAAGAGATTTGCTTTTCTTGTTATAAAGACGGTTACCCAGCACCAACAGTTACCTGGACAAAGGATCATGTCGTCATGAATTGGAATTCTGAAGATAATCCCAATAAGGTGATTTTTCAAATAAAAGAGTCCAGCCTTGGTTGGTATCGCTGCAAAGTCGAAAATGAATTAAGCATGGTTTTCAAATGGTTTCATCTCAGTAAGTACATTTGATCGAATGTTATGAGACGTAGCGATTTTGAAAAGTGTCGCGTTTCATTTTGATAATGTTACAAAGATTATGAAATAACAGAATATTTTTCAAGCATCATCTCTCTTGTGAATGAAAGTACAATTCATAAAGTAAAAAAATTTGGTATTTGTGTACGTTACGGATGTGAATTTTAAACTTTTTTTCTTTCTAAAGTTGTATCTGACGATAAATTCAACATAAAGGTACTAACAGAGATTGCAAACTGCAAACTGGCTGCGACAATTGTACTTTTCATCACCTGAATTTACGCACTTAAATGCTTAAAAAAGTTCCTGAAAATCTGGAGCGCGGTAACAGAATTAGATTATTTGATAGCATTCTGATTAGCTGGAGTAACTGGCCAATGACCGCTTTCTTCAATCGCCTCTCTTATGTAAACACAATCTTTTCGGCCCATTCAGCTGAAAACGTTTTAGTTTGGGTTACTTCAGTAAACTTACATTACTAAAACAATTATTCTACTCAGGCTTGCCTGATTTAAGATTATTATCGCGTACTCGGCGTTACGTACGCGCCTCCTTCGTTATTTATCATCATCATGTTGAATTACTATAACTCGAATTTGCACTAGAGAAGACTTTTGATGGACTTTTTCTTAGTCCCTGAACAGGTAGTTAATGTTCTTAAATTAGAGTTTCCGTCGTTGGAAGCGGCACAAGCTACAAAGTACAAGTATGATGATGGCTTGAAATATTATACTTCTCTAACTTTGTGATTCGTTGTAGAAGGCTATAAGAGAGTCATCTATAGTAGTTTCCACTCGGTGAAACATTGCTGAACCGGCATTCGCCATTTTGCCAATTGAATTCCTGCCGGTTCAGATATTCCTACTTAGAATTTTTTTATGAACCAAGGGAAACACTGTATACTATTAGGAGTCTGCGTCATTCAAAGCTTTAATAGAGCTTACAAAAGGGAATTAGAGACACTCATTAGGTCTCCAAAAATTACAGCTTGCATATGAGCTAAATTGGAAGTTTCCTGGGATTTTCTTTACATATTATGTCGTGGCTCCATTATTATCCCAGGTGCGGCAGTATAACTGTCTATCTCTCATTGGAATTCAATCGAAATGAAGAGATTAGCAAAGTTTTGTCCGTTCTAAGCAAGGCTGTTACACCTGGAGGCAAAGGTATTGGAGACTTTGCAGTTGACCCGGGATCAATCCAAGCGATTTCTGTTGATGAGATACCTTCTGATGCACCTTCTAGCACCACCAAAACAACTATTTCCTCAGAAGAACCAACAGGTAAAGGTGCGGGGCAAGTCGTGAGAAAAGTTCTAAACTGTCACGAAAATAGTTTTGGTTTTGCAACCTTGGGTTATACGTAACCATCATAATTATACATCAACAATCAGATGACCATGGCGGCTATAGTAACCCATCGTCATGTTTTGATTACGATATGTGAAATCTTTGCTGTTGTTGATCATTTAGAAGGTAGAATTTTTTCTCCGGAAAATTGTATATACACGTTTCATATTAACATTGAGATCCTAGAAATATGGCTCATTGAAAGCATTTCATACGTAAATCTTCCACGAACAGAAGACCGGTTATGAACAGCCTCAGGTTTATTTAAATGCGGAACAGTTCTACGTTTGTTGAACATCATCTTCAGCAATCTTAGGTTTATGTTTGACCGTTACCTTAGTTTTGTAGAATATGAAAATTCGAGTCTGTCTTTGTGCGTAAGTGTAAATGAATCGGTCTATGAATTTTTGTTTTACAGAAATGAACATTTGTGAATGTTCTTGTAAACACGTTTTACTTGGATCCATCATCGGAGTTCTTCTTCTATTCAATGTGATTCTCGTTATCCATGTGGTTTGATTTCACAAAAAAGGTGGATGATTTTTGGTTTTCCTTGAGTTGCCATCTAATTCTTTTATGCACTTTTTGTTTCGTAACTTTGCCCTCATCTTTCATTTTTTTTCTTTGATAGAAACTGCGGCAAAGTGAAGGTGAGTCTTATTGTCATTGTGATTGACTGATTTGTTAAGCGACTCCATCCAGTAGGTCGAGGTATTGCTATTGATTGCATTTGTTACAGCTCACAATGATAACTGAAATGCTGAAAGCAGATGTTCGGATTTCCTTTTAAGTTCTTGCTAATGTTATATGACTCACATAAAAGATGAATGACGCAAAAAATAAGTTTCAGTATCAGCATGAACAGCTGATTGGACAATTAATAAAATTCTCTCCGAGTTCTGCACATTTTAATTTCTTAGTATTTACTGTTGGTGGAATCTTCAAATTGTCGTTGTAATCATGTATTTGTAGTTTGAATTAAGAGTGTAATTTTCTTTATCTTCTTAGACTTGACTTAGACACGACCAAAACGACCACGCTGAAATTTTATCTTGTATAAATAAATACTTTTAATATCATAACTGTAGTCATTATTATCATCATAATGTAGTTTTGAGATGGAGAAAATTGTATTAATAACATATGAAGGACTGAATGCACATTTGTTCTTGTGACAACACAAATACAAAACAGTTATAAACACTAAAAACACTTTACCCTCACATTTTGTTTTATTTTAGACAAAAATGAAGACAGCAGAGAAACATATGATATAAGAAAAGTTCTGATTATATGAAAAACTCCATTTTCCCATTTTTATTGACTCTTTTATGAGAAACAAGGTGACTTAACATTAGAAAAAAAGACTCTAAGCGTTAACATTTAGGCGAAGTTTAGACTTGAAAGGTAGGAAATTTTGAAGTTTAGATGTGGAACGAAAGAAAATTGTTCCTTTCTATGTCTTCATCTTAGAATGATATGCCGATGAGAGATCAGGAGGCCGACTGCTCAGATGTAAGACAATTTATCTAGCCTCGCGCAGAATACATGGATCTCAAAGAAATAAGTACCGAACGCAATACCAAAAAACAGAGCGCGCATCTAATGGCTGATTACGCGCCTCTCCATCCATCAACACGTTCTTGGGAAGTGCCAAGGGATCACGTGTCTGTAGAAAAAAATCATTGGTAAAGGCGCTTTTAGTCAGGTTGCTAAGGGAACAGCTGAGCAATTACAAGGGAGGCCTGGGACAACTACAGTGGCCATTAGAATGCTCAAAAGTATGATCTTACATATCTTAAAACTTGTCATCTCCTGAAAGTTTCATGTTGGCAATATTGATTCTTACTCTCCATGCTTTGAAGATCCTTCCCACTTTTTTTATATAACTGTGAGTGTGATAATACTCACAGCAGTACACACACTTGATGCACGTGCTATGCTCTGCACGTGTGCAACAGTCAAACTGCACATCATTTCGCGCACCTTAGTGTATTAAAAATGCACGCGTGTGAGTGTGAAATGCTAACTTTGTGTAACTGTGTAACCTACAAGAAGTTAGTCATATCTTGTGTGTAAGAAAAACAAACAAATTGGAGTCATTCTTCTTCGTAAGAAATCAGACGAGAATGAGCGAGTCACTGCATTTTGTTAGGTCTCCTATGTATTGAAAGCTTGTGTGTTAAGACAAATATCAATTCCCACCGCTTCCGCTCTTCTTCAAATAGCTTCTTTTAACTCTAAATTTGAATGATCACATTTTTCATGGAGTTTTGGAAGTCAAAAAAAAAAATTGTAAAGCATCGATTCCTTTATTAAATGACAACACAATCATAAGTGCTTCGATGAATGAGGAAAGTTAATCTGTTTCTAGAAATCGTTGCCTAACATGTGACAAAATTTCTCATTCAGGGGAGCCATTTTGCCTGTGTTTGCAAGCCACAATTTCAATGATCAAAAAAAGTCTCCCTAAACGTAGATAGGTTTCTCTATTTCCCGTTCCTTCCAGCATTTCGATTTCAGTGGTGGGCTCTTCTTGAAATTAAAGTGAAAGTCAATTTTTAAGTTCTCTGACGTGCTGCGTCAAAATCGTTTCAATAAAAGGAGCGAATTACTAACTCAAAAGTAATATTAAGTTAAGGCGGATTTTTTGAGCGAATAATGTTTGAACGCTAAACTTAGCATTTTCTTTGAAATACAAACCCCACATCAATAGTGTCCTTGTGAAAGAGTACACGTAAATGCGTGCATTGAGTAAAAGGGAGTTAAAATACACAAATTTGTGTGTAAACCACTGCACGCGGGTATTTTTCCTACTGCACGCCCTTTACTGTACGAAGTTCGTGAAATTAACACTTATAACACGCACTTGACACAAGCGTGCACGAAAAAGATACTGTAAACTTTATCTCAGTTTCCTCTATCAAGTGACATTTTACCGAAAAGATCCCTCACTAATGAATGGCGCAAGCATAATTAAACCCTTTCATAGTCTTAACTGGTTTTATCTCCAGGTAACGCCGCAGAATCTGACAAGAGAGATTTGATGGGGGAACTTGACACAATGAAGCGGCTAAAACCACATCCTCACGTCATCAAACCTTTGGGATGTGTTACGGAATCTGGTGAGCTGATACTTGCAGCTGTTTACTTTATTCGTGTATGACGTCACACTTTTAGAAATTACTGGAAAACGGAGATCAGGAGGTTGTAGTGGGTTGAGTTTATGAGGTTACTTAAAGGCCTTTTTTAAAATGTAATTCATCAAAATCGATTTTCCGCCGAAACCGGTCAAAAAAAGGTAAACTGGTTACTAGATCAAAAAAAAGAAACAAAAACAGAAATAATCTGCGAGGATTCAAAGTGGTTGTGAGAGTAGAGCTTTTCTTCACTTTCCTTATTTATATCCCAACCGTTCTACAGTAACAAAAATGTAATGTGATTCTTCATAGCTATTTGAAGTCCCCTCACTCGCACCATTTTTACCTAGTTGAATGATAAGATGTCTTACGATGTATGTCATATTTTACAATGCAATAGCACCTCGAGAACATTGACTGACTTGACGGTGGACTCAATTACAACATCACTAGCAGTCAATCTATATATATGTATATATACATATATTTGTGTATGGGTGTGTGTGTGTGTATAAAAACTCTATCTTAGCGTATCAAATGGTGTGTTACTCGCACTAATCAGATCGCCGCAGTGGGGTATGTATCTTGCATTAATCAGATCACAGCAGTGGGGTGTGTTTGCAGAAATAAGAGTATTTTCTCTCACGACCAATCTGGTCATGAAATTAGCGTACCACAAAATGTTTCAATGGAATCAAGCCAACATTAACGAAACCCAAGAATGACATAGTTAAAGAGGGATGAGCTCATCCACCCAGTGCAATGGTTCATGTCCTTCGTAGGGGACTTCGTCGCTGTGATTTGTCGGGCTTAGAAAGGTCGTCAGGGAATTTTTCTACCATTTAAAATTGTTTTGTGTACCGCTCCTTTTCTTACCAGTCATACGCTGTTAGCAAAAGGCCCGACATGAGATGATCACGGGAGCATTTGTTTTGGATAATCTAATTTTGGTGACTGGTGAAAACTACGCAAAGCCTTTGCATGAGGCATATTTGGACTAAAATCTTATTTATGCCTTATGATTATTCCTTTTGACGAAGATCAAGCTTTATTTTCCCTTTCTCTTGAGTTCCATCAAGCACATGAGCAGTTTTTCCTTATACGAACCTCCATATGAACAACATATGTATATATAGAAGTCTTGGTTATAGTCTATCCTTGCAGTATAGCGCTCGATGCGTTCGTAGAGCGTGGTATATCTGAAGGTTGAACTAATCAATAACACAACGTTTTCTGTGACTATGAGTTTTACCCTCACGCGATAATCGGACAGATTTTAATGAAAAGTATACCTCACTTAGTTTAAATAAATACGGATTTAAATCTCGAAAATACCCTACCCTCAACATTAGGATCTGGATAGATTTGAAGCAGACCTCACTGACATGGTAAACAACATCCAATTCAGAAAGACACAAGACGAATTTCAAACCCAGCTAAATAAGGACGTACAAAGCATCACAAGCTCTACGGAAGCCTTCATCCCCGCCAACAACACAACTAACCTCTATGAGCTCGACAAAACCCAGCACGAAAAACCAATATAAAACAACATGACGACAACCTACAAAAAGGCGAGCAAGGAAATTGTTTTCAATATTAACCAAGAGGAAAAGGCCATTGCAACATAACTCGACATCAAAGACCGAACTGAACGCACATCAGAACGACAAGCCCTCATATCGCTCAAAGATCACATAGAGAGAACTTCGCCAATAATCCAACCTGCAGACTAATCAACCCAGCCAAAAGCGAAATAGGTCGAATAAGTAAACACATACTCCAAAGAATCAACACCGACGTAAGAAACAAACCATCACTTAACCAATGGAAAAACTCCTTCTCCGTAATCGACCGGTTCAAAAATATTTCCGACAAGCATCTATACACCTTTACCGTAATCGACATCGAAAGCTTCTACCCTCCATATCTGAAGAATTACTAACCAGCGCTTTCCACTTCACCAAGAAACACACCAAGATCACCAATCAAGAAATTGATATTATCATGCACTCCAGAAAATCAATTCTCCTTCACAACGGATCACCTCGGGCGAAAAAAGACAACGACGGTATGTTTGACGTAACGATGGGAAGCTTTTACGGCGCAGAAGTAAGCGAACTAGTTGGACTTTGTATCTTGAACAACCTTGCAAACAAATACGGAACAACAAACAACATTGGACTCCACAGATATGACGGACTCGCCATTTTCAAGAACACCACTGGACCTCAAGCAGAAAGGACAAGGAAAGAAATAACAAGATGCTTCAAGGAGCACGGACTGAAAATAACAATTCAAAGCAACTTAAAATCAGTTGACTACCTCGATATTACGCTCAACTTGACAAACGGTTTCTTCCAACCATACAGAAAACCGAATGACGAGCCGCTTTACATCAACACAAAATCTAACCACCCACCAACTGTCATCAAGCAAATATCCGCAGCCATCAAACGCAGATTATCGGCCTTATATTCCAACGAAGAATCATTCGACAATGCTGAGCCTCTCTACGACAAAGCCCTCAGATCAAGTGGATTCAACGAAAGCCTTCACAACTGCAAGAAAATCACTTCCACACACACGAAAAGAAATAAAAAACGAAACATCAACTGATTTAACCCCTAATACAGCAAAAATGTCCAAACCAACGTCGCTAAAACCCTCCTCAACCTAATCAAGAAACACTTCCCACAAAACCACAATAGACTATAATCAAGATATATATGATAATCTATATATATTGTGGGAGGAAAAAGACGACTAAACTACAAGTTCATCCCTACAGGTCTGTTTCGTGGTTGTCTGCTCATCAGGGGATGGATTTCACCACCAAATCCGAGATAGGCAGAATCAGCAAAACAATCCTCGACAAAATCAACAGCAAAATCACGAGAGCATCCATATTCAACCAATGGAAAAACACAGCATCCGTGATCGAGTGGTTTAAATCCATTAAAAACAAGCAACACCACAGTTTTATTTGCTTTGACATCGAAGAATTCTACTCCTCCATCAGTCAAGACCTCCTGAAGAGAGCACTTGACTTCGCCTCAGCCTACGGCAAACATCACTGACGCCAAAAGAAACATCATAACACACACAAAACATTCAATCCCTATGCACAAACAACAACCCTGGCAAAAGAAGGGCGATAAACATTTGACGTCACAATGGGTAGCAACGACGGTGCCGAAATATGCGAGCTAGTAGGAAGTTTCCTCCTTTCCCAACTGCAGAAACTCAACATCAACATCGGACTTTACAGAGGCGACGGACTGGTCATTTCAAACACCACACCGAGAGACACAGAAAACTTAAAAAAATAAATATGCCGCATCTTCAATCACAATGGACTACGGATCGAAGCCAACAAACAGACCATCAATTTCTTAGACGTCACTTTCAACCTGAACAAAAACACCCACCAGCCCTTCATAGAGCCTAACACCACACTACAATACGTCCGACGTGAGAGCAACCACCCACCACCATAAAGAACATACCCACCCGCATCAACAAAAGACTGTCATCCCTTTCATCTGACAAAGCATCCTTCGTCCAAGCCGCTCCGCCATACCAAAAAGCACTCGACGAATGTGGATACCGGTACACTCTAAACTACGAACCACCCACGACTAACAACCGAAAAAACAGACAACAGAACAACATTCTCTGGCACAACCCCCCATTCAGCCAAAACGTCAGAACTAATATCGGACATAGATTCCTTGCCCTAGTAGTCAAGCTCTTCCCGAAAGACCACAAACTTAGAAAAATATTGAATCGTAATACAACCAAGATCAGTTACAGCTGCATGAACAACACTAAACAGATCATCGACAACCACAACAAACGCATTCTAAATTCATCCAAACACATCAATGACACCGCAGATAACACTAACACAAAAGACACAAGAACTTGCAACTGCCGACAGAAGAAAACGGAAACTGCCTCCAATCATCTCTAATCTACCAAGCCACCGTCACACGTAAGGACAACAGTACCGCTGAGACATACATCGGACTTACAGAAAACGACTTCAAGACTAGATACAGAAACCACAGCGCATCATCCCGACACACAAAACTCAGCAAGGATATACTATATTTTATGGCGCATCCTTTCATCAAGACCGCCCGAAAACAGCGCAAACAAAAGATGCAACCTCTACCTCAAAGAAAAATTACTCATCATTCGCCGACCCGAATTGTCATCACTCAATAAATGTAATGCCTCCAAAGAAACAAAACTTTACTGCGTAACAATTGAAGTATTATTTTTATGCAAATCTATGAAGTATATAAACGATGGTAAGAATATTCTTAACAATAAAATTCCCTGATGAGTGAGCAATCACGAAACAGGCTTGTAGGGATGAAAGTATAGTCTCTCTGTTTTTTTTTTCCCCTATCGCAACATATATTGCGCTCTACTTCTACGTATCGAGCACTATAAAACGGAAAAATTAATACACAGACTTCCTATACGTATACATATATACTCTCTGCTTCTGCTGCCATGTTGTATACATGTTTCTTTATTTTTCGAAGTTCTCCATGAACTACATGTTGTGTTCAAACGGTAATTTCCAGATACAGTCACTATGCAACAGCTTTTACCCGTTGAAATGTCACATTCAAGCAAACGTTCTCAATTTAACGCCATGATCCTACCAAAAACTCACATGCAACTTAAGGTGCTACTGTTAGATGATTTCTAAGCAACTCTCCCGTGCTTTCACGTTTTGTACCAATCAAATTCACTTTTAGCTACCTTGGACTTCACCCCAGCACGTGTCAATTCTTTGTAAAGAAACTGCATTTTATCATTTATTCCGCACGCACGAGGCAAAATCCAGATGGACAAAAGCCAAAGAAGGAGCCCACGTTGCTATGCCCACAAGAAAGCTTTTAAAATAAGATACTTTCCTCTTTGTTGAAATATTATCTCTTGTTCAAAGAACGGAGATAGCAAAAAGCTTTTGGTTAGAGGGTATTAGAGATACAATAGAGTTTCTTTGTTCGGTTTGCTTTCCACAGCAAAATAACGCGGAAGAATGTGTATGAGGCAGCTAGCTGTAACTGAATAATTTCGATTTTGTCTCTGACGAAGAAAGTGAGGAAACGGCGGTAACCACGGCAGGCCGTTATTATTAGGGACCTTAAGCAAGCCACGACGGCGACGGCAACGAGGACGCAGCAAAACAAAAGATCCAATGAGCAAGAAAAGGAGCTCAGCACGTGTGCAATAAGAAATAATAGTGAGAATGCATTGCGTGACGAGACCAAACAATCGGAAACAATTACTGCGAAGGAGTGTGCAATACTTGTGACAGAAATGCAGTTTATTTTTGCTAACAATTATTCAGCCACCAATGACAATAAGCCACGAAATACCTGTCTGACTTTATTTCGGATACAGAGCAGGGTTTTTTTTCCTCTCCATTGAACGATATTTTCGTTTGAATCTTCTGAAAGTTATTGCATTACACAAATTCAAATATTAATGACTTAGTGACCCATCCCAACCCACCCACCCCAAAAGGTAACTCTTACGTGCGTAGCCTGCCTAATAAAATGTCTATGGTGGCTTTGTTTTGCAGCTTTTTTGTGACATCAAAATAGGTACCAAGCTGGTCAGAATGACCTCGCATAGTGAAACCGGGGAATAGTTAGGCACCATAGCTTTACTAAGAAATGTAAAGAAAATCTTTAACGTAATAAAACCGTCATCATTTTTTACCTATTTTCTTAGAGCCGCTGCTGGTGTTGATAGAATATGTTCCTTTTGGAGACCTGCTGGGTTACTTGAGAAAGAGCCGTGGATTAAATGACACTTATTATATAAAGACCCGGATATCAAACCACAAACAAACTTGAGATCACAGCAGCTGATGAAGTTCGCATGGCAAATCGCTGATGACATGAGTTTCTTGTCGTCGAAATCTGTAAGTTTAAGAATTTGGAACTATTTGTCAGATTAAATGGGATAGAAATGGTTCTGAAGGTTTTTTTTCTAGAAATAATTCTGCCACTTAAACATTTACATAACGTGTAGTTGAGGAGTTTTGTATCTGTCAAGTACTCGAGTGTCGAGTAGTAGAAAGATACCTCTGCATCTTCTTATCATTAGAAGGGACACTTCTCTGCAGGGCACTCAGATTTGGATGGTAATAATAATCATAATTTTTACAATGACATTGATGATAGTAATGATGATGGCAATGATAATGATATTTATAACCACGATGAATATCATTATCCCTCTGAGCTGGGGCAAATAAGTAGAATTAGTGCTTTTGTTTGCTTGTTACTGAAGGAATTTCGGATTTCATTGATTTCATTGTGGCTATACTGCCTCGTATTAGAGAAGAAGTCATATATGTCGTCGGGATTAGTGAGTGAGTGATGATAAGTAACAATAGAATGCAGTATTTCGGAGTATCTCAGTAGTTTGATATTCGCACCGACTACACAGTTAAGTTCATTATTTTTGGGATTCCTAGCCTATTGCCTCTAATGCCTTTTATGTTATCATCCTTGTAAGTCCCGAAGTAAGTAAGAAATTCGAGACATTTTTGGAAGCGGTTGAAGAAATCCCAAGCAACCACTTTAGAATTTACCTGAGTTAACTCAATCGATTTCACCTTTAACTGTAGCTTTTTATAATTAATACCTAGTAATATTGCATCAAATGTCACCTTATGAGTCAATAGATCATGAAATACGAGCCATAGGAACAGTCAAAGTTCATTGGCTGATTGACTTAATTCAGTCATCTCGTATAAACGTTGGCGACTGTCGCATCTGAAAGAATGTTCTCAATAATGAGAATGCTGAACCGATTTTGACTGGATGTTCCTCCGATATCTCCTATAGTTTACCTCTGACTATCTCCGTTGTTCATCATTTTTTCCTCTCTTCATCAGCGAATTAACATTTCCAGGTTTTGCCGTGACACTACGAAAACTTTAAACATTTCTATATAAATTCAGTCTCGCCGACGCATAGCTATAATTACGAACAAAACAAAACTTTTCTTTGCAGAAATATCTAAATAGGTGTGATGTGCCCGTCATGGAAACTTTGAGGAAAAATTTTCCTATTTGAAGAAAGAAAATTATATCGTTTGAATGAGCCACATATGCCCAAAAGAGTTGCTAATTTGGGAACTCACTCTTTATTTAAAGAAAGAAATATAAGGTTTACAAAACTTCATGTCCTGCAAATAGCTACAATGCTAATCTAGGCAGGACAAGACTTTAACTAAAGGTGTTATTAAATTACATAAGAAAAAAGAAAAGAAGAAATACAAAAACATACAGAAAGAAACACCTTACATATAAATTCAAGTACAAGGGATTTTGTTATTTGAAAAAGACTAAAATTACAACTAGAGGTATATACAATATATCAGGTTAACTTCACAAAATATTCTATTAAAAAATTAACATTCAAATAATTATCTTCATTACCTAGAACATTAAGGAGTAGTGATTTAATTTTTTTACGAAAATTAGAAACGTTGAGAGTCTTAACAGAAAGTGGAATAGAATTCCAAATAGACACACCGATTCTAGTAAAAGATTTTTTCATTTTTTCAGTTCTAGAGAATTTGACAGAGAAGCATTCTTTTGCAGATAATCGCGTATTATAATGATGTTCTGTATTGATTTTCGCAAACTTATCGAGAAGACTTTTAGGAGCTGTCTTAGCATGAACGTCATACATTAAATAGCTTAACTGTTGAAAGAACAAAGACTGCAAAGGAAGGCAGTTTGATTCAATAAAAAAAGGGATTGCATGGTCTCTGGGTTTAGAAAATAAATCAAACGCAGAGCACGTTTTTGCAGAACAAGTATCTTATTGAGGTAGGTCTGTGGACAGTTGCCCCATGCACAGATACCATAATTTAAATAAGGAGAAATAAGTGCATGATATAACTTCAAAAGAAGACGCCGTGGAATGTAATGCCTCATTTTAGCAATTATTCCAACCGATCTACTAATTTTGTGACAGATAAAGTCAATATGATGCTTCCATGATAGTTCAGAATCAATCATAAAGATAAATCATCGGGAAGCAAGCAATGAGCGAAGTTTCACAGGCTGATCCTATTCAGCGGAATGCTGGAGCGGTAAATCGGTGCAACGGCTTCATGGCGTAATATCCATACACAAGAAATGACGGAATATCCTATAACGCGTAATGCCTTGTTGTATGAAACAAAAGTCTCACAAAGATAGAACTGTGATGAAGTAAGAAAACTCTCTGTAAATAATAGGCAAAATCAAAAGAATTTTTGTCTAATTATTATTGGAGCCTAGAGGATGGAGGAACCGTTAGGCTTAAAAGCTAGTCCCTCTTAATTGCCATTACCATTGTTATCATTATTATTACAGTCACTATGTTCTTGAATCATCTTTAATTTCTCTTGTGGAACAGGGTACTCATATCATATATGTATATATAAATATATATGCACATCATATTATACAACCTCTATTAGTGTTCAATGCTGCAAAAATCGTGCTTTATCAGTAGCCAAACGTAATCTCAGACGGCCTATTTTTTCTCCTTCCCGTTAGATCATCCACTGAGACCTCGCAGCTCGTAACATGTTGGTAGGAGAAAATGAAACGTGTAAAGTAACAGATTTCGAAATGACTAGAAATTTGCGAGAGGAAAACATCTATGAGAGAAAGACAAAGGTAATAAGAAAGTGATAGGCTTTGCTCCATCACGTGACATGTATTCGTCATGAATGTGCTCTATTCTGTTGTACAGCGTGCAGGAAGCGGTTAGATCACGAAAGAAGTGTTTGGACAACACGAGACATTGTGTCGAGTGTTTCTCTCCATTTCTTGAGTGCTCCGCTCCTAAGTGCTTTACAACAGAACAGAGCACAATAAAGGCTTCTCTATTTGTTTTATCATAAAATTCTACTATTTCCCTGCGCATTTCTTTTAAGAGCTAATGTCAGCATGCATCAAACAAACAGCGGCAAGTCACCCAAATTTATTTTCCCTCCTACTTTCATATTTTTTAGCCCAATATGTTCTAATAATTGTGGTGTAGTTTTTTTGTAAAAATTTATTTCAGTTTTCGAGAAATAATTCTTTTCGTTCGACCGCTCAAATATGCAAATTTTCACCGTGAATATTACCCGAGTTGTGTGACCTCATGTAACGAATGTACTAGACCTACGGTATTTCTGTGAACATAATCCTTTGTTTTATCATCTAAACTTAATCCCCCGTCGTTATTGAAGCTGGCAAAGTAATATTTATTTTTTGGCGAATATTTTTGTACGACATACTTTTCCTATGTTGAAAAGTAGCATCAAAACAAAGACAGTTTTAACTATGACCGATATGACACAATCTACTGAGCTTCAAGCTTTTATAAGGATGGTTATAAAGTTGCTGTAAAAATTTCCTTGTGTATTTTTGTTGTTCTATCTTGAGACGAACTCAAAGTCCGGCAAAATTTACTTGATAACGACTATGAAATAAAGATGGTGCGCCTACTTGTCGCCACCGTTAACTGGCATAAATCACTACAATTTGCAAAAAAATCTAACATAACACTCTTACCTTGGAGGTCACACAACTCGGGTAATATTCACGGTGAAAATTTGCATATTTGAGCGGTCGAACGAAAAAAGTCATTTCTCGAAAACTAAAATAAATTTTTACAAAAAAAACTACACCACAATTATTAGAACACATTGGGCTAAAAAATATGAAAGTAGGCGAGAAAACGAATTTTGGGCGACTTGCCACAATATTTCACATTTGTTTGATGGATGCTGACATCCTCTCTTAAGTTTGAAAACAAACTTTATTTCCAAGGCAAACAACAGTGTCGTCAACATGCTCTAAACTCTTATTTGGTAGCAAGCTAAATAAGCCAATCAGAATCCCTGTTAGAATGGTTTAAATAATCCAATTGGCCTTCCATTCAATGCATCGGAAAGGATATCAGAGCAAGCTCTTAGTTGTTCACTCGATAGGCGGCCGATGTAATTTCTGAGGCTTGCTTCACTGCGATGACCGGAGATCGCCGTGATGAGCTAGCCTCGTTGGACCTCGGTATGATTGCAGTCGCTCTGAGACGCTTTTTCAACCAATGACAGCACGCGTCTCATCCCAACTTTATACAAAAAAATTCACGTTTTGATATTGTTTAAACACTTTCTCAAAAGTTCCTTTAGTAAATAATGATACGTGAGATGAAGGAGTGCATAACGCGTTATCAGGGTCAAAATTACTATGCAAACCTTATTTCAATTTAATTTCGAGACCTATCATTATGTTTACAGGAATGATAAAAAACAGTCGTTCTTTTTGCAATTAAGTCAAAATTGGCCGTGCTCCATTACATGCCGTGCACAATTCCACCTTAACTGCGAATTCCCGTCAAGTTTAGCAGCGAGGTTTCATACCTTTCAAGATTGTTTTTCCATTCCATCCCGATTAAGACAGACCTTTTGGAGCTCAAAATTAAAGTAAATATGCAAAATAATACGCGTATTGAAAGAAAATGACCAAGTAGCTCTTTCAAGCGACAAAATTAGCTCTGGAGTTAACGATACTTTTTTCCCAAACGCGATGCCCATTATGGCTGAAAAAAATCTGAGTTTGCTGACTTCAACCGAGCCTTTGCGACGTTGGAGACTCTTATTTAGAACGGTAAACATTACTTTGGTATGTCCCAAAAGTGTTGTTCAAAAGAAGATTTTATCACAGTTTTTCAAAATCATAGAACTTTCAGAATTTTCAAAAAAAAAGATTGGCAAGTTGTTGGTCGCAAAGTTAACTAAACAAGAATTCAAGCATGCTGAATCTACTACGCGTTCTCGTTCATGCAGGAAACTCGTTCGTTTTACAATTCTGAACAGAAAATTTTATAATTTTTTGAATAAAGTTCTTATCTCCTCAAATATTTCTTGGATGCTTTTGCCTTTTCAGTTATTCAAAGTTGTTGGTTGGAACTCGATTACCTGGTAAACCCGACACAATTGCAATAAACTCTTGTCGTGCACAATTTGTGTCTACATGCCACAGTTGCCCTCAGCCTCGCCTCGAGAAACTCTTACGCTCCTCTCGTACTCTCCAAACTTCGCACGCTAGGCACAAACCAATTCTTGATCGCCTTAGCTCTTGCTTTTCTTGCTATTGAAATATCTGCGAATCGATTGACCGATCACATTTCTTGTGAATAGAATTTTTCTGCGAATTCTTCACCGATCACATCTTCGTCGCAAAATTCAACCAGGCGTAATGGCCGCTGTATCCATTCTATGATGAACTTTTAGTGTATTGTCCATTGGCCAGATAAGATAGGGAGTGAAAGATGAGTTGCATCAGTGCAGACCAGGCTTAGTTCTTGGAGAATGTTACTCCAACCTTTTTTAGAAAACTAAGGCAAGATTTAAGTGATGATGTGGCTCATAATGTGTTGCAAAGACTGCGAAAAGTGCCTGTCATTTTTCAAGTATAGCAGCTATTACGCCTAGACGTGTAATCGACGAACTTACTTTGGTGAAATGATGTCAACTCTGGCAGACGCGGAGCGAGATTAGCATACAGTATCGTTCTCTGTAAGTTTAATACGATGGAATGGTCGTCCCAGGTTGGAAGTAAGCAAAGATCAGCTTGAGCACTTAAAATGGCACGACTCTGGATATCCCTGAGGGTCGTGGCTCAAGCGTCAGTACCATTAAAAAGCAACTCTGAGAATTTAACATTTCAAGTCGAGGAACCTTGGTGAAAATTACCGATGCTGATCTTGATACTTTTTTTTACGGAATATATTTAAGCAGAGTTTCCAAACGCAAGGTATATAAGAGCGCTGTCCGAACTAAATTCGAGGTAGAAGTTCTGGATTTGGTAAATTTTGGTCAATGTCGTGCATTTGTGAATTTTGAAGTTACCCAGGGCACAGAGTAGAAAAGTGTATTTTCTTGGTAAGAAATTGCCCCTGTAACGATAGGATTTTTAGTTATCAAGTTTGTATCCTTACGCTAAAAAATATATGAAATCCAAAATAGAAACTGTTCAGAATGTGTAAATGATACCGGTCTCAATATAGTCAGCGTAAACAGTTATTATTAGATCATATCGGTAATTAGTGTTAAACTGTAACCGTCACCTGTCATGATCTTTCTGTGGTTGTTATCCATCTGAGCTTTTTGAAAGTAATTAATCTTGTGAAAGGGGAAATTCCTTCTTAACCAATCGTCGTATTAGTTTACGTGATCCTTTGGATAATTCATAGCATTACCTAATCTTTTGTACCTTTGGCTTAAATAGAGCTTTCTTTGGGAGTATCAGGGGTCGGAAAAATAGTGAAAAAAAAGTGAACCAGTCAGCTTAGTAGTGCTTATAGAATAAATCCACGTTGGAGCCAACTTTGTTGTGGTTTGTCATTGTCTCAAGGATAGTCAACAACCATAATAGATCCCGACCTTCCCGCAGCCAGCGAGTGCCCCCAGGAAAGCTTTTCCCAGAAGTAGTTTATTGAGTTGTTCCCGCCCGTCCGTTATTTGTGAAGCCAAAACCTATTTTCACACCACCGAGAGTGATTATTTGCTTCATTAAGAAAAAAGGCATGGTTTATGCACTGGCAATCCTGAATATCATAAAAGAGCGCCCACATAGTCGTTTATCTTCCTCAGGCTCAAAAATTCTTAACTTAAATTTTTTTCCATTTGAAATTTTTAAGGGTCGCCTTCCATTAAAGTGGACAGCCTATGAGGCGCTGTTATATGGAAAATATACCACCAAAAGTGATGTGTAAGTCCTGTGAAATGAATTTTTTCCCATTTCTATTTTCTTAGCCATAGAGGTGCATTTGTGGCGGTAATTTCATAGGATCTATGGATGGTGCTCCACAAGGCTTTAGTATAATCAAATTATTTATGTTACTAAAAGTTGTACTACTGTCTCGGGACAGGAAAGCTGAATTTTTTAAAATGTCCGAAAGTTATTGAATTTTCCACATTGTTTTATTGCCTCATAGATGGAGCTATGGAGTTGTCCTTTATGAGATTTTTACAATATGTAGCACTTATTGATTAATGTTAAATGAATCACATAAGGTCAGTAACAGAGAGAGTCTTACGCCCACAATACGTATTAACTGAGTTGATGTTTCGTAACATTAGAGGGTGGACAGGGTTAGCCACTAATACTTGCTTGACTCTACTACTTTTTCGTACGCAACGATTGATATCTGTTCACGCACTCGCGCGGGAAGTGTTTCGAATAATTGGGAATGGTAAAAGTCAGGTAAGAATCGATCATTGGCTTGGGTACGAACTGACTCAAACTTGGGTACGAAGCGACTGGGTACGGAACGACCGGATATCCTTTTAAAAGGTATTCTCTCTTACTAAAAGGACGCGTTCCATGTCATGTATTAATTTTGATCATTTCTTAATTTTGCTGCATAAAAATCTAAGGATAGCTATAGAGTTATGCTTGTGATGCTACAGTCTCCAAAGTTTCTTTATATCAGGTGGTTCACCGTATCCGCGGATGGATGGCAGGAAAATTGCCAACTTACTTCAGCAGGGATACAGAATGCCTAAACCACAACATGTGGATGATAAGTTTTAAGCACTAAAGTTTCTTTAAAGTTAACACTCAAATGAGACCTGAAAATGTTACCGTGCCTTTGATTCTATTAAGGTATATTTAGTCAGAAATTAAAAGCTTTATTTCATCTTTTTTCTTCTTCAGTAATTAAATTAATTCCTTACTTTATGGAGACATTCATTGTTTAAAATTTGAAAGATATTAGCATATCGATTAGCATTTCCACATTCGGGAAAAAAAACAAGTTAAACATTTTTGTATGATAACGATGAATTCATCGTCAGAATAACTTACGTGTTTCGTTTCAACTTGATTTAATGTACTATACGTATATCAAGTACCAACCTGTGTTAAATGAAACGTAGGTATGATATCATCGCCAGAAATCAAGGACATTTCGAGCCCGCTAACAATTATCAGCGGTATATCGTATTACAATCCGGAACAATAGAATACCAAGAGAATTCAATATAACGGCGATCACGGCTTGATCTGCAAAGAAGAGTGTTTCGTACCATGACTTATACAATTTGAGCACCGCAGATCTTCTATTTGATGAAAAGAAAAAGAAAAGAAGACCTGCAAGTAAATCTTTGGGATTTTTATTTTTATATTATTTGGACGCCATTATGGACGAAATGCGCAAGCGCGGCCGCCATCTTGTCCAATATTTCTGCTGATGTAATGTTCAGATGCTGGCAAGATGACCCGGGTACAAAACCAACGTTCTCTGATCTAAGAAACCAGCTCAAAGCAATGGAAACATCTCATTAGGTAAAATTTTTACATTCAGCTATACTATGAGGGTTCATTATGAAATATGTCGAGTTATTTAGTTAAAAAATTTTTAATAACATCGAACGGATCATGATAAACTCGGCAACTATGTGCCAGTACCCTCCATCAAGTAGCTTAATCAGCCAGCTAAGTATAACTGAAGACTTCGTTTCCTTAGCTGCCAAGTGCATTTTAGATGAGGTCATGCGGAAATAAAGAATTCATGATGGACATCAACCTCACTGTTGATCGACACAATGAATACGTATCAGTATGCTCAATTTCAGCTATATATTAGAAATGCTCTCCTGTAATTTCGTATGTAGTCACGCAATGGAAATGAGGATACGGCTGATTTCATATGCAACTATGTCAAGTCATTTTTTTGGCAAGGCATTGATTCGGACTGCAGTGACATCTTTCAGGACTTTAAAATATGTTAAAAGGTGTTATGGAAGTAAGATTATAAGAACAACCAAGCGTGTAAGGCTGCCTATAGTTGTACATTTTCTGAAAAAATAAACACCAAACACTTGTATTAGCACAAAATTATTAGAATAACTTGGTAGTTTTGGATGGTAGCTTAAAAGAAAAACCCGGTTACCAAATTTCCAGAGGATGAATGATGAAGATTATCACAAACACAAGGCAGTTCTATAGCACCTAAGCTTGTCACCTTGAAATCTTTTCAATTTTCGTCTTCACTCCCCAAGCCTTCCAGTTTTAATCTTTGACAATTTGCGTTGATCCGCTGATGTAACCTGCTATCAGGACCTCTTCTTCAAAATATTCCCTCCATAATTCAGGCTCTGGCGCGCGGCTAAGACGATCATGCTACATAGCTGGGGCGCAGAAAACTGTGAGGACACGTCGGCAACTATGGTGGAGAAAGGAACGATATAAAAGAAAGGACGAAGGTATTGCGTGGCCAGAGCGCCAAATAATGCTAGCTTCAAGAATAATACACATATACCGGGTATTTCTATACATTCCTTTCCAAAGGATGTAGCTGTATAGCCAAAATGGACGCGTTTCGATCGTCGACATCGAGGAGATTTTACTCTTCAATGTCGTCGGCCTTATGCTTTCTACCGGCTTCGAAGACGCCTGTTACGAACACATACCACTTGTCAATTCAGGGGAAGATAACTAATGAATTCAGCTGAAAATGATGATTAGGGGGCCTGTTCCTACACCGTACACGATTGTTCAAAATTCTTTTCGGTGATTTCCTTATTGTTGTTTATTTCACGCGCTTGAGATGTACTCAAACTCCTTGTCTTTCCATATGACTACATTTGGCATAAACACAGGCTCGAAGGGGCCGTGTATTCTCCTAACCTGGGCTACCGAAAATCCATCCCACTGCACTGACCAAGGGGAACCTTCGCCGCACTTACTGCGTAGGAATAAAATGTTGTAGCAAAAGAAACGAACACAGCTATACCCATTCTTAACATAGATTTCCCCACAGGAAACAAAACACAATCGCAAAAAACTAAACATTCAGTAACGGAGTTTTTTTTATCATAATCTCGACCTGAACACCGCGGGGGAGAAACCCTCTTGGTCACTCTTCGACGAAATCTTCGTTTGATTCACGCGGTTCTCCTTCGTAGGGCTGAACCTTACTTCCCTTTCTTCTTTACTACTTGAGTGCGATGTATTGCAGTTCTCTGAGAGCTTGCTGAGGGTAGGTAGACATGGTTATCGGACATTATTTCAACGCTGGTTTATACAAAATTACAAGAGATGTGAGAGATTTGTAAGTGCCAACTGAGAGTTTTCAGTTTTCTTCGTTGTCGCCGGCTAATTCGTTACCATTCCACGGAACACTTTTAAGACAAAATAAGAGCACTTTAGGGCCAAAAAAAAGAGTGTTAAGTTTTGAGAAATTGTTCCTCTATCGGAACTGGTTTGTTCATATCATAAGCTAAATTTTTTGCGCAAAAAAAAAAAAAAAATCGTGTGATTGGCACTTTAAGGCAATTCCTCAGTATTACACTGCCCATCCTGGACTTCGCATGAATGTCACGTAATCAATCGTATAAACGCGAGCATTAAAAGAAGCACGGTACTGTTTTGCAATCAATGGACCAGGCCAAGAGGTGCTGCGCAAGCTGCGAAATATGGTACCTTGAGTTATTCAACAGAACGCCTTGCTTTGTTGTATCAGAAAAACTTCTCACAGAATGGAATTGCAATAGAATATGAAAATTAATCATAATTTACAGGCAAAATTATGTGAAAAAAAAATGATGTGATCTAGCCCTTTGAATTACTTGTATATTACCATTGTTATCATCATCATTATTGTTACCAATTGGAATTTCAACTGGTAAAAATATTTTTTTATTCGTCTTTCTTTTGTGGAACAGGATACCCATATTGTGGCCACTGTCAACTTTTGTCTTTGTCAGAAGTTTATTTAAACCATCGACCAACCTGAAACTTTCAAATACGTTCGCTCACGACGCAAGACTTGTCCTTTCATTCATAACGTAGAGAAAATATCAGGACCCAAGAGGGCCCATTAAAGGGGAACGCAGGGGTTAAAATGGAGTAATTTTGCACGTTTAGCCATGTTTCATCAGACTTTCTTAGCTTCAGTGGAAGGAATAGTGCGGTGACAGCATTGGTGAAAACGAGTATTTCCTGATTAGATTTGCTTATTAGTGATGTGATTCAAGACCAACTTCCATTTTTCTCGAAAATCAGAAATATTACCATTGCAGGTTGCTGCAGACCACCATAGGTGGTTTGAGATCGATTGTATCCATGGTGAGAGATCCTCACATCCCCTTTGATTTGCTTTGTAAGTCAACTTCTTTATCACCCACTTTGTTTTATCACCCATGTTTGGGTGATCTTTGGCCATAGAACTGGTGATAGAGACATGGCGATCTGTGGCGATCCTTCTGATTATGATATCTTTTCCTTCAAGCAGTTGTATGCAGCTTGTAAAATCCTTCTTTCTCCGTAGCACTAAAAGATCAGACCTCAGTGACCTGAACCACCTGAAACGTCACTACATCATCAATGTCCTCATCCATCAAGTTGTGAGTGCCATACTTTGAAGAATGACCTGGAGTCACAACGACCATCACCATCAAGATTAACCACTCCCCTGGCAGTGAGAATCTCAGTTTGCCTCCTACTTTCAGCCACCCATGCCTCGTGACTAACAAGGAACAATGATTTTTTCTGTGTGTCGCTGAAAATTGAAGATTAAAGCATGATGCCAATTGATTGATTGCAGTAAAAGTATTACCTGCAAACACAATAGCAGCAGACAAAAATAGATTTCTCTGGGGTTTCCGTTTCACTACTGGCTGTGAATCCCACTTTATTTTATGGCCACCGTTAGAAGTCAATTCAACTGATAGCAAGCAACCGACCGTTTTTATGATCAATTATTATATCTCCACAACTGGGGCACCTTTTCAGCAATTTATTTATAGATGACTCAAAACAACATATTTCTTTTCAGAGTCTAGAATGCTGCAGTCTTTCTCGAATTCTTCTTTAAATAATGTATCACCCTTGACATCCCCTATAGTGAAACTATCTAAATTTGGTGGTAAATAACAATTTGGGTCCTTAAAGTCATCATCCTCATCATCATTGTCATCATCACTTTCATCACTCTCATTCTCTTCCTCAGCAGTGGCATGTATGACAATTTCCACCTCATGCAGAGGGGAAGGTGAGGTATGATCATTGTTAACTTTCAATTCTCCTCCTTCTGTGGAAACTTTCTGATCATTTCTAGCAGCCAATAATTCCGCGACACCCTGATACGAAACAGTAACAGTATACGGAGTTTGTTGTGGAAACTTTAATTCTTTCAGAAGAATACATACGTACATTCATATATCTAGCCCCTTACTCAGAAAGGACAAAAAGCAAGCCCGTTTTATTGCCAAAAAATGGGGAATTTCTGACGTCGAGGAGGTACAATTACCTATGAAGATGCATGCAGCAAGATAAGTACTTTCTACCTCGATTTGTAATTCGGTGTAGGGAAATACTCACTCGTCGGTCAAAGCCCGTATAATGATTTGAATGAGATAATGGTCGTTCGTTATTAACATCGACACTTATTTCCATACACTAATCCATCACATGTCACGTGGAGTGAGTGGTAATGAGCGTGAACGAAGAGTATCGTCCATCGCTTCTCATACTTCAGACACGGTTTAGGTAGAAAGCAAAATGCACACTGTGACTGAGCAAGGTTTGACAGCAAGCTTTGCAATTGATGACCGTATAAGCTCTCTCTTCTAGCGATGTGTTCGATCTGTAAGGTGTCTTTACCACATTCATGACTATGCAGACGGTGGGGACGTAAAATTGTGGTCGAGGATAATAGAAATGGTGATAGGCATCTATAAGCTGACTGATTACTGATTTTTATCCAGGCGATTGACGGAAAACGGAAGAAGAAGCGTTACAGATTCAATTCGCGAGATAACTGGTGAAATCTACACGTAGTATTCATACCTGCTTCTCGAGAGATCAGTGAGAAACAAAGGTACGAACTTATACAATATTAATAGTCGAGAAAATTCCATTTGGTCTGCCGTCAAGTAGCTACCGTCAAGTAGCTGTAGACTCAAACCTTTCTGAAACTGAGGAACGGCTACAAAAAAAAAATTATTCAATGAAACAGCCACGCTGGATGATAGTCTCAAAAATGCACTGCGGAATGATAGTCAGATCACTTCAAGTGGTGTGCAAAGTCACAGGTGATTAGAAAATGATACTTAAGATAAAGCTGAAAAGCTTTTTAACTTCAACTTAATTTTTTTAACTTTTTCAACTTCTTTCAAGGAAAGAGCCAACTTGAAGAGTCAATTTGGTTATTGCGATTAACTGAAAGAATACTCTCAAAATCGTTGTGACTGTTTCTAGTATGTTTCTGAAGTTAGCACAAAATATTTAGGCTCAAACTCATCAATTGAAAGATGTTTCGGAAAACATGAAAACCCATGCGACTTTATATGCTCTGAACTAAATAATTCGTATCAAAACAACGCAGCGATGAAATGAGTCGACAGTCACGCACTGTTTTCAGATGTTTTTATCAGTTTTAAATGTTTTGAATGAAAGAGTATAGTAGCTATTTTATCTGAAAGAAATGAAAAAAAGCCGTTCTCGTTGTTGCCTGCAATCAGCTGCGGGTAAAAAACGACCATATTTTGCCGTTACTTAAATACCGCCATCACCAAACAAACATCTCACCGAATCGGCGTGACATTGCAAACTCTAGAATACGTTTTCAAAAAAAAAAATCGAAAATAGTTTTTCCATTCCGGTAGATTATTTTCTCTATTGCCCTTGAAGAACCCATTCCGGAAACTCATTAGTTATGGAAAGAGTCTAGCAGCGTGGAGTAATTAAGCCGCGACTCAAATATTTCTCTCTCCTCCTTACGAAAACGCAACTCATCTTTTTCTAAGATTACGTATCTCCAAAACAAGACGGCGAAAGGATATAACTGAAACATTGCTTTTTTTCTTTCAAAGGATTAAGCCTGGAAGTTTCCAGTTCATAGCTAAGACTACTAGTGCAGGGGGATTCAAGTTATCCAAACATGAAAATTAAAGAATTTTATCATATTCCATCTTTGGCACCTTTCACCGCCGCCGTTTTCATCTGTCGCTTACTCGTAAACTTACGTCCAGCTTCACAAGAAGCTGTTATTGAGAAGAATTTGACGTTCTTTGACCTATTTGGCTGTTTGTTTGTAATTTTTTCTCGGTTAAACTTCAACTTGAAGTTTAGCCGAGAAAATTAATCGAATTAATCGAATTAATCGAACCCTGTCCGAAGTTAACGCATTTGTGTACATTATCATTGAGAATAAATCCTAGTCGCGTCTTTCACGATAACGTATATGTAAGTCCACGCTGTACTTCGTAGAAGAGCGAAAAACAAAGAAAACTTAGTTGCTAAACACACTTTTTAAACAGAAATGAGGTTCACTGAGAACTTGAACCCGAGAAAACTTCAAATATGTGACATTTATCGCCTAAAAAGCCATGTGCAAAGAAATACTAAATTCTGAATTTTTGGTCGTAATGGCGGCCGTTCAAAAAAAGTTGAGCTTGAACTTTCTTCGGAGAAGAGTACGTTTCCTTGCGTCAAATAGGGACATTTGCTGTCAGATGTGATTGTTAACCGTGCGATGTACGACTATTAGGTCTAAAAGCCAGTCAAACACTACTATTAATGAGTTGTACGCCATTAATAGTCGTACTTACCACGATTGTTAATCGTGATATAAGACGCTTTCAGACTATTAATCGGATCAGAGGCCATTTGCAATTAATAGTCTTATTTTAAGGACTTTTTAGACAAAAAATCGTATAATTTTCACTCCGGCAATAAAAAAACAGCCCGGAAATTGATAAACATCTGTTAGATGCAATAATGACTATAATTATCAACGTTCTCAAACTCTTCTTACCACTTTATGTGTGTTTGTTATGACAGTGCAAAGAATATTCGGAAGCACAGGGTCGGATTTACTTCTAATGGCACCCGCAACTTCTCGGCCTATACTCATGGAGCGTTTTTTTGGTGATTGTTTTAAGAACGCGTATATATAGCTTCAAAAAACAATTTGTTTCAAGGTCGATATATGTTAAATAAGGGAATTTTGTATAATAATTGTATAATAAATTTAACTCCCAAGATCTGATTGTTAATTCTCCTCTCAAGCTGCTACACATTTCCATGAAAATCAGTTATGAGAATTTGGTGTCACACCATAGTTTAACCTAGTATAAATTTTGCCATACAAAAAGGATCTCCATGTAAATTTGGTATGTTGCTTTACTACATATTTTTGGCTGCTTTTTAAAAGTAAACATCATACGTTAATATTGATCTGATTTGACTAAGATGGCTGAAAACAGAATTGTGTTACTTTTGACTCTTATGACAAGGAGACAACCCACAATTAGCAAGAGGGGAAGATGTCGTAGATGCTGTGAGTACATTCACCAGGGAATGGTAAGAGGTCTTTGATATTTGATGAAATAAAGTTAGAAATATTTCTAACTTGTTACTCACTAGCAATCTTATGATCCTAAAGAAAATGTTCATAAATTTATATAGCCTCAGATACTAAGCTGTTATGTTAAATAATGTCTTCCTATTCTAAAAACCCAGGTATATCTGTATAGTCTGCATA
>NW_026711358.1:407500-600701 GCF_030620025.1 Pocillopora verrucosa
AAAATCAATCAATCAATCCAATAAAGCATATATGTAATTCTACCTTTTTCAACTCAGCATATTGTTTTCAAATGGGTCATTACTTTAAACCTAAATCATATTTTTGACAATCCATTTTGTACGCCTAAGTTAACAGATTGGATGATGAGCTCAGTTTTATTCATAGGTTTAAGCACTAATTTTGAAGTTGTTAATAGTGAGGAAATAAGACATGTTACTTATGGATCACATAATGGCCTTCCTTATTTCCACTGAAGGTGACATTCAAAGGAAATGTTCCAGATTCGCAATCTGATGCCGAACTGTCATCCACACTACCAGGTGATGAAAACAAATATCACATCAAAAAAATTGTTAAAAGAAAATGTAAAACAATGTGAAGAATAAAAATGAAGTACCTTCAAGTGATACTGGAAGAAAGGAAGTAAAGTAAAAGGACATGTAACTGAGATCATGACGTATATTATGACCATACAAGAAAAGCAGACCTTGTCTTAACAAGGGTAATGCAATCCAAACAGGAAATTGCAGGTAACCTGCATTGCTCAGAGATAATAAGCTGAAATTGAGACAAAGATGAAGACTCAGCGATGTTCCTAAATACAAAGAAAACATGTTTCTTTACAAATTTCACAGGAAATTGCCTTTAAATGCCAAAAATCAACACTGATCATATATCATGTTATGTGTTGACAGGCTTACTCCATTGATACATTTTACACGATAAAATTTACAGGTCACCACACAATTCAGTAATTTTCATGAAGTAATCACCATCACCTGTATTGCTTGAGTAATTACAGTAAATAAGATACATTGAAAAAGAAAATTTTGAAAAAAAAGTTCAAAAGTGTTTAGCTCACAGATTTTTCCCCGACAACTAGCTTATCTCTTCAAATCGAAGTAAGATGGGAAATACATTACCACAGAAATTAAATTATGTATTTATTAATGTATGCTGAGACTTGTTCTTGTCACAACAGATGAAGATCCAAACACAAGAAATCAAAATGAGGTAATGGAAGTAGTGTAGATTAAAATATCACGTAAAAATTATTAGAAGTATGCTTATTGTTAAAACCCTACAAATAGCATGTTGTGTTGTCAATGTTCTATGGATAATAATCCCTTGCAGAAAAAATGACTTTGACTTGATTCACACGTATCCCTTTGGGACAGACAGACATTTCTCGGGACAGGGCTCTCTGTGAGCCGAGACACTTTGGGCAGAGTGACCGGTCCCTTAGGACGAGGTTTTTAGTGAGCTGCGACACTTGGGGCAGACTGACCGGTCCCTTGAGACGAGGTTCTTCTTGAGCCGCGACACTTGGGGCAGACTTATTTATAATACTCAGTATTTAACCTACCAGTAAGGAATTGATTGTAATGTTGGTAAAAATGCCCAGCCCTGACATTAGTTGATTCACTGGCATTCTACTGCATTTTATGGGATTATGTCATGATGATATCATTACTGCTACTTATGTTATTAGGCAATGGCAGTCTTTCATCACAAAGTTCATTATGCCGATAGAAATTAATCAGAAGGTTACACAGAATGATCATAAAATCTGGAAAATATGGATCTGGAAAATATGCGTTACTGGATGTTATTGCCCCTGAGACCATGGATTATGGGCATTTCCTACAGGTCCTTTTTGCTAAGGCCCCCACTTAAACCGGCAATGTATAAAGCACTTCCGTCCTAACTAGGAACGCAATAAATACGGAAATATGTAATTTAAATCAACACCAAGAAAAAGACAATTATTGGTCAACCCACAACCTCTAGAACTATAATTTTATTGCAGAAGAAGGACAGGAAAGAGAGGAAAGACAAGTTGATATTGAAGAGGAAGAGAAGGAAGAAGAAGAAGAAGAAGAGAAAAAGAGGGAACATAGAGAAGAAGAGGAGAAGGAACATAGTAAACTTGAAAGGAAAAGGAAAAAGAAGGACAGGAGAACAAGTAGAAAAAGAAAAAAGGAAAAAGAGGACAATCACCCAGATTGTTAATAAAAAGGACTTTAAAGGAACCCTGGTCAGCTACACCTTTGTTTTAGTTTACCTTTATATTTTTAAATATTCCGTAACCGATGTATATGTTAGTGTTTTGCAGCACTAGCTATGATTTGAAATTAAAAGTTAATGTTGCACATGCAGTATGGCTTGGTTTTCTTGTGTCAGTTATTACCATTTCTCGCTTGCAATGATATACGCTCCTCGTTTGAAGGACTTTGTCCACTCTCTTGGAGGTCTTCTTGTTGTTTTGTTCTGTTTTTTTTTTTTGAGGAAAAAATCTCATTTTGAGGAAGCTGTTCACATTGAGATTTGGGAGTGTTAAGTTTGCTGAAAATTAACCGCACATACCATGTAGTCTAAGGAGCACTTTAGTTCCTTAATTGTTTATCACACTTAGTCGAAGTCTCTTATCCCCTTTCCTTCTATGGGTCATATCACATTTTCCTTTACTCTGCATTAACAGATATTAATATTAATAAAAGTACTTAATAACAATTGAATAGTTATACATTTCTTTTAAATGGCACATATAGTTATGTGTAACATAAGAAATGTACACATTGTACAGAGGGCTATATCCCAAGGAGTTCTATCTGTTACATCAATATGTTAGATTAAACCTCTCAATCAAAACAGTTTTACAATCAAATATGATTCGTAACTCTATCATTGTTCCAAAAAAAGGGAAGTTTCATTTTGTCTGTAGCATTACGCTTAAGAATAACAGTAGTAAATTTTTACAGCCATATTTTTTTTTATAATTTTGAATATATTAATGGCCAGAGCATATCATGAAAATGTAATAGGAAAATAAAACCTTTTGAAGTAAATAATTTTTCATAAAAGAGATCATAGATTGAAAGAGGAAAATTTGGAAGACTTTCAAAAGAGTACTAAATCTTAAGCTTGTATGAAACTCAATACCTTACTTACAGCCAGGGCGTTAAGGGTGTTAAGCTCATTGAAAATTAACTACACATACCATGTAATTTCAGGAGCAATTTAGTTCCTTAACTGTTAATCAGACTGAATTTAAGACTCTTATCATCTCCGCTTCTTTGGGTCGTATTATATTTTCCTTTACTCTGCATTAACCGATATTAAGCCGAATACAAGTACCTATAACAATTGAATACAATTAATAATATAAGCTTAACTGCTTTGTACCTGAAATGTACACTCCATTTTCCACGGGTAAAGCTTTTGGAAACCAAGAAACAAAAATTATCCTCTGTGCTTTCTCACATTTAATCTATTCATCTCCCATTCAAGACTTGTTTGCGGTTTCTTTTGGCATGAAAGCAGAGAAGTACCCAATGCAACTGCTCTTTCCTCGAATAAAGAGGGTAAGTTTCCAAAGAAACTGTGGTGCTGCGTCGGTGGGAGAGTATAGAAGGTAATTTAGTGTTAACAACTGAGTTGAAAACGTAAATTGGCCACCATAAAGAGCACAAAAGCTGACGTTTCGAGCGTTAGCCCTTCGTCAGAGCGATTGGAGGAATTGTTGATTGTGTGTGGGTTTATATGCAGAAAGTGGGGCTACGCCATTGGTGAGAATATGGTGACGAGAAAACAAGAATGAATTAGTTGAATGAAAAGCGCTCGTTGATACCGTGAGGATTAAGGGTGCCGATTTTGAAGATAAATTTTTGTTCCAGTGTTTTGCAGCTTTCCGAAATGCCTAGATGTAAGGAAAGGCCGCAAACTGCCATATTTTGTTCTTGAATGATTAGGTAGATATAAGTGTCTAGCGACTGGTTTGGATGTGTCCTTGTCACTTTTTTCCACGTCGCGAAGGTGTTCTCGGAATCGGTCACCTAGTCGTCTTCCTGTTTCGCCGGTTTATAACTTATTGCAATAAGTGCAAGTTATGCAGTAAATGACATTGGCGGAGGTACACGTAAGTGATCAGTAATCTTAATGGTCTCTTGAGTCCCGATATTTTCTCCACGTTATGAATGAAAAGATAAGTTTTGCATCGTGAGCGAGCGCATTTGAAAGTTCCAGATTGGTCATTGCATTGGTTTGAAATGAGCTTCTGACCAAAAAGTTGCTAATTTTTTTTTTACGTTTGAATGAAATAAAATGGGTTGCGAAAAGATAGTACCAGTCTCTGAATCGTTTTGGAGTAATTTAAAGTTTTTAAGAATGATAGACTTAACCGCGTGGTTGTGAGGGTGAAATGTAAGAGTGAATGGAATGCGGTCAGTGCTTTCCTTCTCAGCCGTTTGTAGTGCTGACTGTCGATTAATTTTTTGGGCGCGGTGGTGGACCGCTTGAACGACAGAAACAGGATAGCCATGTTTATCGAAAAACTGGCACATTGCTTCTGATTTTCGGAGAAATTAGAGTCGTCACTACATAAACGACGATGTCTGAGAAACTGTGAAAAAGGTATGGTGTTCTTGATGTGTATAATGTGAAGATGGATCCAATCGCTCTGACGAAAGGCTAACGCTCGAAACGTCAGCTTTTTTTATTCTTTACGGTGGCCAATTTACGTTTTCAACTCATTTGTTAACACTAAATTACCTGCTCTATCCTCGGTTTTGATCAATCGCCGGGCAATTAGTGCGCCTGCACTCATTTGCTCAGTGGATTCTACCCGCACCGAAAAGATCCTTTCGGGACCCTGGACCCTCTCGAATAGGTAAATTACGTCTCTTTGCATTTGCTGCCTGGTGCATTCCTTCCTACCTTCCTTCCTTTCTTTCTTTTTTTCTTCTTGCCTGCCTGCTTACCTTTCTTCCATTCTTTTTTCCTCGATACCCCGAGCCTCGATTAAAGAAACGAGGCTCGATTGAAAAATCGAACCTTTTAATGCTTGTTCGAAGTCGGTCCTGATGACTGCATCACACCTTTTTGCTCGGATCCGCTCGTTTCATCGCCTAACCTCGCTCCTCCCTGGAGAATACTGTTGATTTTAATTCACTAAAGTGTTATTTTTATGGTTTGATCGCTTCTTCTCTTTGCTGTTGTTTCTGTAACATAATACTACTTTTCCATACGAACCACCAATCAAAATCATTCTGCTAAATTCTTGTTAGTCAGCTTCCAGGAATCAATGTTGTTGATGCACCACATATAGCGAATTATCCTTATTTTTTTCGCTCGTTATTAGTGCTACTGTACTGTTGCTTTTAAATGATTCCTTTTTTACTAAACGTTTGACAAACCGTGCTAAATTACAATTTCTGTGCATGAAGAAATTCAGCGTTGGATCAGAAAAATTATTTCTAAAATCGTTCTTTCGTTAGAAAAGGATTAAATAGTTCTCAGGATGGCCATGCCGGCCTTATAGTCATCTTTTTTAAGGCAGGGATAGATGCTTTATTTCCAAGAGAATAATAATAGAAATTGTGCCAATTATTGTCAACGACGATTTTGAGATACTGCTTAGAAAAAAAACCCAAGCTGCAATTAAAAAGAGTGCATTCCCCTAACTCCCAGAGCATGATAAGCCGATTAAACGTTATTGTATATACGTAATTAACGCATTTTTGTCATTGTACATCGAACTTTAAGTGATTAGCCAAAGAGAAATTGAAGTTGAAGCGAGCTCTTTTCTTTATCCGACCTGTTCCTCATATTTATGAACAGTCTTCACCTTTCTATATTTTTTATTCAAGTACTACATTTTAATCTCATCACCAGTTAATGAATTGAATATTTATTTCGTCCCTTGCCTTTGTTTTATTTACCGCTGGATGATAGACAGTGGGTAGCTAAATGCATGCGAATTTAAGGCGTAATTAAAGATTGCATGGAATGTCTTGAAATAAGCATGTGCGCAATTACAAAGTCGATTAGTGCCGAGGGGGTTGTGGGTATCTGAAAGTGTTATCACGTATTCTTCGTGTTGTCACGGATAAGGAAATTATGATGACGGCTCTTGTGATATAAATGTCAATACTCACTTCTTCCTTAGCCACCAGTTGCACTGAATTGGCCGGAATGAAATTTGGTTTTATCTCATATTTGATCACATTTCTTGGTGTGATTCACTTCTCAGGTAAGTCACTGTCTTACAAGAATGCTAAATAAGTTGCCGTGGGCAAGGAATATTTAATGTATCGGACAATCAAACAGTTTGGTCCTTAATTATACCAAACTGTTAGACTAAAGAAAATACACTGAATATATCGCCCTTATCTTGTGATAAGGTCGCATTTATAATGTTCAATCGTCGGTATCATTGCTGGACGAAGCCAAATAAGCAAATAATCAGTAAGGGTCAGACTTATCGAAAGCTGAACACAAACACTGAAACTACTGAGCGTCCTCTCGTCTGAAACTAGCTTAAGCTCGCTCTGGATTACACTTCAATGGTGACCTTTCTACTTTTAGGGATGTATCATGACTGTAGACGTCATCGATCAATAACAATTTACATTTTATGTGACAAAGTTATCAAATTTTACAGTTACGAGTGATCGCGCTAGAAACCCAAAATTTATGCATAAGTGCCTTTAACGGGGTGACCACGTTTTTTTATGTCACGCTATCGACTAAACAGGAAGCTAATTCGGACTAATTTCTAACACTCGCCTTATTTGAGAAAAAGGAAGCTAATATGCTTGATAAGAAGATTAATTAGTTCAGACCTCTCTAGGGTCTGTCTGACTTTCTTATTCTACAATGCACAATTGTTTTGCATGAATTTTATTTCCGTTCGCGAGTAAAAAAGTGCGGGTTCATCAGTCCGTGAAATATGTTTTTATAACTACACCGTAAGCCCAAATGTTTCTGTTGGTAGCTTTTAATATTGGCAATATCACTATTATCTTTGGCGGATTCGTTTTACACGCAGTGTTATTAAAGTTAAATTGAAGACAAAATAGGGCCGCCCAAAACTATACACACTACCACGAGCTTTCTCAAACCACTTCATCTATTTAAGTTTGATCGGTTACTCAAATTCAAATAGGCAATTTTTGCCACCACAATCGCCTTGAATCGTAATTTTAAAATCATAAAAAACTATCCAATAGAACTCATTTCAAAAATAGGGGTATTTCTTAAGCTGTCTGTCGATTCGTTGTCTTGCCTCTCCGCTGCCCGCCTCTATCTAACCGATGTGTGTCCTTTTTGCCGCGGGTTTTTCCTTTGTTTTTGGCAACTTTGGCCATCATTGTGTCGTCCTCCTCAACACATCACTGAGCGATTGATATAACAAAACGTGTCTGCAATGCGATACTTTTCCCGGGAAATCTTGATCCATCGTCAGTGACGCTAAGAAGTCCCTCAGACTCATTGGTTTGCGTCTGAGGAGGCAGGGGATTCCGTAAGTTTTTGTAAGCTTTCGGAGCAATCTCCATTACAATCGACTTCACCTTTTGACACTCGGAATTTTATTGTTAAATTTCTTTCTGGTGCTTATAGGAAGCATCTTTGCCCGAAGAGAAAAAACATTTGAGTTCTGGTGCAAACCAAACAATATTGTTTTTTGTTCTGATTGTTTACGATCTGATATGAAGCACGAAGTTAAAGTTAAAGGCATTAACATATCTGGGGCTCAAAGGATCCACAACACGCCCATTTTTCAGATCCTTTGTGATATCCTTTTCGTATTACAGAATATTTTCTATCCCTGATGATGCCGTGGATCGGCGAAAGGTCAGAGACTTGATCTTAATTCGTTTTGATTTTAACAATAGTTTAAAGGCCTTTCTGGAAACTATTATACCACTTGATATTTTGTTAATCGGTCGAATTTTTCAACTAAGAAAAGGTTTCCTTTTGATTCTACGTCATTCATAATAGGACAAATGTCTTCACCCACACATGAACTTAATTAAATACAATGATACATAAAGATAATAACGTGACCGCTATGAAGGGTGTACTAACCAAAGAAAAACAGATTATCTAATAGCTAAGTTATTTATCCAAACAGTGCGAAACACTACTCTTATTCCAAAGACTTCTTTTTCACGGAGCGTTAAGCCCGTAGGATTTATCTTAATTTGAAATGATTAGCATGTTTTGCCCTCCCATGCTGAATCAGTAAACTTTGTAAGAGTGACGCTCCTTTTCTTCCTTCAAGACTTCAGCGGTAGACCACCTTGTTAATTGGACTTTCTTACCAATGATTTTGTTTTCTTTTTTCTTTAAGAGCAAGCACCATCCTTTATTTCGACTCCTTCAAGTCCGTCGGATGTAGAGGAAAATTACAACATCACCCTTCAGTGGACATACACTCTTGGTGGTACTCCTCTGGATGAAGTAGAAATAACTATCACCCCTGATTCTCCCTCGCTTACTGCACAAATAGTTGTGAGGTATAGGAGTGGAGGCACAACTCAGGTGGCAAATGACTTCCAAGGTCGATTCTTCTTTAGTTTAACAGATAGTCAATCAACGATGACAATAGTCCGCTCGCAAAGATTAGACAGCGGAGCGTATGAATTGACTGTGAGTCCCGACGACGTGAACTTAACTCCCATTAAAGACGAAGTCAAGATTTCAGTGAAATGTGAGTGGAAATGATTTTAACTTTTAAACTTTTCAGTAACTTTAGGGGGGAAGCCTCACTCTAGGTAGAGGCACAAGGATTTTTTGTCTAATTATGCCCTAACACAGAAATGGTTGTGGTCGTGTGCGGCTGTGAGGTGCATTTTCGTGAATAGAAGAACATTAAGCGATATTCATGGTTTATAGGTGTTTCAAGATAACCACTTCGAATACTTTATTCTCCAATTTTACCTCGAAAAAGAAAACTACTTACTGGAGAGGACCAAAATATGAAACACTTCTAAGCCAACGCTTCTTAGAGATTGATAATGCGGCAATTAATTTGCTCGTTATGCCGAACTTATCACAAAAAGAAAGAGAGAGCAACGCGAGGTAAAAAATGGATTACCTATTTTAGGGTCTTTTACCCAGATTTATTTTTAAGTTTATTCACTTACTAATACATTTAATTGAACATAACATTTTTATTTAATACAGTGACTTAAACAAGATAATACCTAAGTATAGCCCGTAGAAGAATTCAATTTTTGTACGGGCATAGTTTTAGTTAAGGTACTATCTTTCTCTCTCACAGGGTGCTTAGTAGTGTCGGAGAAAGAGCGTTAATATGACTAAATTTTTAGATTAGTCTTGGCAGCCAGCATGGAGCGTTATTTTTGGTCAAAAATACAAAGCAAACTTTATTTCAGTTTTAATTTCGAAAACTACCTTTTCATTTAAAATGATTTTCGAAACCAGTCTTTTTCTTTACAATATACTTAAGCAATAAACCACACTTTCAAACGATGTACCGGTACTATAAACCACGCATGATGTTGGAAGAGCTCAAGAAACATCGTAAACCACCCGCCACCGGCTACAGACGTTTCTCATTTTTACCTTGAGGCCGTTCTTTGGTGACGGTTGAAAATATCACCAAGTAATGTTACTTTTTACTTCGCCTGCCACGTTAAATGTCCGTTTATTTGCCTGTACAAGTTTTCCATTACTTATACCCTGTGTTTTTGTTAGGTTTTGCCCGATTAACTGACATTTTCTAGTAAACAACCTAAAGCTCTCTTCGTCACTGCCTCTCACCGGACGTATGCTAAAAAAAAAAAAAAAAAAAAAAGTTTCCTTTGTAGAAGAATCAAATCAATGTGGTCAGCGTATCGTAGAAATTATAATAAAGTTATGATATAAAGTGCGCTGTCACTGGTTGAAAAAGCATGCTATATGAGAGTATAGAGCATAGAGCTTAGCTAGCGGCTCTCACACCTTCTGGCAAATTGTTCTTTGTCCGACCTTTTCCAGGACTTTTCTCTAGTTTTTTTCTTTAACTGAAAGTGAAATTTCGGAATGGGCGAGTCGGCAGCTAGCAACAGAAGAACGACAAAAAGGTTTATAAACATTCCATGCGCCGTACTTTACGTTAACATAACGTGAGCAGAGACGAAAATCTTCAAAGAGAAAACGAAATGGACAGACGAAATGAACGTTTTCACACTCAGTTAGATTGCAAGCTTACGTACGGTAATAAAAATCAAACACAGCTAGCACTCGTGTAGTATATTTAGAATCGAAAACAAAACAGAACAAAACAAGAATGATGATGAAAAATTAGCCAAACTGGCATAATTGTTAAAATTCATACTAATCATGACGGTGTCAGAGCGAGTGCGATCATGCTAAGGTCCAACGCGAATAGCTCATCATGGCGGTCTCTAATGAAGCAGGCCTCAGAACTTACATCACCGCCCTTCGAATGAACAACTAAGAGCTTGCTCTAATGTTATTTCCGATGCCTTGAGTGGAAGGCCACATCAGTCATTGCAGCCGAGTTTTAGGGTTCTGTCAACCCGAGAAATCTTCGTGTTCCGGTGAATTCGGCTGTCGTTCATTGATAAAACACTCGCATTGAACAGTTTGTTTTCTCATTGTAATATAAAAAACCTTGCGTGTTTTGATGCGCCAAAATTTAGCTGGATTCCACTAATCACTTCACTTTCCGATTCTGTATTAGAGACTAAAAACTTCAGGCAAAAGTGTTAAATTCGACCTGCCGAATTATTTAAGTTTGTAAACTATTGCAGAATGTGAACTTTGATGGTTTGAAATTTTTGACAGCTTAAGTCTTGTACAGCCTATCAGATTATTTGAACAATTCCAACAAGGATTCTGATTGGCTTATTGTAGCGTGCTTTATGAGAATATAGAGTATGCTGACGACACCGTTGTTAGAAACCCTCGAAAACGTAAAAAATCCTTGTCTTTCTATGAGCAAGTAATTTGTTTAAAGATCGAAGATCAGTGGTTGGTCGATATAAATGACAAAACATGAAGAAGCAGCTAATGCTCAAAGTTGTTCATCCTCTGCTTCTAGTTTAAGATGACAGTTACTAAGTTTTCAGACTGTCACGACAGTGAATCCTTGAAGAACGAACATCAGTTCTTTTCAGAAAAACGGCTTACATGTAGTAACATAAAGCGGTCTTGACCAAGATGTCCTCTATATTTGCAATCGACAGTTACAAACAGTTTAAATTTTGCAAAACTACTACTAAAGGCAACTACGCTAGAACGTTTTTTTAGCACAATTAGAAAAAAATAATGCATTTCAAATTGTGCGCTCCATACTGTTCAAAACAGTACGTTAGGGTTTTCAAAAGTAACTAACTATTGATGTGGTTAAGGAGGTGCCAAGCTATAGCTAGTCGTCGTCACCATCTTCAGAGCCACTATCAAAATACAGCGGTGTGCGATGAGGGTTCTGGAAGGCTTCTTCATCTACCATACACAAAGAGGACTCTGCACAGGGAAGATCAGTACCAGAACAGGATCAACTTGCATAACACATAGATTTTCTGCATTGGCATGTGGTTAATTCAAGCAGATTTCTTGCAGCTGGGTCCCTGATCATCAGGACAGGTTTCAACATTTCACTTACTATGTGCCGTTACTTTCTGGTGGTGGTGTTTGCTGCATTGCTGTCAAAGCATTCCTCCATACATATGCCTAATAGTTAGCTCGCCTGATGTGTTGGGTTAAGGCGTCCGTGGTAAGGGGTAGTACTTCCTTCGCTGTTTCTTTTGGCAAAATATTACATACCTACACAAAGATAGCCAGAGGTCAGATTTCTAAGAATGTATATATACCTATAATTATATTTATAATGTTTCACTCTTTGCGAATCATACGTAAATATTCTAAACAGGTTTCGATGATTAATTTACAGCAAAATCTTGCAATAAAACTGAACAAGTCTTTTGAAGGAAGTGTTGAGCACAAACTAGACACAGAGTTTTGAAGATCTTCTGAGGTTTTATTACACTTCTTTTATGTAGTATTACGGATTATTTTTACTCATTTTATACAGTTTGACTCATCCCATTGATACTACACATTAAGACATCTAATAAGCTAAACATATTTTAACTGTTATAGCTATTGTCAAAAGTTTCAGTTCTTCCATTGTTTAAATCATTTATCCATCAAGGGTCTTAGGTGAGCAGAACGAATTTCTTAAGTAGTTTAAAACATATTCCTATTTAGATTTTACTCTAGCGCTTCGGCTGTGCCTCTTATGATCTTCGATGTGGGAAAAAGGTCGCAAACATAAGCGCCGTTCTCTCATCCAGCTCGTGCTGTTGACGCACAAGCCGCAACACTGCGCTTGGGTACATTCCAACCCCTCTTTTTTCTAATCCCAGCCAAGGAACTGTTTGAGTTACGTCCTGTGAGGGCACGAAACCCCAAAAGTGCGCTGCACATTTGCTTTCCCAGTTCTTGAGACACTTCATGCACCGGAACAAATCGTACCCGGTCATTTACGCCTGTTTGGAACCATAATTCTTCACGCGAAAGGCTGTGGAAGTGTGCCGGTACATATGACAAGTACATCCTCTGTTAGACGATTTTCCTTTCATTAATAACGATGTCGTCCTAGCGGCATACATCTCTGACTCGAACAGCAGATCTTTAAGGCTCAAGTTTGGGTACTTCTGCCAATAATCGCCAAGAAGTTCGATGCGATATGAAACGTACCCATTCGAATCACAACTTCGGAAAACTAGTTTACAGACCTCCACTGTGTTTCCATGGCCTTCTTATAGATAGCAAGATCAAATGCTATTTCTGTATCTTCCTGACCCATGGTATTAATAATGGCTTGAGCGTGCTTGAGAACAGTGTATATTTTACTGAACTCTGATGAAGAGCCATCTATTAGGGGGCAGTAGCCAATCATGCTAATTTCTGGTAGCTCTGGATAAAGCAATGCGTTGAATGCACTCCATCCAGGAACTGACTGATTCGCGATTACTTCCCGAGACATTGATTCTGTTGGACCTGAGAGATGCATTCTCATGACTTTCAAACTTGCTAACTCAAACAGCTCATTTTCTTCTTTAAACCACTCGTGTTTTAACCGGACCAGTGTAAAAATTGACTCGAGGTCGTCTGCCATATGCGGAACACTCTGTAGCTCGTAAATCCTTCCTCCTGCTTGTAAGGATAGTTTCCTGCCATTATGGTAGGCCAGTTGGACTGGGGGTGGTTCTGATCAATGCGGCCGTCTCTGGAATACAACCATGGATGTCGCATGAGTTGTGCTTTTTCCATCGAGGGTTTCTTCATTGACATCTGTGTTGTCTGCCGCTAGTTGAAGAAACAGACCAGGTGCTATATTTGTCGGTACAACAGTGCCATACTCGTCCGCTTTAGCAAGTACTTCCGCTGCGATACTAGTGTCTTTCACACGCAGTTCGTCACAACTGCAACAATGTCCCATTTTGTTGGGGAGACGCGATAAGGTGAGATGCTGAACACATAGTGCCTATGTGCTTTAGAAACTGTGTACGACTATTTCTTGAGCAATGAATAATATCCTGCGCAACAATAACGACTTGATGTTAGTTTTGAAGGATTCACTGTAGTGACAGTCTGAAAACTTAATAATTATCATCTTAAATTAGAAGCAGAGGATAAACAACTCTGAGCATCAGCCTCGTCTTCATGTTTTGTTATTTAATCGACCAAGCATTGATCTTCGATCATTAAAAAATAACGAAATACATGTAAATAGTAAAGTGAACGTTTTGGATAGCCAAATGATAAATGGTTTGGGATAAGAAAGGTCGAGAATCAAATTTCCTACTTGTTTATAAAAAGACAAGGTTTTTTTATATTTTCAGGGGTTTCTTAAAGATTTTTCTTGGCGCTTGATAAGTCAGGTGACGTCGTAAAATTAAACTAATGAAGCAAAATTTTGAACTAACTGGGTATTTGGACCGCAAATGTTGATGAGGATGTAAAAAAAAAAGGTAAACAAATGTTATGCACTTTACAACCTCGTTTTCACGCTGATGAAGGGGTAACGTAGCAAAACCCCTCTTTCTTTCGGATCGTGTACCACTTTTCGACTTTACGACGTAGCGAGCCTTATTCAGGAGGTATTGGTCTTATAAAATCTATTGTCAAACCTTTTCTAACTCGTGGTTTGAACGAAACCTCGATTTTCCGGTCGCTGCTACTGGACTAAATATGGGAAAATATCGTTTTTGAAAAGAAGAATCCCACCGTTGAAATCAGGTAATTATGCCCGGCAGAACTTATTACATTTAAATAAAGATAAAAATTGAATTAAACTTTGTGATTTAAACAAGATAATGCCATATTTCGAAAGGATAGCCCGTAGAAGAGTCGTATTTTACGGGCGTAGATTTTCTTTACAGCAATGTTATCTTTACAGTAAATGGTTTGAACCGGGGGGAACATGTACTAGTGTAGTTTGATCGTACGGGTGAGTGTAGTCCTCAGAAAGACTGTTGTCGGTAGTGGTGACTGACAATCTGAACGGAAGTCATCATCAGAGTCAAGTGAATAGTTGTTGTCTGTCGAATGTTCTTAGTCCAGTTTGTATAAACTGATTGGTCAGTTTATACAAACATACCAACTGTCAAAGCACCTGACGACAATACTACAACCGCCCACCGAAAAATCCAGACGTAATCTACAATCCACCGAGGACTTCATTAACGCCACTAAGGCTGTACAGATACCTGACGACTACAAACTAGAGTCATTTGATGTGAAATCGCTTTTTACAAGCACTTCACTCGAACTGGCACTATAATGTACCGAGACTGCTATCCCACAATCTACCGACCCCCCTACTGCTACCGATAGAGCATATTATGGACTTAATAAACCTTTGCCTTACGTCAACTTACTTTCAGTACAACGGTAAACACTACAGACAGTTACGCGGTACATCTATGGGGTCTCCAGTTTATGTTGTTGTAGCAGAAATTGTGATGTAGAACATCGAAGAAAGCACCCTTTCGACTTGCCGCCAAACGATACCGCTTTGGTCACGCTACGTTGACGATACTTTCACCGCCGTACGACACGACGAAATCAATGCATTCCACCACCACTTAAACGGACAAAACCCTGACATACAGTTTACTAGAGAGGTCGAAAAAAATGGTAAACTACCTTTTCTAGACTGCCTGGTAAGTCGTGACGACAACTCACAACGGACAACAGTTTACAGGAAACCCACACACGCCGACATATTACTGGACGAGTCATCCTACAACCCGACATCACACAAAGCCACAACGATCAGGACTCTTGCAAGACGAGCACAACTAGTATGTACTAGTTTGACGAACAGCTTATCCGACGAGAACAAGTACCTTGACCGTGTTTTTTCAAAGAACAACTACAACGAAGACTTCATCCAAAGTAACACTCACCAACCTACTACTACTACCGAAGCTAACGATAACGTAACTCTTACGACTACAGCAACTATACTGTACATAAAGGGCATATCTGAGAACATCTCGCGCATCCTACAACCATTCAATAACCGCCTCGCTCACACACCTATTACCACCCTATGTCAGTTACTGACTAACGTCAAAGACAAAGACGAACCGAAGAACAGACAGGGAGCAATGAAAGATCAGTTGCTCCGACTGCCACGCCTCCTACATCGGTGAGACTAGCAGAAACCTCACAACGAGACTAACTGAGCACAAACGAGCGACGAGGAAAAGCAATGTCAATAATCACATTGCCGAATATTACCGACTTCCGACCCACAATATCGACTGGGACTCTGCGCAATGCTACCTACCTACAGCACCAACTACTCTCAATGACTGACCCTGGAAAGCTGGTTTACTAACTTGGAACAGACTCCCCTCAACAGGTGTCAACCACTACCGGCACCGCACAAACGACTCATTCACGACATTAACATTACAAACGAACCGAACAGAACGCCCTAACCTCACTAACGGATCGAGACCGACCAATCACGACCGACTTACGCCACTTGAGTCTTACAACCAATAATATTACTACTGGGAAGGGGGGGGGGGGGAAAGAATTGACGAGGTCTGGAAACACACATGTTAGTCAGCGGCAACTTAAAACAGCCTAAGACCTTTGTCATTGTGCCTGATGTTTTTCTTAGATAGGAAATGTTTTCTTCTTCAGATGAAGTGTATGATGTAAGCATCAGTTGAAAGTATATTCTATCGAGCGTGACTAATAATGTAGGTTTGGGAAAATGAGCCAAAATTGAAAGAAACTACGGTAAACTACTTTGCGTTTAGACACCACTGATCTATTGAAGTGTATACACGACGAGCACAATGAGTCAAAAAAACAATACGCCAGCATCGTATGGGCTTCTCCTAAATCTTCTCTTGAAGTTGCTCGGTATGACTGCTTACCCCACCGTTTTCCCCTAACTTTCAACCTCCTCTGTTTAGTGTAGAGAATTGAAAAGACGAGTTATTTTCAACCCATGTTTGAACTTGTAATTGTTTTCAAAATGTTTCGCTTTCGGCTATTCTTGTTTCGTGATCATCCTCTGGCTGGAAATACACGACATCTATTTGAGACTTTTTCCGTTATTTTACTTGGTAACCTCTCCTGTAACTGCATATAATGTGGGTATCTTTAAGAAAACTTGAGATAATACCTGGATTTCATTTTTAAATCACAGAAATCAATTCCAAACATCAGTCAAGTGTTCTCTCTATTTTAAATGTTGAGTTGATGTTGTTATTGGCTATATTACATAAGTTGAAAACTTGTGCCTTGTAACTCATTCTTATTCTGATAGACTAGTTTTTAGAAGGATACAGTATTTTATTAGATAAAGTTGATGCATAGGCTGTGCACAAAACTTTAATTTGACTATACTTAATAGCCAATACCAGTCCCTTCACACAATAAAATGTTAAGAGGATCAGAGGAAAAAATAATGTGCCATACATCTGCAAAATTTCATGTAATTATTTGAATTACATGAATATTAATGATACTAAGAGATCTAAGAATATTCAAATGAAAATACAATTTGTTTTAGGTTAGTGGGGTAAAATTGAGTCAATCATTCAAGACATACAAAAACAGGTTCAAGAAATTTTCACATCTAATTTTTAAGGTTAGCCTACCTGGAACAATCACCTTCATGTACAAATTAGACCAGGTTTGTACTAATGATGCGCAAAAGATCTATCTGTGGTAAGCGGGAAGGCGTTCCTTTCTTCATTTAAAGAAATACTGAGGTTATCATTTTTCCACAAGCTTAGTGAAAAGGAAGAGCGAATGAGACTGATAGTAACTATGTTATGTTAATAAATATCTAGAGGAGGATAAAAAGTAAGATATGGTCTGCACAACTCCCTTTTTTAATTTTTAAACATATGAAGCTAAGGCATTTATATTTCTTGCTTTGTGCATTATGTGAACGCCAATTAATTTAGCTTTCATGTCTACAAATACAAAATAGTTTTTCTTCATCTATGTGCCCTAAACCTTACAGGGGAGGAGGGAGGTCAAAGTAAAAACATGAATTAAAATAGGAGAGTCCCCATTAATTTCAGTGCTAATCAAAGGAGGATCCTTGCTCTTCCAGATTCCCACCCTCACATATCTTATGACCAATCCTTTGTATCAATGTTTTGTTTGGGTTTGAGTATTGGTAAGGAACACCATGCGTTAATGAAAGCTTCAGCAAGAGTATTTAATTTGCAATCTAAATAACAATATTACATGTTACAATTGTTCCAAGAGGTGTGATCGGTGCATCATGAAAACATAGAGGATAATCAGTTATGCCCATTAGATTCGAAGATATAATTTTTTTCAGTTCCTGTCTTGACATTACAAAAAAATGAAAAAAATTCAAAATATATTCACAGTAGCTCCTTCGGCACGTAATTGAGAGCGAGTCTTATCCTTGCAGAAATATCTAAATAGGTTTGATCTGCACATCGAGAAAACTTTGAAAAAAAATATTATTTATTCGAAGAGCGAGCATTTGACCATTTCTGTCCGCGACTTGTGCCCAATTTGCGAAGCGAGCAGGGTCCGAAATACGATACCTTGACTTGAACTGGGTGACCCTATTCGACGGATTGATGGAATAGCAGAATCCCTTACAACTTGGAATGCGTTGTATGAAACAAAAGTCTCACAAAAATGGAATGGCAATGAAATAAAAAAATAATTTTTGAAAAATTGAAAGAAGCATAGGTTAATTATTATTGGAGCCTAGAGGATAGAGGGGTAGAGGAACAGTGATGTTCTTGAGCTAGCCCCTATAAGTCATTATTACTATTACTATTGTTATGATTAGTATCATATTATTATTATTATTGCTAATATGATTATTTGTTACTATTTAATTATTGGTTGAGTGTCAATCATTCACTTTATCCTTGAATCATCTTTCTCTCGTGGAACAGGGTACTCATAGATATGTGGGATGCGGCAGGTTTCCTTTTTTGCATGCGAGACAAATCTTCCGCAACACGACCTTCTTGCGTCATAATAAAACCTCGAGTTCTTTTCAATGCTTGAACAATTGTGCTATATCAGTAGCCATATGCAGTCTTAAGCTGCCTACGTTTTAAATGAGCTACCAAAATCTTACCATGAACCAACTGTAATGCCCCCTTAAATACAAATTCTCAGAGCTAAAGAGATGTTTTGCAGGCAGTGGAGAGACTTGATATGAAGATCTAAGGCAGGAAAGGGAGAGGTTAGGGAAAAGCCTCGCAGTCAAGAAAATTGCATTGATAATATATCAGTGGCTTGAAAGGATGGATGTGGGGAAGAGGTTGGAAGTTGCTGCTGTATAGTTACTTGAAGAGAACATGAAAATGTGTTCTCCTATTCCGGTGCCTTTTAGTTGGATGGTGGACAAGAAAGGGAAATGTGAAAGTTGGGGTTGGTTGTTGGGGAACTTTTCTTAAGATTCCATTTAAATGCCAACAAGCATGGCTTCTGTTGGCTGGTTAGGCTAAGTTGTTTATTTAGTTCGGTAAAAACTTTGTTCTTAAATTGTACAAGTTTCAATGAACTAATTTTGTTAGAATGATTCATGACAGATGCAGCAAAGATCAACTACACCTCTGGTAATCAGATCCTGAATGAAAGTGACACATTACATCTAACATGTGTGGCTAATGGTGATCCAATACCAAATATCACCTGGACAAGAGTTTCTGACAACAAAGCTGTGTCCATCCCTCTCATCATTAGTGGTAAACAAGATGAAGGGGGCTACAAGTGCACTGCCAGCAATGGTGTTGGAAGCCTTGATAGCAGGATTGTCTACATTTTTGTTCAGAGTAAGTTAATTTTGAACTATTTGCCTTTACTCCTTATTACCCGAGGTTACACAGAGTTACAAAACCTCTCAACTGGAAAATTTCCTAATTATTTCATCATTTAGCTTAATATCCATCTTCCAGACAACAAATAAAAATGTACACCTCAATGATGTAATTACTACATTTTCAAGTCGTGCGACGATACCTTCACTAAATATATTTTTTTGACCCCGGCGCCAAAATAGCACTTGGACTAAGTAAGGATGTCGGCATCCATCGAACAAATTTAACATATTTTGGCAAGTCGCCCTAAATTCGTTTTCACTCCTACTTTCATATTTTGTAGACCAATATGTTCTTATAATTGTGGTGTAGTTTTTATGGGGAAATATATTTTGGTTCTCGAGAAATAATTTTTTTCGTTCGACAACTCAAATATGAAAATTTTCACCGTGAATATTACCCGAGTTGTGTGACCTCATGCAACGACTTTACTCGACCTCTGGTATTTCTGTCAACATGATCCTTTGTTTTATTACCTAAACTTAAACATCTGTCATCATTGAAGTTGGCAAAGTACTATTTATATTTTGGTGAGTATTTTTGTCCGACATACTTTAATAAAGTAGCAACAAGACAAAGACAGTTTTAACAACGACCGATATGACAGAATCTACTAAAGCTTTTAGCTTTTGACAGACCAAAGGATAGTTATAAAGTTACTGTAGAGTTACTTGTGTATTTGTGTTGTTCTATCGTGAGACGAACTCAAAGACCGCAAAACTTACTTGCTAGCGACTATGAAATATACATGGTGGGCCTACTTGTCGCCACCGTTTACTGGCATAAATTAAAACAAATTGTAAAAAGGTCTAAAATAACATTCTTACCTTGTTTATTTATGATTTTATTAGATGTTTCGATTATTATATTACGACTGGGTATTACTTTTTGCACGAAGCTCAAGTTTTGCGTTGTGTTTTCCCTTCCCCCATTTATATTCTAAGCTAGTCACGCAATAATTAATACCGACACAAATTAATATTTACTCTGTATAAAGATTTCTGTTTATGTTGAGTTGAAAATTTTGGAATATGTGCTTCGTTAATCGTGGCAGTGGCAGCGAAGCAGTTAAAAGCGGGTTGTTGCTTCAAGGCTACTGAAGTTTATAGTATTCAGACAAGAGAGCAAAGCGTGACGCTCTGAGAATAAAAACGTTTAGGGTTGTACATGATATCGGAATGAGTTTTGTTCAAGAACTAGTTCATCCCGGTTGCCACATGATACCAGAGTAAAATTTATTCGGAACGAGTCATTTCTGAATGAATTTATGGGGGTTTTCATTCCAGAACGAAACACTCATTCTGGACGACCTTTTGTGCCTGTATTGGGTCGTTGTTAAAACTGTCTTTGTCTAGATGCTACTTTTCGACATAAAAAAGGTATGTGGGACAAAAATATTCACCAAAAAATAAATGTTACTTTGCCAGCTTCATAGAAAAGGTATGACGGACAAAAATATTCACCAAAAAATAAATATTACTTTGCCAGCTTCAATAGTGACAGGGGATTAAGTTTAGATGATAAAACAAAGGACTATGTTGACAGAAATACCTGAGGTCGAGTAAATTCGCTACATGAGGTCATACAACTCGGTAGTATTGACAGTGAGAATTTGCATACTTGAGCGGTAAAACTAAAATACTAATTTCTCGAAAACTATAATATATTTTCACATAAAAACTACACCACAATTATAAGGACATATTGAGCTACAAAATATGAAAGTAGGTGTAAAAGCAAATTTTGGGTGACTTGCCGCTGTTTGTCTGATGCATGTTGACATTAGCTCTTAAGTAGTCGAAATATTCCGATCAACAATTTATGTAGGCTATGAAAACAATGAAAGGCTTATTTACCAATTTCAATGTCGTAGATGTATCAGAAATATCTGACAAAACAAATTCAGCTACTTTTCACAAAATTTTATTCTTTGTTGGAATTTAAAAATTAAGATGAGATATATTGTAGCGCACCGTTATGCCAGATTCAAGGTAAAAAATGAGCTATGTATTTTTAGAGTAGACAATGATCTGCAAGGGTATAAAACTTACCTTAGCTCAACCAGAAGGGCGTTTTTCTTTTAAATTCATTATAGACTACCACCCAGTAAACACCATTGTGACAACTAATCTGACTAACAACGTCGTTGTTGTGAATGAAACGTTCAGTATCACATGCAGCGCACAGGCCAATCCACCTGCAAAATATCGATTTTACAAAGGTAACGAGTATATCAATGGTGCAGACAACGATGCTGTGATTATAACTTCTGTTAGTGAAAGAGCAAGAATGGTAATCTTCAGCTGCATTCCGCTCAATTTTTATGGTAATGGAACAAAAGGAGCACTAGCAGTGACAGTGCACTGTAAGTATTTGATCGTGTGAACTCTGTAGCTTTTCTATATAGCGCGCGTTCTGACTTGCCGTAACAGAGCACTTTATAAGTGGGCGCGTTGTTACGCTATCGACTAATTTTCTACAATGGCGATCATTTCTCAGACTTCTTTCTCGAGGTTCTTTTTTTACCCAAGAGTCTTGCATGACCTGTAAAACGAATATAAAAACTAGCTATTCTCTCCGCTGCAGGAAGAAAATACAACAGTCTTAGTAGTTCTATTGGTGTTAGACTGACACACTTATTCCTTTTTTTTTTTAGATACTCCTGCTGGCACAAAACTCATTTCAGTTCCCAGGAACACCACAGTGCTTCGCAGAAGTCACCTTAGTTTAATTTGCCAAACTGATGGTAGTCCTGAAGTTGAATTTCATTTGTATTTCAATGATTACCTCATCATGACCAGCGGCTCAGGGATATTTCATGTTTCAGTGATGTCTGATGGTTCCTACACGTGTGTTCCTTTCAACAAAGTTGGCACCGGAAAGAATGCTAGTGTCATTGTCGCAGCCGTTGGTAAGTTTACTTCGATACGTCTTTGCATGAAGACAATAGTGTAGCATTGTTGTTTTGTAACGTACAGTGCTAAGATCCTCTGCTAATACTTATGTTAGTGCAGGCGTCTTAGAATGGTACTTATAAGGGCGAGTTCACGTTGACAAGCTCACGATCGTTTATTCAACCGGCCATGTTTGATTTGGAGATGGAGGCGGCGGCGAGGAAATTTCACTCCCTTTAATATAAATTTCTCTCTCTCCCCAGCCTTACCCTGCCATTAAAATCAAAGATGGCGGTCATAATCTTCCCTAAGAAAATATTGAGCACTCCCTTGCTAATTCACACCTGCTCTGCCGGCTAATTTTTCCTTGGTAGAGAAAACTGACCCTGCCTTTTTGGTTTTCATTCCGATGGCAGTGGTAAGAGGTTTCACATCTGGTTAGATGTTTCCCAATGCATTTAATAGTACTGTCTTGTAAAGCCATAAAGATGGCTCATAACTGCCGAGTTACCAGTGCTCAAATTCGATGTGCCTCTGGTTATTCATAGCATTAAAATTTTCAATGCAGTGCTTTTCTATTTCATGGAAAAATATTGGCCTTTTGAAATTTTTATAAGTAGTATGATAATGATAATTTCTCATATGAAATCATAACTTTACCGGTATTCATTGGGGAGTTCATCTTTTATCAGATACTCCAAACGTAACAGTTTTACCAGTTGTAAAAACTGTCCTCGAAGGGAGCAACTTGAATTTGACATGTGCTACGTCTGGCAAACCAAAACCCAACATAAAATGGAGTAAGGTTGGCAGTTCTGACTTTCTATCTAATGCCTCGCTGCTCGCTGTCGTGAATGTAACCAGACCTAGGACAGCAAACAGCAGAATCCAGTATCAGTGCATAGCTAGTAATGGAGTGGGAACACCTGCTACAGCTATAGCCAGCATCATAGTGAACTGTAAGTATGTAGGTAAAATAGTTATACACTGTGCATTACTATTTAACGTTAAATACTTTTCTCCTTTTTTATGTCTTCTCAGTTCAGAGATTTGTTTTGATGAATCAGTTCACCATTTGGTTTTTTTTTTGTTACAATTTGGCGACGGTTTCTCATCAGTACTCGAAATCATTTATGATCCCGCTGAGGATCATAGAGACGACTTGATAATAATGTTTCGCTCACACAAAGGGCTATCATTGGAAATGTCAACTTTAGAATCTCTTTACTGTGGCCATTTCACAACATCAACCAAGTTGATAAAACCAAATTATCTTAGATTGCTTTCATCTGCTTGCCCAGTTTTTCACAGTATTACTTAAAAGTACAATTGGCTCACGAAGGACATCGGTGACGATTCCGCTTATGCTGGCTGTTTATAGGAGGGATAAAGATGGAAATGGCGCGAACATTAAGACCTTTTATGAATAAGTCTTGTTACAGGTTGGTTCAGAGAACAGTCAAGATTCGCTAAAAATTCTGTCGCTTTTCTATGGAAAGGGACTCTTTTTTCCCAGAGCAAAGTAATTGTATGTTGCAAAGTAGAGACAACGTCTTACCTTTGAAGACGTAAGGGTTTAATACCCAGATTCCTAAATATACAACTATTACTAGAGTGATATGTAAAAATAAATTCATAAGCTATAGAAACGAAATAAAACTCAAAAGACATAGGCGAACCTCTTTAAACTTGTGCAGATTCATAGTTCGCGGCATGTCAGTGGTAGAGTTCTTTGCAAGGAGTATTTTAATCCCACGGAGTATTTTAATTACGGCATATAACATTCACCTCTTCAAAGATATGGCAAAGATATGGTCTGACCACTGAACGACAGACCCGTTCAGAACGGTGAACAGGTAGAGTCAAGCGTGTTTCAGTATTGCCCTCCCCATGGTACGTGTTCTCCGTTGCTTTTAGAGCATGTTAAGAGCTAATAAAAATTTGGTTTGGTCCAGAGGTGCAAGGCCACCGTAGTCTCCCTGTCGCCAAGATAACCTTGGATCAGGTTTGCGTTACTTATGAAAAGGCATTTGCCGTGAAAACGTTTACCTATTTCGGCAAAGCAAAACTTAGCTTTAGCAACATACATTTAGTTTCCTGGCTGAACTGCCTCAATTCTGCCATAATTCAGCACTATAACTTGCGTATTACTGTTCGTTGCTATTGGATTTTCACTTTGTGAGTATGCCTGTTACACAATGAAAAACATTGATTTTCTTCTTGTTTTTCTGTTTTGTTTGTTTTTTGAATCAAAGATCCAGCGGTGATCACAAACCCTGGAAATCAGACATTTAGTAAGAAACCTGGAGAAGAGGTTAGCTTTTCGTGTTATCAAGACGGTTACCCAACACCAATAGTTACCTGGACAAAGGACGATGTCGACATGAATTGGAATTCTGAAGATAATCCCAGTAAAGTGATTTTTCAAGTAAAAGAGTCCAGCTCTGGTTGGTATCGCTGCAAAGTCGAAAATGAATTAAACGTGGTTTTCAAATGGTTTCACCTCAGTAAGTAGATTTGATCCAATGTTATGAAACGTAGCGATTTTGAAATGCGGCTCGTGTTTAATGTTGACAATGTTACAAAGACTATGAAATAACAGAACAATTGGAATTTTTTTTAAAACATGGTCTCTCGTGGATGAAAGTAGAATTCATAAAGTAAAAAACATTCACATATTTGAGTAGGTGTTTGTGTATGTTACCGATGTGAATTTTTTAATTTTTTTCTCTCTTAAGTTGTATCTGACGATGAATTCAACATAAAGTTAAAAGTCACTAACAGAGATTGCAGCAGTAATCTTCAAGAAACCCTTCAGCAACTACAGTCCAAAGTAAGTAAAAGAAATTAAGGCGATTTACAACAATCGATCGAAGAAAAATCACGTCAGAATTAGTAATACCAGGGGGTCAACTGTGGAATAAATTTATTGTGGACAAAATCACCTAGTTTAGATCAGGAGCTAACAAAAAACTCGCAAACCATAAATTGACTGCGAAGATTTTACTTTCCATCGCTAAATTTACACGCCTTAAAAGCTTAAAAAAACTTCCTCTATTTAGCTACGGCCATAGACTATCTGTTTCATTTAAGTTAAAACAGAATTAGATTTACTTCATAGCCTACTGATCGGCTGAACATTGGCTAGTGACTGCTTTCTTCACTCGCCTCCCGGAAGGTAAACACGATCTTTTCGGTCCATTCAGGTGAAAACTTTTCATTTTGAGTAATTTCAGAGAGTGTAAAGCTGTGTAAACTTTGAAATTAACCACTTTTCCATTGAAGAACATTGACAAATACGCGAAGTTCATTTTTTTTTAATCATTTATCGGATCATGCAGGCATGCATGTTCACGAAGTTGTAAAGCATGTTATTGTTATTTTAAGAACGGAGGTTGCTATTGTTTTCCGCTCGTTGTCAAACCAAAATAATAAAGAGATGCTCAAGTTATATTCTGAGTGCGTCTTTACTACAACAATTACTTTACTAACGCTTGCCTGATATGTAATTATCATAACCAAATCGGCGTTATGTAATTATCATAACCAACTCGGCGTTACGTAACTCGGAAATTCAAAATAGAGAGAAAGAAGTGGAATATGCACCCGAGAAGATCTAGTCGCCCCATGTAAGGTAATCCAGGACAGTATTAGATTCTGGATTCCACGCTGTGGATTCCGGATTCCAGGTGCTGGATTCCGGACTCTACCCCTGCAGATTCCGGATTCCAAAACACAAAATATTCCAAATTCTAGTTTTTTGTTTGCTCCTAATTTTGGCATTTCGTTTTCTAAGAATAACTTCAATGGCGGATTTAGTTATTGAAGGACATGCTTGTGAATGCATGTTTATCTATTCATATTTCCATAACAAAATTTGCTAACTACAAGAAATATATTACAGCAATTTCTTCCAGGAATACCTGTTGAGACTGTCCGTCTCTTAAGTCCAATGTCATCCATTCCCCATCTTATTAGCAACTCTGAAGAGGCGAGGCCATATTTGTTTCATTCAGTTTCCTCTAGGTTTTGAATTGTTTAAGGGTATCAAAATAATTTATGGTTTAAATCATTTCTGATCATTTTTAATTTGTAAAAAACTGTCGAACTAAGCAGCATAACATTGTTCTGGCTGGGAAAAGATGGCCAATTTTTGTATCCAAAATCGACTTAGAACTGCCAAGAAAACATCTCGAAAATGTTTCCCTATCATCTCAACCTGCTTTTTTAATTTTTCTTTTGCACAAAAACCGTAGTATTGAGGAAAAATTTAAACTGAAATGCAATTTTAATAACACCTCGTATATGTTGCAATCAAATCGACTATGACTAAGAAAAGCTTGTTTTCCTATATGTACTGTAGTTGGCGATGATGTTCGACATTATGAGATTGCGCATAAAACGGTGTTCAACCAACTCAGCTATACTTATACCTTTGCAAATTCGCGAAAGATCTGCATTTACACGGTAATTTTCTAAAAATAACAAATTATCTTTCCTATACTTCCGGAAGAGAAGACTGATTCATAGCTGGTAGGGAATTTTGGCCGTGTGAGTTTCGAAGTCGGTTGGGTGATCATGAATGAATTTATCAGTGTCTCGCAAGCTGTAACAATCGAAATTCTCTAGCGAAATAAGCGCAGTCTGCATGGTCTACGTGGTGTGCACGGTCTGCAGTCTGCGTTTTAACATGACTGTGGTTGCATGGATGTGCGTGAAAGCCGTTAATACGATTTGAAATGGATTTTCAGCAAATAGATTCTGGATTCATTCCTTAGCGGGATTCTGGAATCCAAAAGCTGGATTTTGGATTCCAATGCTCAGTGTTCCGGATTCCACGAGCAAAAATTTCCTGGATTCCGGAATCCGGATTACCTTACTTGGAGCAAATCTAGGATATTTAAATGGCCGGATATTGTGTGTGCCTCAAAGTAATCTTCCTTGTTAGAGCTTATTAATTGATGGAATTTTTGTCTAAATCCCTGAAAGGCAGGTGAAGTTCTTAAAGTAGTGTTTCCGTCGTTGGAAGTGGTGGAAGCTACAAAGTACAAGTGAGATATTTGCTTGTAATATTATATTTCTGTAACTTTGTTATTCGTTCCAGAAGGCTATAAGCGAGTCATTAAAGCAGTTTGCACTGGCTGGATCATTGCTGAACCGGGGTTGCCATTTTACATATTGAATTCCTGCCATCCTGCCAAGAACATCTGAATTCAGATCTTCCTGTTTAAAACGTTTTTTTATTAGTCTGGGTAAAACACTGTATATTATTAGGAGTCCTTGCGTCTTTCAAAGCCTTTATAGAGATTACAAAAGATTAAAAAATAGAAGCACTCATCACGTCGCCAAAAATTACAGCTCGCATGCGAACTTAACAGTTTGTGTTGGTTGCCTTGATGCTGCTATACCACTTGAAAGTTCTCTGGGATTTTCTTTGCATGTTAAGTCGTGACTCCATTGTTATCCCTAGGTGCGGCAGCATAACTGTCTATCTCTCACTGGAATTCAATCAAGATGAAGAGATAAGCAAAGTTTTGTCAGTTCTGAGCAAAGCTGTTACACCTGGAGGCAAAGGTTTTGGAGACTTTGCAGTTGACCCAGGATCAATCCAAGCGATTTCTGATGATGAGGTACCTTCTGATGCACCTCCTAGCACCACCAAAACAACTATTACTTCGGAGGAACCAACAGGTAAAGGTGCACGGCGAGTCGTAAGGAAAATTCTTTACTGTCACGAAAATAGTTTTTGCAACCTTAGGTTATAAGTAACCATCCTAATTATACATCAACAATCAGATGACCATGGCGGCTGTGGTAACCCATCTCATGTTTTGATTAAGATCAGTAAAATCTTTTCTGTTGTTGATCATTTTTTGTATATTGATTGACTGGTAGAATTGTTTATACCGGAAAATTGCATATACACGTTTCATACTGACATTAAGATCCTAGAAATACAGCGCAGTAAAAGGATTTCCTACGTAAATCTTCCACGAGTAGAAGACCAGTTATGAACAGCCTCAGGTTTATTTCAATGTGGAAAAGTTCTACGCTTGTTTAACATCATCTTCAGCAATTTTTAGGTTTATGTTGCAGAATATGAAAAAAATCCGAGTCTGAACAGGTATACATGAATCAGTCTATGAATTTTTATTTGACAGAGACGAACATTTGTGAATGTTCTTGTAAACACGTCTTACTTGGAGCCATCATCGGAGTTCTTCTTCTATTTAATATCATCCTTGTTATCCATGTGGTTTGGATTCACAAAAAAGGTAAATGATTCTTGGTTTTCCTTGAGGTGCCATCTAATTCTCTTATGCGCCTTTTGTTTCGTAGCTTTGCCCTCATCTTTTATTTTTTTCCTTTGATAGAAACTGCGGCAAAGCAAAGGTGAGTCTTATTGCTTTTGGGATTGATTTGTTAAGCGACTCCATCCAGTAAGACGAGGGATTGCTCTCTTTAGAATAAAACATTTGTTACAGCTCACTATGATAAATGAAATGCTAAAAAAGATATTCGGATTTCATTTAAGGTTCTTGCTAATGCTCTATGACTCGCAATAAAAAAAAGTAAATGAATGACACGACAAATAAGTTTCAGCATCAGTGTGAACAGCTGGTTGGACAATTAATAAAATTCCCTCTGAGTTTTGCACATTTTAATTTATTATTTAACGTTGGTAGAATCTTCAATTTGTCGTTTTAATCATGTATTTGTAGTTTTCATTAAGACTGTAATTTTCTTTACCTTTTTAGACTTGATTTAGACAAGACCAACCACTCTGAAATTTTATCGTGTGTAAATTAATACTTTTAATATCATTGTTGTAGTCATTATTATCACAATAATTTAGTTTTAAGATGGAAAAAATTGTTATAATGACATAAAAGGACTGACTACAAATTTGCACTCGTGACAACACAAGCACAAACAGTTATAAACATAACCAATACTTAACCCTCACATTTTGTTTTATTTTAGACCATATGAAGACAGCAGAGAAGTATATGATGTAAGAAAAGTTCTGATTATATGCTAACTTTTATTTTTCCCATTTTTATTGACTCTTTTATGAGAAACAAGGTGACTTAACCTTAGAAAAAAGACCCATAGCGTTAAAATATACGCGAGATTTCGTCGACTTAAAGGTAGAAAAGAGAGAAGTTTAGATATAGAGAATTAAAAAAAATTTTGTTTCTTTTTCTTCCTTTTAGAACGAAATACCCATAAAAGATCAGGAGGCAGATCGCTCAAATGCAAGACAATTTATCCAGCCTCGCGCAGAATACATGGATCTCAAAGAAATAGGTACTGAACGTAATACCAAAGAACAAAGCGTTCATCACATGGCTGATTATGCACCTCTTCATCCATCAACATGTTCTTGGGAGGTTCCAAGGGATCACGTGTGTGTAGAAAAAATCATTGGTAAAGGTGCTTTTGGTCAGGTTGCTAAGGGAACAGCTGAGCAATTCCGAGGGAGGCCTGGGACAACTACAGTGGCCATTAAAATGCTCAAAAGTATGATCCTACATATCTTAAAAATTGTTATAATCTGATAAAATTTTTCGTGTATTAAAAAATGCACCTGTGTGAGTATGAAATGCTAACTTTGTGTAACTTACTCAAAGTTAGTCATCTATAACTCATTAAATGCGTGTACTGAGACAAAAGTGTGTGACAAACAAATTAGAGTCATTCTTTTTCGTAAGAAATCAGAGAATGCGTGAGTCACTGCATTTTGCTGTGTCCCTTGAAAATTGAAAACGTGTGTGGTAAGGCTTAAATATCAATTTGCACCGCTTCCGCTCCTCTTTAGATGGTTTCTTCTAACGCGAAATTTGAATGATCGAATTTTGAATGGAGTTTTGGAAGTCAAAACAAAAAGAATTGATAAAATCGATTCCTACATTAAATGGCAACACAATTACAAGTGCTTCAATGAATAAGGACAGTTGATCTGTTCCTAGAAATCGTTGCCTAGTGTGTAACAAAATTTGTCATTCAGGGGCACCATTTTGCCTGTGTTCGCAAACAACAAAATTCAGTGATCACAGAATACCTCTCCCACAAGTAGATAGGTTTCTCTATTTCCCGTTCCTTCCAGCATTTCAACGGCTGGCTCTTCTTGAAATGAAGGTGAAAGTCAATGTTTAAGTTCTCTGACATGCTGCGTTGAAATTGTATCACATAAAAGGAGCGAATTATTGACACAAAGTAAGATTAAGTGAAAGGCAAATTGTTAAAGTGAATGATATTTGAACGCTCAACTTTGGAATACAAATCCCCACAGCGATAGCATTTTTATGAAAGAGTACACGCAAATGCGTGCAGTGAATGGCAAGCAAGTTAAAATACACGCATTTTCGTATGAACCTCTGTACGCGTGTATTTTTCCTACTGCACGCTCTTTACTTTACGAAGTTCATTCAATTAATACCTATGACTCACGCTTGACGGACGCGTGAAATGCTGTAGCACACGCAAAAGGTACTGTAAATTTTACCTCGGCTTCCTCTATCAAGTGACATTTTACCGAAAAGATCCCATACTAATAAATGGCGCTGACGAAATTAAATCCTTTCATATTCTGAGCTGGTTTTAATCTCTAGGTAACGCTGCAGAATCTGACAAGAGAGATTTGATGGCGGAACTTGACACAATGAAGCAGCTAAAACCACATCCTCACGTCATCAAACTTTTGGGATGTGTTACGGAATCTGGTGAGCTGATTAATGCAACTGTTTGCTTTATTCGTGTATGATGTAACACTTCTGGAAATTACTGGAAAACGGAGATCAGGAGGTTGTCGTGGAGAGTTAACGAGGCTACTTTAGGGCCCCTATTTTTAAATTTAATTCATTAAAAGTGATTTCCTATTCTTCACTTTCCTTATTTATATCCCAACCGCTCTTCAGTGATAGAGATGTAGTCCGATTCCTAATAGTGATTTAAGTGCCCCTCCCTTGTAACTTTTTTACCTGAAAATTTACCGTTAAGTAGTTAAATGATAAGTTGCCTTACGATGTATGTCATGTTTTACAATGCAATAGCGCCACAAGAAGTTTGAAATCTTTTGAAAATGAAATTATTTTTCTTTTCCAAAAATGCAAACATCAGTTACTTAGTGACCCATCCCAACCCACTTATCCCAAAAGGTAACCCTTGCGTGCGTAGTGTGCCTAGTAAAATGTCTGTAATAGCTTTGTTTAGCAGCTGTTTTATGACATTAACATAGTTACCAAGCTGGACAGACTGACCTAACATAGTGTAATCAGGGATTGGTTAGGTACCATAGCTTTTCCTCATTAACGTAAAATAATCTTCATCGTTTCTGACCTATTTTCTTAGAGCCACTGCTGGTGTTGATAGAATATGTTCCTTTTGGAGATTTGCTGGGCTACCTGAGAAAGAGCCGTGGACTAAATGACACTTATTATAAAGACCCGGATATTAAACCACAAACAAACTTGAAATCACAGCAGCTGATGAAGTTCGCATGGCAAATCGCTGATGGCATGAGTTACTTGTCGTCGAAATCTGTAAGTTTAAGAAGTTTGGAACTACCTGTCACATTAAATCAGATAGAATTGCATATACATACACATCATATTATACAACCACTATTTGTATTCAACGCCATCAAAATTGTGCTTTATTAGTAGCCGCATGTAATCTCAGACGGCCTATTTTTCTCCTTCCTGTTAGATCATCCACCGAGACCTCGCAGCTCGTAACGTGTTAATCGGAGAAAATGAAACGTGTAAAGTAACAGATTTCGGAATGGCTAGAAATGTGCAAGAGGAAAATATCTATGAGAGAAAGACAAAGGTAATAAGAAAGAAATAGGCTTTGCTTCAGTAAATGACATGTTTTCGTCATGAGTGTGCTCTGTTGTGTTGCAAACCACGCAGGAGGTGGCTAGATCGCGAAAGAAGTGTAGGGAGAAACACTCGACTACGTCATGTGTTTCTACCCACTTCTTGAGTGCTCTAGCCGCTCTCTAAGTGCTTTACAACAGAACAGAGCACAGTCAAGACTACTTTCTTTGTTTCATAATAAATAATCCTTTAAATTCCCTCGCATTACTGTCAATTTTCAAAACAAGCTTTATTTCCAAAGCGAACAACAATGTGGTCAGCATACTCCATACTCTCATAAGGCACGCTACAATAAGCTCATCAGGATCTTTGTTAGAATGGTTCAAATAATCTGATTGGTTGAACGAGACTAAAGCTGTCAAAAATGACAAACCATCAAAGTTCACAAACCATCAAAATTCACAATCGGCAATAGTTTACAGTGAAAAGTGAAATATTCAATGAAATCGAATTCTCAAGAAAACACGTAAGTTTTTTCTCATGACAATTACAGAACAAACTGCTCGAGGCGTGTGTTTTATGAATGAACGACAGCAGAATACACTGGAACATGAAGATTGCCCGAGCTCGGAATGACAGCATCATAAGACTCGGCTGCTGTGACTGATGTAGCCTTCCAGTCAAAGCATCGAAATAGTATTAGAGCAAGCTCTTAATTGTTCACTCGAAGGGCGGCCGATGTAATATCTGAGGCTTGCTTCACTGCGATTACCGGGGATCGCCATGATGATCTAGCCGCAATGGACCTCAGCAGGATCGCAGTCGCTCTGACACTGTGATTATTATTATGAATTGTAACAGTTATGCCAGTCTTGCTATATTTTTCATCATTCCTGTTTTGTTCTGTTTTGCTTTTGAACTCGAAACTATATATACTGTAGGAGTATCAGTTAGCTGTGTTTGATTTTTATTACCATACGTAAGTTCGCAAATCTAACTGAGCGTTACAAGGTTCAAAACTCAGACTGTCCATTTCGTTTTCTCTTTGAGGACTTTCGTTTCTGCTCACGTTCTGATAGCGTAAATTACATCGCTTGGCATGTTAACCTTTAATCGGCCCTTCTGTTGCCACTTGCCGGCTCGCTTGTTCCGAAAATTTACTTTCAATGAACAAAAAAAAGCTAAGAAGAAGTCCCAGAAAAGGTCGGACATGGTACAATCTGGCAGATGGCGTGACAGCTTTGGTTCAGATATTTACATTGTACTCTGATAGAGAACGCTCTTTAAACCAATAACCACTCGCGTCATATCCGGACTTGAGATTGTCTATACACTTACTCAAAAGTTCCTTTAATAAATAGTGATACGTTTGATGAGGGAGTGTATCGCGCCTTATTAGGATCAAAGTTACCTTGGAAACTTTCTTTTTGTTTTAATTTCGAAACCCATTATTTAATTTACAACAATTTAAAAAAAACATTCTTTCTCTATGCAGTTAAGCCAAAATTGGCTTAAGTAAGCACGGCCGTGCATCCATAACATGACATGTACAGTTTCACCTCTACTGCGAGTTCCCGTCAAGTTTAGCGGCGACGTTTCATACCTTTCAAGAATGTTATTCCTTTCCATTCCGATTAAGATAGATCTTTTGGCGCTCAAAATTAATGGCAGTTATGCTAAGCAATACCCGTTTTGGAAAACTATGACCATGTATCTCTCTCAAGCGACAAAATTAGCTTTGGAGTTAACGATACTTTTTGTTCCCCAAACGCGTTGCTTCACTGAGTTATTATGGCTGAAAACAAAACTGAGCTTTTCGACTTCAACTGAGGCTTTGCGACGTTAGGGACTTTTCTTTAGAACGGTAAATATTATTTTTGAAATGGCACAAAAGGGTTGTTCAAAAGAAGGTTTTGTCGCGGTTTCGAAATTATACAACTTTCATAACAAAAAACTGCGCAATCTTTTGGTCGTAAATTTTAGTGAACAACAATTTAAGCATGCTGAATCGACAACGCGTTCTCGCGTAGGCAAGAAATTCGTTTGTCAGTTTTTCCCTTCTGAGCAGAAAATTATACAATGATTTGAATAAAGATTTTATCTCGAAATATTTCTTGATCGTTTTTCCTTTGTCCTTTATCCACAGTTGTTGGTTAGAACATGATTACCTGGTCAACCCGAAACAGTTGTGATAAGCTCTTTTCTTCGTGCACAATTTGTGTCTGTATGTCAGAAATGCTCTCGTCTACGCCTAGAGCAACTCTTACGCTTCTCTCATGGTCTCTAAACGTCGCACACCAAGTATGAACTAATTATTTATTTATCCGATCGCCTCAGCCCTTGCTTTGCTCGCTATTAAAATTATCTGCCAATCTGTTGACCGATCACATTTCCTGTGAACATAAACGCGTCAATTTTCTGTGAATTCTTCACCGATCACATTTTCGTCACAAAATTCAACCAGGCGTAAGGGCCACTGCATCCACTCTATGTTACACTTTTAGCGTATTGTCCGCTGGCCAGATAACAAAGGAAGTGAAAGATGAGTTGCATTACTACAGTACAGGCTTAGCTCTTGGAGAATGTTACCTCTCACCTCATCAACCTTTCATAGACAATTAAGATTATATTTAAGTAGTGATGTAGCTGATAATGTGTTGCAAAGCCTGCGAAAAGTGCCTTTAATTTGTTAAGGACAGCAGCCAGTGTGCTTAGACATGAAATCGACGAACTCACTTTGGTGAAATGATGTCAATTCTGGCAGACGCTGATCAAAATTAGCAAACAGTATCGTTTGCTGTGCGTTCAACAGTTGGGTATATGACAGTGCTTTCCCAGCTTAATTCGAAGTAGAAGTTTTGGATGGAATTTTGAAGTTACCCAGGGGACGGAGTAAGAAAGTGTAGTTTCATGGAAAAAAATTCCCCTCAGAGTGAATATTTTCGTCATTGAGAAAGGAGGCATGTTTAATGCACTGGCGATCCTGAATATCTTAAAAGAGCGTCTCCGAGTCACATAGTCATTCATCTTCCTCGGCCTCAATATTCTTAACCGAAATTTTTTTTCCAATAAAAAATTTAAGGGTCGCCTTCCAGTAAAGTGGACAGCTTATGAAGCGCTGTTATATGGAAAATATACCACCAAAAGTGATATGTAAGTCCTGTGCAATGAATTCTTACTTCATTTTCTTTGTTCTTAACTATAAAGATGTACTTGTGGCAGTAGTTTCATAACATCTATTAATGGTGTTCCACAAGTCTTTAGTATAATCAAATTATGTATGTTGCGAAAAGTTATAATACTTTCTAGGGACAGGAAAGCCGAATGTTTTAAAATGTCTGATAGTTATTGAATTTCCCGCATTGTTTTATTGCCTCGTAGATGGAGCTATGGAGTTGTCCTTTATGAGATTTTTACAATAGGTAATATTTATTGATTAGTTTTCAACGATTTACATCAGGCCAGCAACAGAAAGCGGTCTTCGCAGTAATGAACACTACTTAAGCAGAAGTGAAAAGAAGGCCTGAAAAAAAATTCAGGCCTGTTCGGGATTTCAACCCATGACCTCTGTGATATCGGTGCAGTGCTCTATCAACTGAGCTAACAAGCCAACTGGGAGCTGGTCACTGTGTTGGTTCCAAATAAACCCAAATAAAAAGGCCGTATAGGCCTGAATTTTTTTCAGTCCTTCTTTTCACTACTGCTTAAGTAGTGTTCATTACTGCGGAGATCACTTTCATATTCACGTCTTTATCCGCAGTTCAAATATATGACTTCCATATATTCACAGCCGTTTATTCACCACTTCTTGGGTTTATTTGGAACCAACACAGTAAAATGTAACACTTACCTTACGCTAAGCAATAATGTTTCAAACATACACAACATAATTTTCTCTGTACCTCTAATACTCGCTTGACTCTACTACCTTGTTTTACGCAACAATTAACATCTGTTCACGCGCTCGCGCAGGAGGTGTTTCGAATAAATAGGGAGAGTAAAAATCAGGTGAGAATCGATCCGTGGCTTGGGTGCGACCTGACTCAAACTTTGGTACGAGCCGACTCAAACTTGGGTACGAAACGACCGGATACAGAACGATCGGATATATACCCTTTAAAAGGCGTTCTCTCCGACTAAGAGGACGCGTTCTATGTCACATGTCAATTTTGGTCATTTCTTCATTTTGCCGCATAAAAATTAAAGCATAGCTATGGAATTATGCTCGTGATGCAACTGTGTACAAAGTTTCTTCATATCAGGTGGTTCACCGTATCCGCGGATGGATGGCAGGAAAATTGCCAACTTACTTCAGCAGGGATACAGAATGCCTAAACCACAACATGTGGATGATAAATTGTAAGCGGTAAAGTTTCTTTAAGGCTAACACTCTAATGAGACCTGAAAATGTTATTGTGCCTTCGATTCTACGACTTTTAAGTTATATTTAAAAAGTAATAAGAAAGTCTCAATCTATTGCATTATTTTCTCGTTCAGCAATTGAATTTATTCCTTACTTTATGGAGATTTTCATTGTTTAAAATTTGACATATATTAGCATATCGATTAGCATATCCACATTCGAGAAAATAACGAGTTAACCAATTTTGGGTGATAGCGATGAATTCATCGTGGAAACAACTCACGTGTTTCGTTTCAATTTTATCAAATGCACTTTACGTACAATAAGTACCAACCTGTGTTAAATGAAATGTAGGTATGACATAATGTTGAGATGCTGGCAAGATGACCCGGGTACAAGACCAACGTTCTTTGATCTAAGAAACCAGCTCAAAACAATGGAAACATTACACAAGGTAAACTTTTTACCTTCAGTTATATTATAAGAGGTCATTATAAAATATGTCGAATTATTCACCTATATAATGTTTAATAACATCGAAGTGATCATGATAAACTCGGCAACTATGTGCCTGTACACTCCATCAAGTTGCTTAATCAGCCAACTGAGTACAACTCAAGACTTCGTTTAGCGGCCAAGCGTTTGAGCATTTTAGATAAGATCATGCGGAAATAAAGAATTCTTGATGGACATTGGAGAAATCCTCTTATACCTTTCTTTCGTCCACAGAGGCTGATCAACATGAAAATATACGACAAGCAGTTGTACGCAAACGTTGAGGACTTGGTGGAGTAGGTGACAATAAGTTGTCAGCATTTGAGGAGTGAGTTTATTCTCCTCCTTTCGGCTAATGTTCTAAAAAGATGAATTTCAAAAGTTAATCCTAGTGAAGTACTAACACTGTAGTAGCAGTTAGTTTTGTTAATTTTGTTTTCCTTTTAATCACTATTTAATATATAAACCAGGTTTTGCATAACCAAAACAAAACATATTAAACAAAAATAAAAAACGAGAAAATATTTTTCAAAACTGACAGTTAGTTTTGCTCTGTCAAGGTTCCTTTCAAACCGTTGACTAGGTATTTAAATTTAAATTGCATGCTTAAGTATGTATTGGTATTCGTTAATTTTATCAGAAATGTGCGTTTGAGCAACCAAGTTTTCAGAATTGGTTAAAAAAAGACCGCAAGGCATATAGAGGCTATTATAAAGAGAGATCCTCCCTTTGGGGATGGTTATCTTTATTATCATAATCATCATTATCATTATGACTATTATATTTTCATTATTTTCATCCTCATCAACATTAATATTTTTATGATCGTCATAAGAAAGGCTTTAGAAACTCTTATTTTCCACTTATTCTCTTGCCAAGATGTTATCGGACAGTTTGTTATCGGGTAGTTCAATAAGCCAATCACATTTAAAATTGTAGTTAAATCGACTAATCACAACCATTCAACTATTTACGCCTCCTTTGTCAGTCTTTTGATGGAAATTTTCCCTTTCTGTCATAAGTTGGCTATTCTTCTTTTTCGCAGAATTTGTAATTTTTATGATTGATTGGTAATAAGACTCGTGATAAACAAAGCGGACTGCGCGGTCGTCCGATTTGTTATCACTCATATGATTTCAGACCAAATTGGACTCCATTGTCATAATGAATATTCAGATTTTTTAATTACCGTTATTTTTTGAACTCACATTTCCTCTAACCATGCACGTAGTTTAAATATTCCTCGGTTCCTCTCAGAACCTCACTGATTAATTCCAGCTGTATATTAGAAATGCTTTTCGTTAATTTCGTGTATGGTCATACAATCGAAATAACCATGGGGCTGATTTCATATGCAAATATGCCGAGTGATTTTCTTGGTGAGGTATTGACTCGGACTGCAGTGACATTTTTCAGGACTTCAAAATATGTTCAAAGGTGTTATGAAAGGGAGTTCATAAGAGCAACCGATCTTTTAAGTCGGCCTATAACAGTATATTTGTTAAAAAAATAAATAACAAACGCTTGTGATGGCATCAAATTATTTGAATAACTTGGTCGTTTTGGATGGTAGCTTTAAAGAAGAACTCGGTTATCAAATTTCCAGATGATGAATGATAAAGATTATAAAAAGCACAAGGTAGTTTTATGTCACCTAGGCTTGTCACCCAGAAATCTTTTCAATTTTTGTCTTTACTCCCCAAGCCTTCCAATTTTAATCTTTAGCAAGTTGCGTTGATCCACGAATGTGACCTGCTATACTGACTTCTTCTTCAAAACATTTCCTCCGTAATTCAGTCCCTGATGAACCGGTTTTCGCTCGAGTATCGTAAAGATTATTTACGAAGAGAAAAATATATCAAATTACATGAACATTTTCTCTTTCTCTGAAGAATCTAACGGTCTACCATTTCCAACGGTCCATCCTTTTCCCTTGGTCCCTGAAAGCAAATAATGATGATAAAGAAAGCTCGCTTTGTAACTTAGTCTTCCCCCCCTAAAATTATCCTTTAGCGGAAACAGATTAAAACCTACGACATGGAGCGATATACAAACGTTGAGGATTTAGTAGTCTAGGCATGAGGTCATCAACCTATTCTATAGTCCACTGCAAGAATTTGGGATTTTCCTCCGACATATTCCAAGATAATTTTGAACAATTGTGATGTGTTGCATTTTAGACCTTTAAGGTGATTCCTCAGTGTTGCACTGCCCATCCTGTTCTTCGCATAAAAATCACGTAATCAAGCGAATAAACGCGCGCTTTGCAATCAATGGAGCAGGTAAAGAGGTATACGTGCAAGCTACGAAATATGATGCTTTGATATCTTTAGCATATGGAACGTAGGAACGGCGGAACAGCGAAAGGGCGGAATATCTTAGAACGCGGAATGCTTTGTTGTATCAGAGAAACCTTTCACAAGATTGCAATAAAATAAGAAAATTACTCATAATTAAGAGGGCAATTTAAAAGAAACATAAAATTGCAATAAAATAAGAAAATTATTCATAATTAAAAGGGAAAATTAAAAGAAACAGAAAAAATGTTCTTGAAACCCGGAGGATTGATTTAGCCCCTTTGAATTACCGGTATACAACTGTAATAAAATATGAGCTTATTGTTCATCGTGGTGTAAGATAGGAGATGAAGCTTTGTTCGTTTGTCTCACGATAGAGTCACTTTTGATGTAGATCGCGACGTTTCGACTGCAATACTGCTAGTCTTCATCAGGCGATGATGTTGATTGTTTACGTGTCGCTTTTTTGTAGTACGTTGGTATGCTGTTATTAGTGCATTACGATCTTCATTATGATTCCGGTTGTTAGATGGTGCTTCCTCATAGGTCCTCATAAATTGGCTGTTGTATTGTTTGATCGTGGGTATCCAAGCTTCGGGATGTCAATTCCGCTATCCCTATTGATGTTGTTGGGATGAAGTCTTATATGGATAGCCTCTTTGACCCTACGTGTGTACTAGATCAATAAACTTAATCTATGCCCCAAATAGGAATATGCCCCGTTTCGTTAGCGTGCTCTGAAACCACAGAGGTCTGAGTACGAGCAAACCGTATGACTCTGGCATGTTCTTTTATCCTTTCTCGTATTGGTCTCCCAGTTTCATCGACTTTGCCGCATTTGCATGGGATCTTGTAAACGACACCGTCTTGTTTTGATGGTTTTAGGTCGTACTAAGTGGGAACTAAGAGTTGTGTCCGACTTGAAAACGGTCCGTATGCCTTGATGTTGTAGGCAGCGGCAAAGAACCTCTAATACACCCTTTATGTAAGGGAGAACGGCAGTAGATTTAAATTCCTGCGCGGGTTCTTTCTTACCTTGTTGCTACCGAGTTTTCGCACAAATGAAGAAGGATAACCATTAGAAACTGACCACAAGTGTTTCTTTTCCTCAAAGATGACTGACGGTTTCGTTGTGAGGTGTTTGGCTAGGTCGTATAGACACTTAACAACACCACGCATCACCGACTGAGGTTGGTGTGAATCATGGGCGAGGTACTGGTCAGCGTGTGGGCGGGTTTTCTGTAGACAGTGCTAATGAGAAGACTGTCTGAGTCCCTTGTAACTGTTGTGTCGAGAAAAGGAATGGTGTTATCTTTCTCGATTTCCACGGTAAAACGAATAGTAGGCTGTTGACTGTTTAGATTTTGTAAAAAGCTGTCGACATGGCCCCGGTCTAAGACCGGTCTAAGTGTCATCTACATATCGTTTCCAGATCTTTGGTTTTCAAGTCGCATTTGTCATCGCTTGTTCCTCAAATTCTTCTATGTAGATGTTGGCTATAACCGCAGAAAAAGGGCTTCCCAGGGGAAGCTCTGTTTCTGCGGTTATATACTTCATACCAATAGAACTATTGTTGTAATCATCATTAATATTAACGTGATTCTTTTTGTTACCATTTAATTATTGTTGGAATTTTAGTTAGTCATTATATTCTTTATTCGTCTTTCTTTTGTGGAACAGGATACTCATATTAATGTGGCCACTATCAACTTTTGTCTTTGTCAGAAGTTCATTTCAAACCATTGACCAACCTGGAACTCTCAAATGTGCTCGCTCACGATGCAAAACTTATCCTTTCATTCATAACCTAAAGAAAATATCAGGACCGAAGACGTCTATTAAGATCACTAATCACTTTACGTGCACGAGAACACCTTCGCGATGTAGAAAGAAATGACAAGGACGCATCCAAACCAGTCCCTAGACACTTTAATCTCCCTAATCACTCTTAGCAGCATATGGCGGTTTGCCGCCTTTCCCTACATCTAAGCAGTTCGGAAGGCCGCAAAACTCTAGAACACAAATATATCTTTCAAATCGGCACTCTTAATCCCCATGATATCGACCACCGCTTTTTATTCAACAATTTGTTCTTAAATAGAGTGAGAGAGATGGTAAATTTTGAGCTCGGTAAAGGTGTAGAGAAATATGGTTTTTTTTCGTCTCGTCGCGTGCGTTGGACGCAAAAAAAGCATCTTTCTCTATATCTTTACCGAGCTCAAACTTTATCATCTCTCTTATTCTGTTAACATTGCTGATCCTAGCAGTACTCAGGGCGCGTGTCATATGAACTTCTTGATACACCTCGCTCACCGTAGAGTTTTTGTGGCTCAGTGGTAGAGCATCGGAACGCGGAATCCGATTCAATTCCTCATGGGGACTCAGAAATTTTTCATTGTCTGAAGCTCGTGAAAAAACAAAAAAAAGCATCTTTCTCTAATTCATTACAGTTTTCTCGTCAACATACTCCCACCAATAGCGCAGCACTATTTTCTGGATACAAACCCACACACTACCCACAATTCCTCAAATCACTCTGACGAAGGGCTAGCGCTCGAAACGTCAGCTTTAAACTCTTAATGGTGGCCAATTTACGTTATCAACTCAGTTGATAATACTAAACGAGCTTGTATTTTTTTTCGATGCGAAAACATTTTGCTATATTAGTAGCCACATATAGCCCCAGTCTGCCTACTTTTGGTTTCGCGATAATTTTTTTGTTATTCATCGCAGATTCTGTAATTGAGTGACTTTTCAAGCCGTCTTTCAGTGAAGTGGACAGCTTTTGAAGCTTTTTTGTGGGGCAAATATACCACTAAAAGCGATTTATAAGTACAGGCATTGATTACGTTTTGTAATATCGCTGCACATTCGATTTTACGAATGAATGACAGGAAAATTGCCAATTACTTCAGCGGGGATACATAATACTTAGACCACAACATGTCGATGATAAGTTGTAAGCTGGTGCACACTTTTTTTTCCGTCCAGACCTCACTATTTGAAAGCTGAAGCCAAATATATCAGGGCAGACACCCTTCATTTGCCTTTAGCTCCTTCCGAAATACCTTGAATTGAGCTGCACACGATTGATGTGTTTCTTTTTAATTTCCTAATAACATTTGAGTATTTTTATGTTTAAAAGTCGCATTCTATTTTCGCGATGAAATGCTGGAAAAATGACCCGGATGCAAGACCAACATTCATTGACTTAAGAAACCAACTGAAAAATATGGCAACTTCACATAAGGTGGGGAGTTATTAAATTTTGATGGTGTTTCGAGCTCAAAGGCTGGTGGAACTGTCTTAATCAAAGAAGAAAATTATTCCAATGAAACACAGCAAGGTTAAAACCCCGACCTTTGAGAGCAAACTAATTGGATGGACACAAGCCTTGCGATTTCAATGCCCAGCTATGCTGTCTCGTCGGATATTGGTAATTAATGTGAAAGTAAGTTCCCTAAATTTGTTCCCTCAGCCATTTTAAGCTTCGCAAAATTTCGATCTATTTTAACCGGGTCATGAAGTACTCCCAAAAACTCATACAACGTTTTATGAAATTGAAATTAGAGAGTCCGATAACTATCAACTTCTACTAGAATTTGAGGAAATAGAGTTTTAAAACGAAATAACCACTTGTCTTTTGGGGAGTCATCCTAAAATCTCAATTTACAAGGCAGTTATCCAAGCCATTTGACACTGTTTTGCCGGTTGGCGTTGACTCGGGCCGAAAAGCAATGATCAGAAACAATTTGCAAGGAGGTAGCTTGAGAAGGTTAAGTGTTACACTCTTGAATTTGTTGCTATTTGTGTTGATCAGGAAGGTGTTTCAACCAGCAAGGGAAGAGGCGGAAAAAGAGGAGGAAAGAGGTCAGGCACAGGAAGGAGAGCTACATAGCCAACACAACAGAGCATTTCAACAATCGATGTTAAGCGAAATGAGGGTCTTTCGGCGAGATTTCTCGCGAATTAACGCCTGCGGCAGCCTCGATAGGAAGAGACTCTGGCCATTGCATCTTTTGAGGGAAGAAGAAACACCTATCACTATAATTAAACAATATTTCATATTTCCGCTCTGATGCAAACCACACGCAGATCACACTACACAACATGTAGCCTGTCGTGTGAAATTCACATTAAATGAAAGCTAAGATGTAGGATTGTATTGCGAAAGGAAAAGGGACTCAGAAGTTATGTGTAGCCTCTCAATTATGGAACGTTAACCGTTAAATGAAATATAATTATATTGACATCACGAAGATTATGATCAGTTTGCGTAAAGCGAAACTAGTGATTTTCGCCGGTGGCGAGTTTTGTGGTACCGAGTTTGTTGTGGTGGCGAGTTGACCAGATACCGAAAAAAAGATTTGAGGGCCAGTTCCCGTTCGCTGTTGGTCCAGCCAAGCCTATTTGGTCATTGGCTCCCGCAATAGCCGCTAACTATGGCTTTAAAGAATAGGCGTTAAGTGTTAACTAACAAAACTCCTTGAAGAAGTCTACAACTGTTATACGAAACGCTTCGGAGAATAAAGAAGTTTTACAACTATTGTTCGTGAAGTGCTGCTCACTAGTTTAGTTTAAAAAACTGTTAGACTCTACTCGTTAGAGTAAGATGTTTTCTTTTCCCATTGCAATTTTGCATTTCTGTGGTCTTTTTTCTGAGAAAGGTTGAAAACTTTTCCCAAGTGCGACCAGATACATGATGATCTCAGAACTGGACTAATCGGAAAAAGATCTTGTGTTATGCATTTGGTCATTAGTTTAATATGCTCGCGGAATTTAAATCGCTTAGCGTGTAAAAAATACAATTCAGGTAAAGAGGAAATTATCAAGTTCATAAAAGAAACTGAAAATATTAATATGTAAGGGAAAGGAAAAGCAGCAAGTGAGATGATGTTAAAAAAAAAAAGAAAGATAAACTAACTGATGAAATGATGCGTACACAACATCGGTAGCGTTAACGACGCCATCTGAAACACTTCTGAAAACCGATAAGTCACATTCGAGTTAACTTTCGAACCATTGCACTCGCACATGTCAAGCTGATGAATAACTGCTGAGAAAAACTGACGCAACATCAGTTTACCCTTCAGTGTGTTCTTCCGAACACAGTGGTCAAATGATTGTGCATGCGCATTGTGATTGACAATTTGCAGGAATCAAAGTAAGACGTAGTTTTTTTGCAGTTTACGAGGAAAGTACGAAGTTTCTTAGGCAGAAACTTATGCACATTGTCGTTCTGCACTTTACCCACTATGTGATAGTTTACACTCTAACTTTTTTTTACACAAACTTGGCTGTGCTGGCTGTAGTTATTCTCTGTTGTGTTCGTGGTGGAGTTGCCGGTAAACGCCTAAAGAAATGAGTGAAAAAAGGAAGAACCAGAGCCACAGGAGATATTTGTGAAGATCACAGGTCTATCTTTCTTGCGGACAATAGACTTTGCAGCAAGGGTAGAAGAAAGGTTCTGTCATTTTCCTCTATCGCCGAAACGAAGCGTCCGCGTTAGAAACCTTCGGGATATTTCATAATAAAATACAGCGAAGATATAATCTTTTTCCAAAATCCAATTTCCATTTGTCTTGTGCATTGGAATAGCTAGGAATTTAGTATTCATTTCCTTACTTTACGCTACACAAGCGTTCAGAAATACCTCTTATTGTTTACAAACTCAAATTAACTAGGCAAAGAAAGACAGGGAAACCATGTCAAAGCGGTGCTTGTCCACTCCAACGAAAAAACCCCTCCTACTATCGACCAACACTTAAAATAACAGAGATTTTGGTTCCAAGAACAAAAAACACGTGAGGAGAAACGAAAAAGTGGAAGGACATAGTTAGATCGCGATGATCAGGTAAAATAACCGCTTTGATTTCCTGCAAAAAAATGGTTTCGAAATGAATTTTGTGGTGGCGAACGTGTTATTATTGAAAATCTGTAGTCAACTTCACTCGCGACTTAAAACGGTTTTTGATTTAATTAATAATACTTAAAAAAAAAGTAACCAAGAAAATTAAAACGTTAGGCCTTTGTTTACAGTGAAATTAATCGATGTAACTTTCATTCATTTAATTTCGGAATTAGCCAAAACAGTTTTTTCTTTGCAAAACGTTGAGATAAGTTGTGAGTTCTACAACAAATACACTTTCGTGAAGTCTTTTCTAGTCCTTTGAGTTTGGAAATTTCAACCACATTTCGCTAAAGAAACCGGAGGAAATCAATGAATAAACGCCGCATTAAATCCTTTGTGTTTAGATAAAGTGCCTCATTTGACTTCAACTTTTCGGTGGAAGAAAGACAAGTTTTACTCATGCTGTTGCAACAAACAAACGAACAAAATCTCACAACTTCAAAACATGCATTTTGAATTTACTTACACTTACTTTCATTGCCATTCAAAACTTACTGAGCAGCGGTAAATCCACAGAATGTAGAAAAATTTCAGTGTGATAAAACCCAAATTCAGAGCATTTTGCTGAAGAAGGAAGAGATCATTAAAGACTTTGAGGTAAATTTCAGCGGCAAAACGAAGCAGTGCAGAGGAGCAAATAACGAGGAAACTGAAAAAACTTTACTAGACTGGTTTCGGAAGGCGAGGAGCAAAAACATACTCGTCACAGGGCCAATGCTACAGGAAAAAAAATGCTCCATGCCATACAGAAGATCTGGACGGCAAATTCTCGAAAATTAAAATCATTTTCCCTGCCAAAGAACACAACCTCTCGTCAGCAACCACTTGACCTCGGTATAATACAAAAATTCAAACTGGAGTACTAAAAACGGCTCTTAACTCATGTGCATATATGCCAACTCCCCCTGATTATACGGGAGTCTCCCGGATACAGAGCCAATCTCCCGCTCTCCGGTACGGGTGACCAAAACTCCCGGATAAAAGGAAGTTTTGATCAGTTGCCCACTAAAAACTAAGATTTAAGCTCCATGTGTTCCAAAATTCCCTAATCATCTGGCTTCATATGCTTGTATTGCGGTTTCTGGCTTCATTTTCTTGCGTGATGCACGTTGTTCGTTGCCAACAAAAAGAAGAGAGTTTCTTATTTGTTACTCCTATATAAGCGAGAGTCTGATTGGATGAGTATTCAACCAATTGAAGTCCCTGACAGATAGATCCACGTTTTTCCCGCGAAATTGCCAGGCACGCTCACTGATACTCGAAGGTCCTCAGTCTGAATCTCAATTATGGCTGTGGATTATGTCAGTCATCAGAGAGAATTGTTAGGCTACGAGCCTCTTGGATTTAAGCAATCAGAAAATGTGTCGACAGAAAAGTAAAAGGTGATCCTTCCTCTGCAACTGGGGCCAAATATCTCAGATACCCAAGTTCCGTCCACAAGGGCGAAGGTCGGTCTGGTCAACGTCCTATGTCAAAAGGTCAAAGAATAAGTTTAAAATTTTGTTAACCAGGACCACGCGTCTTGTTTTTCTTTGATTAAATGTCGTCTTTTAAAACATCTTTTCTTATGACGAATGTCAAGACGAAACCGGTTACTCTAACTCTGAAGGGAAATGTTATCTGGGTTGATTGAAAATTCAATTTTGTATTTGACTGTCAAATACGTGATATGTTCGTTGCAATAATTACAATCAAATTGCTGCAGTTTTAGTTTTAGTGTTTTTTTACCAATTACACGACAAGAAGAGCTAACGGGACGGCATTTGTGGGGATTTGCGAGAACCAGAATTCGAGTTATCAGGGTAAATTTTGATAAAGGGAAACGAACTACCGTGCAGCACTAAATTTTTGCGGGTTCCAATTTTTACAGTTTTTGCGCTTTTCCGCGATCCGCAAAAAAAAGTTCCCGAAAAAAAAAATTACCGCAAAATTAATTTTTTCTGAAAAAAAGTACTCCACTGTTAGATATTATGTTAGATATAACACTATGAAAGACGAAGAAAAATACCGTTTGGTGGATAATGCATACATACGGTACACATAGTATAAATTTAATAAAATCTGTTTTTCCAGCTAGAAAAACCACCCTGTTTTAACCGCAAAAATTAGCTCCCGCAAAACACAAAAAATCGTCAATCCGCAAAGATAAACTCACAGAAACTTCGTGCTACAAGTGGTGGTTCGAGTTAGCGCGGAATGAGTTATACTAGTCATAATGACTGAAAACTGGGATCAACTCCAAGGGAAATGGGACTAAGTACGAGTTAGTGGGAGAGTTCGAGTTACCGAGTTTTTGTTTTCCTTTTTTTTGTTGTTGTTGCTTTCTTATTTTTGAGATCTCGATATCTAATGTAACCCGCTAGTGAATTCTTTTAATTAAGAATACAGGCTTGAGTTCGTTTTTTATTTACACAAATAAAGAGATTAATGCTCTATTTTTTTCATGTAACATAAATTATTGCTTGAATAAAGTAAAGCAAAACTTTAAAATGTACTTTCATCACATAAGCTTAATGAGGCGGGATGAACTCAGTAAGAAGCTTACTATATCAGAACGGTTATGGGCTAATTCTACCGCCGGTATTACATTTTTTACAACTAAATACAAGAAGTTTTCGGCGTCATTTTATTTTGAATCGAACTTTAAAGTCTCCTTATTAATAGCGAAACATTAAAGTGCTGTCACGTCGATACTCTATGTAGGTTTTAAATATACTTTTTCCGAGAAACTGTTCCCCTCGGATGGTCCACCAGAACATATTCCTGTTCAAACCTACGGTGACGGTAACTACCTATATAGGGTCATGTCTAGAATCCTGTGTGGCAACGAAAATATGCATGTAGAATTGAGGGTACGGACTTTTGTTGAGCTCTGTCTCAACAAATCTCAGTATTTGAATGATGATTACCTGAAAGAGTTAACAAGGATTCATGGTTGCATTGAGAAACTCTTTAATAGCAGTTTTGATACATTAGCGGATGTAAAAGGTAAGGATAAGATACAGCGCTACAACGAGGTTTTGAAAGCTGGCGTAATTGATACTATCAAGCCATCCAAGTATTCAAATATGTGGGATTCTCCGCGCAGTGCGACTGGATGTTCCATAACGTCAGTGTATCCCTGTGTTCATGGCTCCCTTAATGATCGCAATTGTGTGAATATCAGCATTCAGCCTGCAAAGAAGCGGCATTCCTCACAAGCTGTCATCTTAAGGGTTGGGCTCCGAACCATTTTACTTGCAAATGTGACCCTCCACGGGGTTTCAGGGAATAAGGTGAACGAGCGCACACGGCACGTTATAACACGCTCGCACGCTAGCGGCATGAAACCGTGTAGATATGCGCATAAAAACAATTGATTTTGGAAAGCGTGTTGTAGCCATTTTTCATATCTGGCTAGCACGGTAGAACTTTGTTCCTATAACACGCTATATTTTTTTTCTTTTTTTTAACATGCTAAGTTCCTTTGTTCTTTAACACGGTAGCTTATCTTGTACAGCCCAGCTTACTTTGTTACTTGTGTTTGTCAGCTTCTTGATAAATTATTGTGAGAATGGTGTTTGTAAAGTATATTACTTTCAGAATATAAGGGAAAATGAAGAAGATCTTCTGTCTTCTATCCGAAAAGTTGTAATAAAAAAGGAAACATTCACGGCAAATCAAGACTCTTTCCCTCATGATTTTCACAAGGAATTCATTTAGCACGACGTGTTTCACGAGGAGCTCAGTTTGAACACATGAATTATTTTTTATAAACTTTATTATAGCCTTGTAAAATATAAATCCTTAGCGCTTCACGAAGTTAATAAGCCCAGTACCGAATCTTCGTGAATCGTTTTAGCGACAGCTTTCCGTCTCCATGTCCCCTAGTTGGAATGACAGTTGGCCTTGTATTGTCTCCTGTCAAGAATCTAAACACTCTTTTTATTGTTAAGTGTGTAAAAGAACAGTATCTTGTGCAAAGCAAGGTATAAGTGATGTCAAGGTCCATATGGAAACAAACATGCATCAGAATAATGCGAAAGCCATGAAAAACCAATCAACTTTGTTTCAAGCGTGTGCAACGGCTCAAAATAACCAGGATAAGATGAGAATGAGACTTTCAGTCGAGATGCAATTTTTGTTTACACACTTTACACTCCATTGTACTTGATAAGTAGTATGCTCAGGGTTACAAAATTATCTTTGTTCTTAAAACTAACAATTAAGTACACTTGTAAACCATTTATTGGGTACCATTGCATAACATTTACTTTGCAGTCAACTGACCTCATATTGTTTTGTTATTGCTGTTGTTCTTTTTTTTTTTTACCAATCACCAGGTCACTTAAGCAGAAGTCAAGATTGCTACAGCAATGGTTGACAACAATATTCCATTTTCAGCAGCTGACACTTTCAGTCCATCATTTAATGATATCTTTTCAGATTTCGAAATAGCCAAGTCCTATGCCTCAGCTAGAACTAAAACAACGTGTATTGTCAATTGTGCTCTATAACCTTACTTTAGGTGAGTCAATGAGAATAGTGTCATCAATTTAAAACCCTTCCCCATAGGAAATCGTAATGATATAAAATTGACAACGCGACCAATGTTGGTTTATTAGTGATTTAGTATCTCATCATCGAGAAATTTACCAAAAGCCCGGAAGTCGGAAGTCTAGCAAAGGTAAAAGACTTATAAAAGTCGGAGAAAAATACCTAGTATAAGTTAAATGTTGCAGATAAGGCAACATTTGAATATTTTGTCGATGTTGACAATATAATGAATATCCTTTTTGTGCAAGCCACCCCAACAAACTAGAATTTAGGTAATGTTCAAAACTGTTTGTTTAGTTATTTTCTTCTTTCTCCCTTTTCTGTGTTGTGTTTCATCAGAAATTCTTAAATAACAGAGATGCAGGTGGCGCCATTCTCCCTTGCAAAAGATGAGTCTAATGATAACGGAATGCTGAAAATGAATCCACAAACTGTGAGAATTTTTGATACCAACCTAGGAAGAATCAAAACAAGTCTGTTGGAAATGTGTATGTCGAAGGGAGGGACAACAGAGGAGCTCTTTACTAATATAGACAACTGCATGTCATCATATGGTGTATCTTGGGGTAATTGTGTAGCGGTTGGTGTGGACAATGCCAGTGTAAATATGGGAAGACAGAATTTGATAATGACAAGAGTTGTGCAGCAGCGAAACAGCTCTGTTTACTTCAACAGTTGCCCATGCCACACTGTACACAATTCGTCTTCTGCTGCAAGCTCAGCATTTTCCAGTACTAGTGGCTTTGATGTGGAGGATATGAAGGTAGATCTTTACTGCTGGTTTGTCTACTCCACTAAAATAGAGAACAAACTTGTAGAGTACGCCACTTTTTGCGACCAGGAATACAGAAAAGTTGTGTAGCACATAGGCACACGATGGCTAAGCTTGGAGCAGTCTATAACCAGAGCGCTACGGAAGTATGCGTCACTGAAGTCTTACTTCCTGTCAGAGCAAGAGTCCGCAGCAAGGTTCAAATGGTTGAAAGATACCTTTAGTTATTCAATGACAGAAGTTTATATTCTCTTTTTCCAATCAGCTCTACAGATATTTCTGCAACTTAATCTGTTTCTGTCGAGAGAGGAACCACTTGTTGGTGTAATGAATCAGGCTCCGAAACGGTTTTTACGTCTGCTGGCATGCAAATTCAACCATCCAAGTACCTTCAAAGCTGCCAAAACGTATGAAGAACTCCTTGACTCCAGAATTATTTAACAGGTGGAAATTTTCTTTAAATGAAAACCATAAGAAAGTGGAAATAATTTTATTTATTGATCATTCGAGCGACCATTAGGAGACTGATAATGATCTAACATTTCTTCTGAGGTTTCTTTGTTCAATGCCTTCTTAGGCTTTCTTTTTTGCATAAATATTTGCTCTGTCCGTATTACTCTGTTCCAGGTGCCATTTTTAGTGCGTTGAGGCATTTATATCTATATACAGAGTGTAGCTAAGTGTCGTGGGTCGTGGGTATTGGGTAGAAGTCATGGGTCGTGGGTATTGGGTAGAAGTGGTGGGTCGTGGGTGTTGTCGTGGGTAAATGTCGAGGATAAAAATAAAAATAAATAAATAAATAAATAAAATAGAAATACAGTTGTAAAATTAAAAGATCAGACTCATTTCTATGAAATATTTTAATTATTTACCAATCATCTCCCCCGCCCTAGTCAAGGCGGATCCACAGAACACAGGATAACCAGAAAGGCCTTTGGGCACCTCACAAGTTTTTTTTTCGCCTTGACAGGCAAACACTTCAATATTTGAGAATGAATTTAAAAATCTTGGGTAAAAAAAAATTACAAAAGAAAGAAAGGAACAAAATATGTGGAGCGATCCAACCCCGCCAAGTACACACCTAACCCCCATACTCCCTCATCCCGCCCCAATTTCACGAAAAGGCGGTTTCACAAAATAAACGGACAACCGAAAGGCAGTTTGCCAAAGAAGCAAGCGTGGGGGGGAGAAGTTCTCGGACACTTTGTACCCTGCCGAGGTCTCATTCGCCTTGAGAGACTTAGCTGATCAAGTACTAGTTCAGTAGCGTTCATAGCTACGAGGATCGCTTCTATCTCATAATTTCTTCACCGCCGTGGACATACATGATTTTCATATATTTACAGTCATCTTAGGCCAGATATTTTTAAGTGAATCGATTTTGCCAAGAGGTAAGGGAACCATGCCCCTTTACTATACATCGCTTGAAAGCTAATCAGTTATCAAATTTGAGAGCAAGTGTTTGAAAAAAAAACCTAACATCCGGCAAAACAAACTGCACTACATCATTCATCAGATAAGAGTGCAAAAAAAAAAAAAATGTGCCCGATGTTACGTACCTACTATGTGATTAAAAGTGTTCACAAACATCACTTACCATACAATTTATTTGACTACCTCTATATACTTCGCAATTTATGGCCTCTTTTCTCATGAAAAAAGATGCCGCAATTTCGTGACTTTGACTGCGAGCACTTACCACCCAATAATTAAAAAGACAAATCCCACTAGCTCATGGAGACCATTGACTCTTTGTAATGCATCATTAAAAAAAGCTGCGGATGATAATACTGTTTCCTTTTAATCCCACTGGTTGGTGCACAGATTTGGTGGGGGCTAATATGAATGTTTTACGGAAGGTCTTCGGAGAAGGTGCTCTCTCTCGCACAAAATCCTGCGAATTTCACTTTGAAGAAAGTAGAAACAGAATGGCATGTAAGCTAGGTTGCACGGTGGGAGACGTATTCAAGGACCTTTGTCAGAATGTGTTTAAGACCAACTTTGAAGAAAATTACTTGGCAGCTAAAGACGCTCTTGAAAAATGCATTGATTAGAGCACTAATCGACAATTTCTCAATCGTGGCTAAGCTGGTGGGATAATCGTAGCTCATTTATTTTTCACGCCTTTTCACCAAAATCTGGTGTTGTTGTTCATGTTGGGTGAATCGGGAGAATCAGAACTTATCTCTTTTAAATGTAGCCCAAGTAGACGTTAAGGATAGCTTTCTTTTGAAAGCAGAACTTGAGACGATTGAACAGGAAACTTCAAAAGCTGTTGGGCGTGGCCCACCTATCATGAAAAAAGAATCAGATATCATCACCGAGAATTACAGAAAGCTGCACAACTCGGACGGGAGGTAGAGAGCCTTGCTGTCGGCCTGGAGGTTTACCCTCAGTCCGGTCATAGCCCACCAGATACCAAATCAAGAAGAGGTAAAAAGCAGCTGAAAAACTGTAAAAAAAAAAAAAAAAAAAAAAACCAACAGCAAGTGGCCACACCCAGTCATAATTCATTGGGCGTTCTCAACCGGAAATAGATCAAGGACAGTCTCAACTGCCGTCGCAAACGTAAAACATTCAACCGTCGTCGCAAGCGCAGCGTAATTAACCACTGTCGCAAGTGCAAAGCAGTAACCTGCTTTCGCAAACGCAATGCAGTCAACCATTGTCCCAATCGCAAAGCAGTCAACCTTGCACTTCACTGATCTCAGTGTTTTCTTACCTGTTTCGAAGTTATTTTATTGCACATTGCTTAATTTTATTAACAAGCGTATAGTGCGTCGAAATTGTGTTCGTGAAAATTTCACACAAAATATTTCGCGTTAAAATGGAGAGCTTGTTGATATTTTTCTGTAATACGTATGAAAACGATGGTAATGTCAACACACAAGGTCATGTCTGATACAAACATTAGTGAGAAAAACAGCAGAGAAAAGATCCCTAGATAATTTGTTTTCCCCTCTCCAGATATTTCAGACAAGCCATCTTTGCTGTTTTATTTATCACGGTTTTTGACTATCAACTACTCGTTAACGGAGGATAGGGCCTTGCCGCATTGACCGAGCGACAGCCAGGTTAGTGAGGCAAAACTTTGTACTTCGTATTATTCAGAACTGAAGGTGACAGAAGGACTGTCTAAACATGTTTTAGAAAATGTCGTTCATTTTCATAAATTTTTTATATAACTGTTTCTATCCAAACCTAATACACGACTTTCATAATGTTCCAGAATGTACGAAGAAATGCTACCGGATAGACGATGGGAAAAAAGTGTCTCATTTTTAATTTCCGACCTCGGGCTCGTTAAGGCATGGCCCAGGATGATAAAATCCCCCCCGTTAAGTCAATCGCACATTTCAAAATGGCGGCAAAGATGGCGGACATTGTGGCACATCGAAGTTTCGGAAATTCTGTCGCTTTCATATATTCTGAGGCTTTTTTGTGTTAGAGGTCTGGAATCACTTGGGAAGAATATGTAGGTAAGAAATTTTTTATCACTGCTTCCTTTTTAACGTTGTTTAAAGGTGTTGCTTGTTGCGCGTCCTTCGATTGAATTCAGTGTGAGTTCGATCAGACTAGAACATTCCAGGCTCTACGCGTTTGCTGACCGACAGGAAAGCTGCGTATTACTTTCATCGCCGAGCAGGTGTTAATTTAGTTCCACGCTTTTTTAATTCAATATGTTTCGGACGAAGCGTGTGAAATTGAAATTGTTTTGTGTTGTTAGAGAATCTTTCTTTTGATCAGCGTAACCTGTGTTAAGGTCCAACTTACAAACGTGGAGAGAAAGGGACATTTGTAAGAAGAAAAGCATTTGTTAGTTTAAGTTAAAATCATGTTTCGTAAAGGAATTTATCATTTAGTTCTGAAAAAAGAATTCTGGTGAGCCGTGGCTTTTATCAAAAGTCCTAATATAAAAGTAATAACCATGGGAACTAACAATACAGTCATTAGTTTCAAAATCACTTGAGTAGATTTAATTTGCTCGACATTATTCATCATGCACTTGGCAAATGTTACATTTTGAACTCATTTTGTTCAATTAATCCTTTAGAAGCATAAATAAATTGATGACTTAAAAATTGCTGTACAAAATTAAACATTGTAACATGATTAATCATGTTGCTGTTCTTTTTTAGATTTCTACCATGCTACATTGCCTTCAGTTATGTTCCAGATCTACATACATGTAGGATACTCATATTTATCAGTTGGATTGTCATACTAAAGTTCCTCAAAATGGTATGTATTAAATAATCTTTTTGGTGCTTTTTCATGCTTACAGTACATGTGGAACCCACTGAAAATAGCTTTTCTTTGGACTTGATGTTGAGGACTGTAAATATTAATTATTTTCAGGGCTCAGGAAAGTATTATGCAAATCACAAAATATCAGCATGTATTATAAGTTAAAACATTGAATAATTTGAAGTGTTTATTTAGGAAGGTGAATGGTGATCTTCCATATTTTTAGTAGCTCAGTGGCAACTTTATTTTTCCTCTATGTTTTTGCTATAACTGGATCTTTTTTCATGTGGTTTTCTGTGGGATTTTTTTTGAAGACTTTCTTGAAGTTGGCCGGCCAATCAATAATTGCTTCATTTATGTCCTTGTATTTCTTTAGAACTTGTACTTGAATGTGTGCCAGATGATTTAAGAAGTGTTCTTTGTGGTACCTTGAGCTTGAATTTTTTGTTGCATTTTTTTAAAGTTTTTCATATAACATAACATCTTTGGTTGTGCCAAGAATCTCTGAAAGAGCTTTTGCTGTTTTGCTGGATGGTAAAAAATCTTCAGATAATTTTGGTTTCTTAGCCAGTGGTTCACCTGTCTCATTTTGCACTGTTTCACTCAGCTGCTGTGGTTCCGGAATCTGATTATTTTCTAGGTTTTCACTACTCTCTTCTTCATCAATTAATAGAGTTGTATCTTCAGCTTCTTCTTCACATTCACCATCACTCTCAAATGACTGATCTTGAACTGGCAGATTCTGTTGCATGCATTCTTCTCCATCATGGTTTTCTTCATTGGGAATTCTGGTAGCTGGGATTTTGATTCCGCTTTGAATGCATTCTTCCCAGCAATGTTGAAGGAAAATTTTCTCCATTCTGATATTGGAGGAGCAAAAGTGGTGAAGAGAAGGTCCTTGCTCCCTGAATTCAATTTCCTCTGGACCATCAAAGAACTCAATACAGTCTTCATCCTCAATTTCTCTCCACCAAACTCCTTCTCCTGGTACGAGGAAGTCAGCAATAGACTGAAGGTGAGCCTCCTAGTGCCTAGCATGTGTGTTGATGATATCTTTAGGTAAAACTGTGTTTCCCAGCTTTGGTAGGGCTTTGCTGATGTTGCTGATTTCCTTTTCTTGCCTGATGATGCAGATCACAGCTGTGTTTCCTCCTGAAGTCTTCTCTGCTTGCATATGCATGGAAGTATATGCCAAAGAGCTTTCTGCTTGTTAGGGCTCTAGTTGGGGTCATCACTTTTTGGCACAAAATTGCATGCCTCCAACACAGGTTATGCAACCTTAATATCAACTTTGGTGATCTCTTTCTGTCCTGGGCATAAAAAATTTCCACCATTTTGCACAGGGTGGCCTGCAAAGCTCTCACATCATGGGTTGTTGTCTGATAAAGGGCTATAGTTAAGTAGATTAGTGTCTTGCGATAATCTACTCCTCGTTTTTTCTCTTTGTTAAGTTGGACAGCTAGTATTTCTTTAAGTTTTATCCGTGTATCAATGTCAGAAATGTGATGTGGAATTTGTTCCAGAATGTTTTTAATGTGATTCATGGAGCAGTGAAGAGCTTCAAAACACAGTACCTCATAGGACTGGAGGTTGAGACTTTCCACAGAAACACTCTCATCCCCAAACAACAGTGCTGGAATTCTTGTTGCCCCTCCAAGTTCTTCATTTAAAATTTCTGCAAGTTCTGGTTTGATTTTGTCTGAATCTCCAAGTCCTCTTGCTTCAATTTCAGCTTGTAGCTCGTTGACCTTGAGATCTTTAAATGGGTTCAAGAGTTGTTTTGCCTCTTTTCCTTTTCTTCCTGCTAACACCAGCTGTTGCTGTTCGGTCAATGTTCTGTACTTTCTTTGGGCCATGTAATCTAGATCGTGGCACATGCTTAAATGCCCATCACAACTTGGGCAACCATAATGCCCTCCATGCTGATTTCCGCATTTAAAGTTTGCTGCATTGTTGTCTCCATTCATGAATCTCATCTCATCTTCTACTTCAACATCCTCCTCTGTTTTCACTTTTTGGGTTAAATTTACTAAATCATCATGTTTTGCTGGAACAAATTTTATCTGATCTTCAATGCTGGAACTGCTCTGCCCCAGCATATACAGATAGGGCCTCTCCACTGTTGCCTGGACATCCACATCTTTTCCATATTGAACTCTAGCTTCTGCATCAGAGAGATGAATTGCTGGGTCATACATCTCTCTCACACAAAAGAGCATGTGGCCATAATTTGAAAGGGTTGAATGGTCATGCCAAATCAGCCAATGCCTCTTCTGCTGAAAGCTTTTCAGCCTTTGTCTGATTTCATCATGTGTTCCCCTTACATCCTCACCGATCTTTTCTAGCTCTGCACGAATCTCACTTTCACTGAGCTCTTCATAAAATGCATTGTTTTTTATTCAAAGGAGGTCTTTGTTTTTAATCAATGCTTCTTTTCTAATGTCTTGGAAGGGAATTTTCCTTGCTTGCAAGTGGCATTTCTTCTGCTCTATCTCTCCCTGTGCATTGATAGCCAATTTGGTAATCTCTCTTTCTATCACTGGCTCTCCTATGTTAAATTTGCCACTCTCTTTTCCCTCATGGATGCTTTGCTTTAGTTGTTTATTTGATTGCATCACAGGCATGGAAATTTCTCCTCCCTTTTGCTTCCTCATAGCTCTGCGTACCCTGAATCCTGGAAAATTAATCAAACCTTTTGTTACATGATGCTAGAGAAATGATAAAAACCCATGAAAGTATTGATGAGTAGCACAATCACCATACCCACTTCTGTAACATGTATGGAAAATGTGAAAATTGCTAGTTTGGGACAAAATCACTTCTTTAGGTCTGTTTTAAACTCAAATTTATTATTACAACTGATTTATTTCAAACTATTTTATTTTTGTCACATTTGATTCAAATTTGTATTTACCCATAATCCCTTGTGGGTGTGGTCTTTTTCACAAATAATCAATTTCGAGTTCACTGACACAGTAAAAAGTAGAAATAATAACATTTTGTATTACATGGAGGCTAGTATCTCCCTAGTGAGATCAACTGGCACTCTAAAAACTGACTTTCTGCCTCTTTTTACAACTTGAAGATCACATCACCATTTTTCTCTTGGAAATTCAGCTCTCTTTTTGCGATTCTTTTCATTATATTTTAGATTCCTTAGCCTATTCTTTTCCTGTTTTTTCCTCCTCCACTCTTTGATCCTCGCAAGCTTTTCTTCCTTTTCGTTAACCATACCTCTTGTCAAGCGCACTTGTCGTGACCGGAAGCGAGTTGTGTTACCTTTTTATGTTACGTGCATGAACTGATAGCGAAACGCGTGATTGTAACAATAGGCTATTCATCTTAAGGATAAAATATAGAATTACAGACAGATGAGATCGATTTTGGAGAGAGAATACCACGACGTGTACCCACAGAGTGAGAGTTGTAAATCGTGAGAAATATTAAATCTGGTGAAAATCTTCATACGCGAGAGTTTCCTTTGTCGGCGAGCACCATTTCCCGACACACTTGAAGCGATATTTACAGATGGCTAAATCTCAGAAAAATTATTGAGCTTGAAGACCCCCGACCCTTGATAAAATGGCAGAAACCAAAATAGGAAAGGTTACCAAGATATTTTCGACACGGAGATGAAAAGATGAAGGCGAAAATGGCGGAGCAAACAGCAGATTTCATAGCGCTTTTGGTGGCATTTGTGGCGAGACTCCGTTCTCAATATGGCGTCAACATGGTAAAAAGCGTAGCCCAATGTGCCCAATGTTCCTCTGTTCCTCTGTGCCCAATGTTCCTCTGTTCCTCTGTGCCTACTGTTCCTCTGTTCCTCTGTGCCCACTGTTCCTCTGTGCCCACTGTTCCTCTGTGCCCACTGTTCCTCTGTGCCCACTGTTCCTCTGTTCCCACTGTTCCTCTGTGCCCACTGTTCCTCTGTGCCCACTGTTCCTCTGTGCCCACTGTTCCTCTGTGCCCACTGTTCCTCTGTGCCCACTGTTCCTCTGTGCCCACTGTTCCTCTGTTCCTTTGTTCCTCTGTGCCTACTGTTCCTCTGTTCCCCTGTGCTAACTGTTACTCTGATAACGTCAGTCAGGTCGTCGTACACGAGCCATGAGCCCAAATTCTGAAACCCAGCGTTACACAAAGGATACTTAAGAATGATGAATCTTTTCTATGCGTTTTAATAAACTTGAAATGTCAAAGTTTTGCTCAAATGTAGTGTTTATTGTGTGTTATCATTAGGTGTAATTTGTTTGCTCAAACGAGCTTTCTTTTCAGTGAAAAATGTATTTAAAAAATTTTACCACTGAGATTGTGTTACGCGTTACAACCAAAATTGGCTCGATTTTTCATCTTTCACGGGTATTTTCTCAAAGACAGTAATGTGGTTTTCTGATTTTTTGCTTTTACTATAATCAATAAGAACAATTTTACCTGTAAGCAAAGATTTGGCTTCAATGAAAATGTAAAACAGAAGAAATCATTGAAAGTTTGCAGTCAACCCCCTATGGGCATGGTGATTGTGCTACTCATCATTATAGGGTCACATATTCATCATTGACTTGACTTAGACTGTTGTATGCATTCTTATTACTTCAGGCCTACTTCTTCTAATGTTTTTCTAATTTGTAGTCTAATTAAACTGATGAAAATGATAATTAGCAGTATTGCTAGTACTTCTAAATTCTAAATTTTAACTCTTAAATCTCACTGTTCTTTAATTAATTAATCAAATTTTGTTCAATCCTAATACACAATTTCTTTCACTTATAAATGATATTGCAGAGATGTAACTCTCCACTGTCGGCTTAGTTACAAATTTACCACTTTTTTTACCTGTAAGGCCATCCTCTGAATTGAGATGCATTTCTGATGGGGGCTTAAATCGGGCAATGTCTACTTTTTTTGACTTTAAAAAGGCTTTGACTAATTGCCCTCCACTGCCAGGTGTCGAATCACTTCCCTTGGTTTTAATGTTGTACATTCTGGCTTTTTCTGACCAGTTTGGAGGACCATCAGGCCATGACTTTACATCTGCTAGTAGCTGGTCCAACTTTCCTTCTATGTTAGCATGTGAAGCTGTGTGGGATCGTTCCCTGACCTTTGGTGGGGTCGTTTTTGCTCTCTCCTTGGCCTCTTCAAAGGTTTCAAAGGACAGGGCCATTCTTTGGACTTTTCTTGAACTGTAAGACTGACCAAGGCTAAGGTGAACAGCACTGTCATTTTGTGACATTTTGGTCTCTAGTTCCTTTTTTGTTTGCCTTCGCTCATTTCTCTTCATTTTTTTCTTTTCAGCAGGTGAAGACTTCTTTTGAAGACCAGCTTCAGGGACAAGCACTAGAACGTCACTAAGTGATTTTTGAAAGTTTTCCTGGCATTTTTCATTGTAAGTGGCATATATTGCTTCCCCAATGCTTTTTAATTTCCTTTTTGTGACCTTTGGTTCTCTCTGACATTGTCTCTTGACATTTGTGTTAAGTTCAGTCAGAGGTCCTTTCCTAGCCCCTCTGCAAAACTTATTTATAGGGAAGGTAGATTGTAATTGAGAGTTGAATAAAAGACAGGCCTGGCAGCTGGTCGAAGAGTGATCTTTTTTCCCTTCTTTACTGATTACTTTGCCCTCATTCCACTTCATTGAGGAAAATGCTGTTAGGTATGCCTTTTCGGTTTTACTTCTCCAGTTGTAAAATTTTTCATCAATGGTTCTGTAATGCCGCATGAAGTCTTCCCTTTTTATGTGTAGCCCAGGGTATTCTTGAAAATGTTCATTGAAGATTTTAAATCTATCTTGCAGCAATCTAGCAGCAAACTTTGCATTTCCTTCACCGGGAATCCTTTCAGTTTTGCCATTCTTCATCGATTTTTTTATTGAAGAATTACGGAAATATTAAGAGAACACTACCTTGAAATGTATTTTGTAGCCTAGAAGAACACTGTAAATGGCTGGTAGGCACCCTAAAGTTAAAAACGACCCGATTTAATCTTAATTCGAGAGCTCGAAGAATCCTCTCCTTCGACTGCCATCTTGAAGTCTGCTTTTTGGTCCATAGTTCATTTCACCATATAGAGTGCTCTGCTATGGCAGATAAGGGATTCATAGTTAAGGATTTGTTGCCTTTGGGAGTCAGTTTAAATTTGCCACCCTTTCTTGGAGCATCTTCTCAGATAGCTGTAGAAGATGTGGTAAAAACACAGGAAATTGCAAGTTTATGGATACATGTTGAACCTGCCTTTAACAAGATTAAGAATTTTCACATCTGGGACAGAGTTGTTCCACTACATCAAATGGGAATTGTAAACCAGATGTGGGCAGTGTGTGCATTCTGTTGTAATGCACAATCTAACATAATATCAGTGTGAATATCTCATTCATGTGAGGCATAAATGAATTACTTAACCCATAAATTGCCTACAAATCTCTTCTCTCCCTAGATTGTAAGGGGCTACAAATTAGGCATTAAGATAAAGACAACATTTTCCCCTCTGTTCTGACTATTTATCGCAAGGTTTACATCATAATTGAGTGACTTCTATTCTGTCTGTAAAGACCATGTTGTCTATGTTGTATTTAAATTATCTTTGGTGCAAAATGTTTCAACCAGTTTGGTTTTAATTTTCCTTTGTATTCTTCAGCATACTTTGAAACAAAGGAGATTAAAAATCAAATTGGTTGGAAAAATTTCAACCCACAACAAATTAAAGCTACAAAACAATAAGAATTGATTCATCTAAGGTATTAATTCCCAGTCAACAAGTAAATTCACGACAATTAAGAATATTTGAATGTAGAAGCTTGGTATTATCAATTCCGTTGAAAAAAAACAGAGATGTCATAACAAAATAGCTTTTGCAGGAAAACTGTGGATGACAGGGTCAACCAGATGTAGCTGTTCACAAGACTTCACAATCACTGTTGTTATTTGCCAGACAATTTCAATTGAAAAGCTTTGCTTACGCAAACTTAATAAAATATTCAAAGTAATAAGAAAGCAGTTTCTACCCTTGTTCGGCCCAGAAACTAAGTTTCGTATGTAGTCATGCACTCGCTTCACCGCGTCTCCACAACATTTAAGCCAAAATTTAATCTCTGAGGTTTTTAACTCCTCAGGTTTTCTTCTGAGAAGAGAAGCGCCAGGTATATTGTTTTCCGTAAGAAATGTCGGATTTTGAAATATTCGAAGTGCTCGCCATAACAAACGAAGAGAGACGCGACACGATAGGTTGGCCTTTCAGACCTCGTTTTCATGCAACTCGATCCAGGACTCTCGCGATATCCGCCATTATGAAAGTCGTGTATTGAACAGACTTATCGAAAGCGTTTTTACAGGACTGAAAACTTCGCTACAACGAAAAGTTGTTGGACAGAATTCAGAAACTAAATGAATGAAAGTTCCATCGATCAATTCAACTGAAAACAAATATAACACCGTTTTAACTCTCTGAGTTACTTTTTGTGAAGCTTTAGAGTTAATTGAAAACTTCTTTTAGGCCGCGTGTCAACCCATTTAATGACACATATGCTACCATAAATTCATTTCGAAAATAATTTTCTGCTGACAACCACAGATTGTGACAGGTACTTATAAAACAAATGTTTTGAGTTTGCTAAGAATCTTTTCAAACATTCAGTCCATTTACCCCTCTATCTGCCAACCTATCAATAACAAACTTCAACGACGGCATATGGACATTGGCAGAAATAAAGAGGTCATCCGTTCGACCCTGGCCAAACAATTTTTCCAACTCATCCAAAATTTCCGAAGTTGCCGCTATTGTATGTTCGAAGTCGGTCCTGACGACTGCATCACACTTTTTTGCTCGGATCCGCTTAACCTCGCTCCTCCCTGGAGAATACTATTCATATTTCCCAATTTTTTCGCTCGTTATCAGAGTTACCGTTGCTTTTAAATGATTCCTATTTTACTAAACGTTTGACAGACCGTGTTAAATTACATTATCAGTGCATAATGAATTCAGCGTTGGATCAGAAAAAATAATCTCTGAAAACGTTCTTTCGTTGGAAAGGGATTAAATAGTTCTCTTGATGGCCATGCAGGCCTTATAATCATCTTTGTAAGGTAGGAATAGATGCTTTATTTCCAAGAGAATAATAATAGAAATTTTACTAATTATTATCAACGGCGATTTTGAGACAAGTAAACTCAGGAACCAAGAGATTTTGCTTAAAAAAAAAAAAAAAAAACCAAGTAGTGATTAAAAAAGTGCACTCTCCTAACGCGATGATAAGCCGATTAAACATCATTGTAATTAAAAACTTTTTCAAGTGATTATCAAAGAAAAATTAGTAAAAACACTTGAGAAGTTGTTATCGAGAAATTTCAGCCAAGGTAAAGTGAGTTTTTTCCTTTATCCGACCTGTTCCTTATATTTATGAACTTTCTTCACCTTTCGAGGTACGAATTTCTACATTTTTTTATTCAGGCACTACAGTTAAATCTAACCATCAGTTAATCAATTGAAATTATTTCGTCCGTTGCCTTTGTTGTATATATCGATGTATGATAGACAGCGAGTATCTAAATGCATGCGACTGTAACGCTTAATCAAATATTTCACGGAATGTCTTGAAATAAACATGCGCGCAATTACAAAGTCAATTAGTGCTGAGGGGGTTGTGGGTATCTGAAAGTGTTATCACGTAATCTTTGTGTTCTCACGGATGAGGAAATTAAGATGATGGCTCTTGGAATATAAATACCAATACTCAATTCTTCCTTAGCCACACGTTGCACTCAATTGGCCGGAATGAATTTTGGTTTTATCTCATATTTGATCACATTTCTTGGTGTGATTCACTTCTCAGGTAAGTCACTGTCTTATAAGCAAGTTGAATAAGTTGCCGTGGGAAAGGAATATTTACTGTATTGGACAATCAAACGGTTTGGTCCTACATTATACCGAACTGACAGACTACAGAAAATACACTGAATATACCGCCTTTATCTTGTGATAAGGTCGCATTTATAGTGTTCAATCGTCGGTAAATTGACAAAGCCAAGTAAACAAATGATCAGTAAGGGTCAGACTTATCGAAAGCTGAACACATACACTGAAACTACTGAGGGTCCTCTTGTCTGAAATTAACTTAAGCTCGCTCTTGGATTACACATTAATGTCGACCTTTTTTCTTTTGGATGTAAAGCATCATAACTGTTGACGTAGTCGATCATTACGTTAACATTTTATGTGGAAGAGTTATCAATTATTATAGTTACGATTGATCGCGCTAGAAAACCCAAAATTTATGCATAAGTGCTTTTAAAGGAGTGATCATGTTTTCCGTGTCACGCTATCGAGTGAATAGGAAGCACTAACCTTACTTTAGGAGAAGGAAGCTGGTTTACATCATAACAAGATTAATTAATTCAGACATCCCCATGAGGATATGCAATTAATATGAGAAACGAGCTCCACGATGAGCGATTGCCGCGAAATTCTATTATTTGCCCATGAGTGCACGTTGCTGACGTAGGAACCGAACAGGTTTAAAATAGGTCATGATTCACTAGACTCGCGTATCAAAACAACTGCGCTGGAAAAAGCTGTCATAGTTCCAAGTTGTTGTACAACTTGTCATAGTCTAAACAACGGGATTTCATAAAGATTAGATTAATCCCAGTATTCAAGAGAATTCAAAAGCTTATGGCTCTCCCTTGTTGCGTAAAACGGTAGACGAAAGACAATGATAATTTTGAGCATGTGCCTTTGTTCAGAATTTCGTAAGATTACGAATGACAATACTAGAGTTGATGATCTTTCAAAATATGTAGAGTTTAGATTGGGGAAATGAATTTGGGATTTTTACATTTTTTTTATGAGTTTAAAGATTACAAATGTGAAAAGTGAGCTACGAAGAGTTCGTCGAAAACTGAGCTGGTTTTGATCGTGACTGTAGCGGCGGGCTTCTCTGTTCATGATAAACCACACGAATGAAATTAAACAAACGGTAAAATAAAGCACGTTGAACATTCGAAAATATCATATCCAAGTTGAGGTTAGTATATTTGCATTGCTCTTTACGCTTTTTGAGTTGCCAGGATTTCTAAAACAAAAACGATTTTGTTTTTGTTAATGGCCACGCATACACAACATGGCGTGATTTTATGTATTTCGTTGACGATTTTCAACAAATTCTTAAAAATCCCACATTCATTTCCCCAAAGTAAACTTTTCATAATTTGAAAGATTGTTAACTCGGGTATTGACACTTTTAATCTTGCGAAATTCTAAACAAAGGCACACGCTTAAAATTATTGTTAATTTTCGTCTACCGCCATAACTTATTTACTTCTCTTAAATACTCAGATAAATCTAATGTTTATGAAATCATGGTGTTTAGACAATGGCAAGTTATACTACAAATGGCTCTTATCGGAGTTGAGCACGCGAAATCAGCGGTCTCCGGATGAGCTTACGCCGAAACGAGGTTATCGGGTCTAGCTCGCTCTAAAGTACAAGGAAGCAGAGAGGGAAATTAGTAGTAGCTTGGTATTTACATAATATTTTCTCGAGTTTTTAGTTTCTTTATCCATGGTGAAACATTGCATAGCTTTTGGGTGTCAAAACCGAAGTTCCAAAACGGAATGCAAGGACTTATCATGGCATTCGCTGCCGCTGTCAAACAAGAATTTGCTGGCACAATGGCTCGTGAAACTGCGTCGAGAGAACACTCCGGTAAACAAAAACACTTATGTCTGTAGTCAGCATTTTGAAGCTAATTGCTTCATAAAACCAATGGGAGGACAAAGAATTCGCTTGAAGCCAGATTCCGTACCGACAAAGTTTATATTTACTGTTGAAAAACAAAGAGGAAAGAGCCCGCTGATCGAGCAACGCTAAACACAAAGAAAACAAAAATAGAGAAATCGCAGCAGCATTCAGCCCCCGAACCGATAAACATTGAAAACACCGATTTTAAATCTGTTTCAGATGGTTTGGAAACTGAACATCTCGAAAGTGAAGGTTTATTTCAAATTGTAGATGAAAACTGGGAACATCAACTTCAGTTAAAGAATGACGAAATCTCCTGTTTACTTGAGAAATGGCAAACTAAGGAGCGCGAACTGAACAAAAAAATACAAGAGCTGGAGAATCAACTTGAAGAAGAAAGAAGTGCCAGAAAGGAGCTGGAATTATTAATCGAGAAGAAAGCCTTCAGCATCGAAACTGTAAAGGAAAATGATAAATTATTAAGATTTTACACTGGATTTGAAAACTATGAAGTGTTTTCAATGGTTCTTGACTTTCTGGGGAGGGAGACAGCTGATCACTTGGACTACCAAAACACGGAAAATTTAAGAGAAATCAAGCACAAATATAAACCTGGGCCAAGTAGGGCTTTGAATATCGAAAATGAATTTTTTCGTCGTCGTCCCGTGCGATTTCCAGTTTTTGGATATGACCATGTCGAAACAAACCGAAAGCTTTGCTGCTGACATTCTTGAAATCTTTGTTGGATTCATTGTCTTTAGCTTTTCTTTCAATAAAGTAAGACACGATATTCTGAATATTAAATGAAGGGACATCGTCCTTCGCGTCAACCGGCGAAACCCATTGTGCAGATCCAGGGAAATCACAATTGACGGTCGCCGTTTGCTCCAGTGGTTTACTTGCCGCCAAGTGTTGCCACTTCTCCGTAAAATTATTCTCCCAACCATTTTTTATATAACTGATGACCCTGCGGCAGGTAAAACAAATCGATATAGAACTTATGCTTCGATATTCCCTTCAAGCAATGGCAATAATTATAAGGGACAAAAAATATTGCAATCTGTGTACCTTTGAGATAACTCAGCCTTCGTTGCTTCAGACCGTGCACTACCATCTTTAGCCGTCCCTTTGCGGAATGACAACCATTCTTTGAGTTTTTCTTTAGTAATATGCCGTGGGCAATTACCACTTATCAACTGCACTTTCTCCTCAGCGGAAAAAAAGGCCGCTTGTGGAAGATTTGTGGAACACTCCATAAGTTTTCCTCACTTTCTCACACAAATCTGATCGATGTTGACCCGATAGCCTCGCTTTGATGTTTACTCACAAGAATACCGCTGGATTGTTTAGGTGGCGTGCTCAACTCCGATAAGAGCTATTGGAACTATGACAGCTTTTCCTAGCGGAGTAGTTTTGACACGCGAGTCGAGTGAATCATGATTAATTTCAACTCTGTTTTGCACGTGTTTGGGATCGCCAAATTGTGCTTAAGTTGAAAACGGCTTCCAACGTTTTTCTCCGGAATTAACAGATATTTCAAGGAAAAAACTACATGGCATTCATATACTTACTAAAGGCTATCTATGTGCAAAAGACAAGTAAATTTTGTTTTTCAGCTTTGCCGAAGATTTGAGATTTCGTCTGATTCTTGCCACTATACTTTATTTCATGCATATCATTTTGCCATCTCCACCCGCAAATAGCAAAAGCTAGACGAGGCAGGCGGAGAGGAAAGGTTACAGCAGTCATAACAGATAATATAATAATTGTAAAGTAACTAAATAAACTATCTGGATAAATAAGAACTACTGAGAAAAAAAAAAAAAAAAAAAAAAAAAAAAAAAAAACAAAAAAACAAAAAAAAAAAAAAACAAGCTAAAGTTACAAAATATATAGTCTTACAGAATGATATTACAATCAAATTTACTACTAACAGAACTATCAATTATATACATTGAGTCGAGGATGCAGAATTTGCCATTTTTTGTAGGAGAATGGGCACTTCAACATAATCGTCCTCTGCTTCCATTATCGAGAGCAAAAAGTCATGAAAATTTTTCTTAAAAGCTCCTTTGGAGAGTTGACGAAATTCGTTAGGAATTGCGTTCCAAAGTTTAGCTCCAAACCTGGAAAAAGAATCTTGATTTAAATTCAGTCTTGAAGTTTGAACATAATAATTTCCAGACGAAGAAAACCTGGTCTCATGCCTGTGCTTTGAATTAGCTTTAGTGAAGAAATCACAGATGTTAGACGGAGCATTCATGCAGGAAACGTCAAACATTATAGAAGATACTTTTTCAGCATATAACATTTGTAGGGGTAGAATTTTTGAGGAAATAAATAAAGGCACAGCATGGGCTCTAGGTTCAGAAAAGTACATCAAACGAAGGGCTCGTTTTTGAAGCACGAGGATTTTTTTTAAATGGGTTTTGGCAGCTTGACCCCAAGCCGCCAAACCATATGTCAGATGAGGCAAGATCAATGATTGATAAATATTTAAAAGGGTTGTACGTGGGACGAAGTGCCTAAGACGGGCAACAACACCAACAGTTCTGCTTATTTTTAATGCAACATTATTTATTTGAAATTTCCAGCTTAAGTTGCTGTCCAATAGGACGCCAAGATATTTAACATGGTCTTCGCACTGAAGCGTGGTAGGAATTTGAGTACAGTTATCGATCATTTCAATGTTAATCGAGTAGTTCAACTTACGTTGATATGGACGAAAGATAACATAGTTTGACTTTTTAGCATTGAGCGTTAACTTATTTGCATTAAGCCAGTCAGAGACTTTGAGCAGTTCGCTATTGACGGTTTTTTCAAGAGATTTCAAATTAGAGTCAGCATACAACAAGCTCGTGTCGTCAGCAAAGAGATAGAATGACAATTTCGCTGAAGAGTTGTGAATATCGTTAATATAGATTAAGAATAACAGAGGACCAAGCACAGACCCCTGTGGGACACCACATGAGATCATACATTCGGTAGATAAGTTAAAACCCACTTCAGTTACTTGTGAACGACCGAGAAGGTACGAGGCAAACCAAGTATTGATAATTCCTCTGATGCCATAATGATTAAGTTTTTGAAGCAAGATTAAATGGTCGACGGTATCAAAGGCCTTTTTTAAGTCTAAAAAGATCCCGCAAGTGAAAAGTTTTTGGTCCATATTGTTTTGTATGACATTAACGATATCAATAATGGCATGTTGCGTGGAATGGTTTTCGCGGAAGCCATACTGTGACTTAAATAGAATATCGTTTTTACCAAGATAGGATTTGAGGCGGTGGTACATTAATTTTTCAAATATCCGATTGAAAATAGACAGTAATGATATCGGACGATAATTACCAGGCTCAGTCTCATCGTCATTTTTGTACACAGGAACAACTTTCGCTTTTTTCAGTTTGGATGGAAAGATGCCCTTTTGCACAGATATGTTTATGATGATGGAGAGAGGGCCCGAGATAACGCATCTTGCGTCAGTTAAAATACGAATCGGACAAGAGTAGAGACCGTAGGTTTTATTTTTAGGGATCAAAAGTATCTCACGCTCAATTTCCTCTGGCGTAACTGGATCAAAGAAGAAAGAGCTTGGATTATAATTGGGAGACAAGTATTCGGTAAAAAAGCGAGATGAACGAGGTACGCGTGAAGCTAGGTTTTTACCGACCGAAGAAAAGTAGTTATTGAAGATGTTAGAAATCTCAAGAGGATCATTAGTTAAGCTTTTATCATCAGGACGTTTAAGGGAAGAAATGACTTGTTTTCTATTCTTTTTGTCGTTAATTAGCCTATTTATTCCATTCCAGGTGTTTTTCATATTGTTTAAATTTTCGGCAAAGAACGCGTGATAATAATTCTTTTTACTCAGTCGAGTAAGACTAGAAATTTTATTTCTGTATATTTTATAATTTACAAGATCACCCGATTGGAGGAGAGAATTTTTTATTTTGATGGATTTTCTAAGGCCACTAGTTATCCATGGTTTAGAGAACTGCTTAAGCTTGTGATTCGAAACAGTCTTTAAAGGAGCATGTTTGTCAACGAGTGCCAATAGTGTATTGTAAAAGTAAGAAAAAGCTGTATCGACATCAAACTGATCGCGAAAGTTAGTTTGGCTTACCAAAGCATCAGAGAGTTCAGAGTTGAACTTGCTCCTGGAATAACCAGAAAAGTCTCTGCGTTTTTGCTTTCCGCGTTTTGGCCGCTGAATAAAATTGTGAGAAATACAGAATTGTGAATAGTGATCGCTTATGTCAGAGATAATATTCCCACTGGTAATTTCAACATCAACTTTGTTTGTTAGAATATTATCAATTAGGGTGGCTGAGTTATTGTAAACACGTGTTGGTTTGTCAATAGTTGGGATAAATGAAAAGCTTTGAAGAGAAAGTAAGAAGTCCTGAGCATAACAGGAAGTTTCGGCATGAAGGAGGTTTATGTTGAAGTCGCCCATAATATATATTGATTTATTTGAGGTAATTAGTCTTTCAAGTTTATCATCAAAATATTCTTGGAAACGTTTGGGAGAGTTATGTTGTCTATATATGATACCACAAATGATGTTACTTTTCTGTGGAAGTTGAATTTCGATCCAAAGTGACTGGAAGGTTTCATCAGATACTTTTTCAATGACAGTATATTTCAGGGAATCATTAATATACAAGCCAACACCTCCAGAAGCTAGAGGTGTCGGCACATATTCGAAAACGTATCCAGGTATGCATGGATTAAAATCCATTTCTTTACCACTGATTATTTTAGTTTCTGAGACTCCTATAATGCTAAATTCGAAATTTAACTCGTCCAATAGATGAACTTGAAAGTTTTCAAGATTTCGCTTAAGACTCCTGATATTATTATGTAAAAGAGAGAAGCTCGAATCACTGACACGACTGGGAAGTTCACTTTTAAATTTGTAGAAACTATATGGGGAGTAGTATCGACTATGGATACGATGATTATAGATACTATCACTCGGATTGGTGTCTTCAAGTGCGTTTAGCTTGAAAAGATTAAGGTCATAAATGCTAGAGAGTTTTTCTAGGTATTTTTTGGCCGGTAAATGAGAAGGTAAACAATTATTAAATTGACCATGAGCTAAGTTTACATTTAATCCAAAATATGGGAGCTCACGGAATAAAGATAGAGTATCGCGAGAGTTTAGATCGTTAGCACTCATGAATAAAACTAACTATTAAAAGTAGATGATAGTAAATACTTATCGAACTGATAATGTCAGGTGTCCGAGACAAGTCGCTGTAGACTACCAAAGTCCGTTATCTTTATCGGTCGGGAACCCTCACTCTTGCGTAAATAAATCGTGGAATTCTTGGCCCAGCAGAAGCGGTATTGGTTCTGTTCTTTAAATCTCTTCGCTTCAAACAACAGGTGTTGTTTTTTGGGGGTGAGGTGATCGAAGATTCTGACTCTGTCAAGAACACTATCAGCAGACAGACCAATATTTGATGGGTTGACTTGAGAGGCACTTTGTCGAGTTTCCATAACACTTGCTTTTGCAAGGCGTCTTACAAATTTACAGATGACCGGTTTCGGAGCGCCATTTTGCTGTCTCGAGGGGACGCGATGAGCAATGTCAATGTCCGACAGAAACACTTCTGCCCCCATCTCCTGGAATAATTTTACACACAGGGCGCTTGTTTCAGCTGCGGTTTCACTGCTTTTCTCTGGCAGGCCAATTATTTTTACATTAAATTGGTAGCTATATTCCTCAACCTCGTCAATGGCGTTGCCAACACGTGTGACTTCAGCGCTAAGCTTATTAAGACGACGGCTTAATGCCTTGAGTTGATCAACGACACCAGAATTAGACGCTGAGAGGTCGTCGTATTCGTCGCTCAGATATTGTAGACTACGAGACACGGTTTCATCATTCGAAGCATTATTAATGCTATTACCAGACGTAGCAGCTGCTTCAGCACCAAAGGTAATGGCCGAGTCGACCCGAACCTTCTCTTTCAGCTGCGTTATTTCCTTCGACCTTATCCTTTAAATCTTGATTTTGTTGCTTTAGTGAAGTAACTGACTCTTTTGGCATTATTTCAGTTAAAATTAGTAACAAAAAGACAGATAGAAGCGGGAGCTCAAAATGAAACGTCCATCTTGGCTCCTGACCGCTGACCGCTATCCTCTTCGTATTAAAGAAAATTTTCTATCCCTGATGATGATGCCGTGGATCGGCGAAAGCTCAGACTTGTTTTAAATTCGTTTTGATTTTTAAAGTAGTTCAAAGGCCTCACTGGAAACTGTCATACCACTTGTTTTATTTTTTGTTAACAGCATAATTTTTTTAAAGAGAGAAAGTTTTCCTTTAGATCCTATGCCATTTACCATGGGATAAATATCTTAAACCACACACTAACTTAATTATATACAATGATACATAAGGATAATCACGTGACCACGGTGAGCTAACCAATGAAAGACAAATAATCTAATGGCTAATTTATTTATCCAAACATAGGAAAAAACACTACACTTTTGCAGAAGAGTTGCTTTTGTCATACAATTGTCCTAATTTGCTCTTTTTTCTTTTCAATTTTTACCAATATTCTATTAAACATTTAGTGTATTTCCTGAATGCACCTCATTAAAGATACACTTCTTCTACAATAACAGTTGCATTAGACTTGTAAAGTGTACATCACTGTTCTCACAATGAAGTAGTAAGTGTATCTGAAAAACACGACTTTTTGCACGGGGCTGCCATTTTAATTTTGAAATGATTAGCATGTCTTGCCCTCCCATGCTGAATCAGTAAACTTTGCGGGAGTGACGCTCCCTTTTCTTTCTCCAAGACTTTAGAGGTAGACCACCTTGTTAATCGGACTTTCTCACAAACAATGTTTCTTCTTTTTTCGTAAAGAGCAAGCACCATCCTTTATTTCGACTCCTTCAAGTCCATTGTATCCAGTGGAAAATGACAACATCACCCTTCAGTGGACATACACTCTTGATGGTACTCCTCTGGATGATGTAGAAGTACTTTTCACCCCTGATTCTCCCTCGCTTTCTATACAAAGAGTTGCGAGGTATAGGAGTGGAGGCACAACTCAGGTGGCTAGTGAGGTCCGGGATCGATTCGTTTTTAATTTAACAGTTAATGAATCAACAATGATAATCCATCACTCTCAAAGATCAGACAGCGGAACATATGAATTGAGAGTGAGCCCTGACGACCTGAACTCAGCTTCCATTACAGACGAAGTCAAGATTTCAGTGAAATGTAAGTGGGAATGATTTCACTAACACTTAAATGTTTTTGAAATACGTGGAACTTTTCAGTAACTTAGGGGTCGAAGCTTTACTCCAGGTAGAGGCGCAAAGATTTTTTTCCTTTATGCAGAAATGGTCGCGGCCTTGTGCGCCTCTGAGGTGCATTCTCGTGAATAGAGAAAAATTGAGTGATACTCATGGTTTATAAGTGTTTCAAGATAAGTACTTTGAAGACTTTATTCACCAATGTTACTTAACAAAAAAACACTTACTGCAGAGGACCAAATATGAAACACATCTTGGTATGTGATTCGCTACTTTATCATAGATTAAAAGCTATTGCAGACTACGGTTTTCGCTCAAGAAGGGCAATCTAAGTTAAGTTAGCTAAGTTAAATTAAAAGAGACTATGCCAAAGAGAATGAAGCAAGAAAATCTCTAGAGGAAAATATTGGGGCTCATCCCAACGCTTCCTAGAGATAGATATTGCGGCAATTAATTTTCTCGTTATTTTGACAAAACCCGCCAATTTGTCACAAAAAGAGAGAGAGAGCAACGTGAGTCAAAAATAGAAAAAACAAATAGAGAAGCCTTGATTGTGCCCTGTTCTGTTGTAAAGCACATAGGAAGTGGCTAGAGCACTCAAGAATTGGGGAGAAACACAAGACGTAGTGGATAGTTTCTCCTTACACTTCTTTTGTGCACAAGCCAATTCCTACGTACTTTACAACAGAACAGAGCACAGTCAAGGCTTCTCTATTTGTTAAATAAAAATTTGAAGTAATTTCGACACTGAAGTGACCATATAGAACCAGAGTAAACTAGATTCAAAACTCACTTGCTCAAAATAATTCTTTTAGATGCATGTCACTTCGGGGTCTCTCCATATGATGGGGAGTTAAAGGTATGAGCTTTCATTTCTCTCATAAAGCTAACTTTATGGGCACCTTCCCTTTCAGAATAACAATATGAATGCAGCATCAAGTTTGTAGTAAAAAAGGTGAATAATTTGCAGCTCCCAGGTCTCTTCCTTCAACTTCAAGAAATGTTGCGAAATCATTTTGTTCTTACGCATAGGATAGCTGAAAGATTTTCAAAATGTTACGACATACATGCTATACTATGTTTGCTTGATCAATGTTTTGTTATACTATGTTTTTGCTGCAGTCAGGATTGTGATTATGTTACAACATTATGGTCTTAGCATCCCAGATAGACCATTTGCAAAATTTTGCTTGCAAAACTAATTGTCTTATTTGGTTTTTCTCAATAAATTCAATTTCCACCGTAAACTTAAACAGTAGAATATATTCTTGTTTCAAGCACTTTCCTGCCCCCTCGAGAACTTCTCATTCCTAAGAGGTGGAACAGTCCGATAATTTCCCATTTCAAGCACTTTTTCCCATTTCAAGCACTTTTTCATGTAAAGATATTATTTGAAATAAGTTTCAAACTTACTGTCAAAATTGAAGTCATCAAGACAACAATAGACATGTTCTGTCTTAAACACAAAACAACAAGGCTGAAGTTTTCATTTCCAAGGACATGAGAAATGTTTTATTGTTTCAAGAACTTTATGACACCTTGTGTAATATATGGTGCTAAAAATCAAGGATAGAAATGATATTTTACTTCTGGGTACAATGGATGTGGTTAGCTGTTTTACAGAGAGATAACCATTTTTAATACAATTTGGTTGAGAATTGTATAAAAGGTATCAAAGATGACCTTTTTTTTCTGACTCCTTGCACTGGATAAATTTAATTTTACTACTGAGACTCTTATGATGGCCTTTAAAACTCTGACCCATAATTTAAAGGCAAATTTTGAATTGGTTATCTTACTTTGAACAAATTTATTCTGGAGCTGAAGAGTCAAGTATAGGTTTCTATTAGTTGCTTTTACTTGACATGTTCGATGCTATCAATTTTTATGCTTAGTATAAAAAAAGTTTAACATACCGCAGTCCAGATTTGAGAAATTTTTGCTCAATTAAGGAATTAATAAATGAAACCACTACTGTTTGTTCATACTGGTAACTTTTTGGGTTTGATTCCACTGCAACTGTGTAGACATTGGGCATGGCTCTTAGCTGTTAAAGGTTTAGTGAATTAACTATCTGCGAGAGAGTAGCAACTTTGTGTATACATTGTAAAAAAATTCAGTGAATTCTCTATTTGTCAATGTTTGTGCCTTCTTTATCATAGATGCAGCAAAGATCAACTACACCTCTGGTAATCAGACCCTGAATGAAAGTGGCACATTTAATCTAAGATGTGTGGCTGATGGTAATCCAACTCCAAATATCACCTGGACAAGAGTGTCTAACAACAAACCTGTGTCCGTCCCTCTCATTATCAGTGGTAAACAAGATGAAGGAGGCTACAGGTGCACTGCCAGTAATGATGTTGGAAGCCCTGATAGCAGGATTGTGTATGTTTTTGTGCAGAGTAAGTTTTATTAGAGGAAGACCTATCCCTTGTGGTTTAAGGTTAGTCTTTCTCTTTACAAGGAATCCTTAACCCGAAAGCTGTTTTAGTCAGACAAAAGGAGAGGTATTCTCCAGCAAGAAATTCTTAATTTTATCTCCAATGTTGAATTAGGTGCATATTGTTCCAAAAATATTAACATTTTGTCTCCGCTTAACCAACACATATAGCATAGAATGAAAAGTAAGTTGACCTAAGGAGAGCATTTTGTTCAGCAATCTCAAACACTTGACAATAATTCTGCTACTTGAGCAAACTTAAACAATGGCCTTATGATTTGTGATCATGCTTACTAAAGCATGCTTTAACGTTTTTCCTTAAACAGTTGAACATTTACTGGTAGTTAATGGATGGTGAACAGCATGGAAACCATGCCAACAGTTTGTGCTTACACTCTAGTAGCCAAATAGTCAATGGATAGCCCTTGTGTTCTAAAAGTTTTTGGAGGTGTAGCCCTATTTTGTTGCCCTGTTGCCCTTGCCCCCTGAAGTGAAACAATTTGCCCCCCATCTTTACCTATTTGCCCTCAGATATTTCAGCATTTCTCCTTAACACAAAACATTCCTTTTTTGTTGAAGTCAAAAATAATTTTTTAGTTTAATACTTGATTAGGAGAACATGGCAGGAGGCTATGGAAAGCTAAGTTTAGAGGTACTTACAGCAATAATCAGTCTACCAAGTGTGTTTTAATAAAGCAATGATTTTGGCAAAATTCTAAGGGACAGCAAGGTAACTAGTTGTTAAAATTTGTTGTGAGGGCAAGCATAAGAAACTGTTAACCCATTTAGGTAAATACTTTGTGGTATTGCCTCACTCTTGCAGTAGTTATGCATTGGTGAACATTGTTAAGAATCTGCATGTTGATCAAACTGTGTGAAATTGAATGTTGACGGAAATATATTACAATTTCAACAGAAAACATCACTTACTTTCAGGAACTGAGTTGAAAGATTCGAGAAAACTCTTAAAGGGTGGGGCAAATTTGTTGTACATCTGGTCCCGGTTGTTTGAAGGTTGGATAACGCTATCCACTGGATAAATCTCTATTCATTGGATAGTGCAGGACGTTTTACAATCACTTATCCGCTGGATAGCAATTTATCCAATAGATAATGTCATCCGCCCTTTATACAACTGGGCCCTGTACTTCAGGCTGAGGCAAATTTGTTGTACATCTGTACTTCAGGGGACGAACTCACAAAGGTGAAATTAGGGGTGAAACATACAGATACCATTGTAAATTTATATCAAGAGCTAGTGTAAGGTTTTTCAGGATACAAATTAAGATTTTCTCATAACGCGTGAAGTGATAAAAAACTGGTTTATCAAACTTAGAGTTGAATTAAAGGTAAACGCTATGAAGGAATATTCAAGGACCATGCTTGAACTTATCAGAAAATTTCATCCCCTCAGTAGTGAGCTTGTCTTTCTCCATTGCAATGTTAGGGCCAGAATTACTTGTACATGTCTCAAAGATGCTCTTTAATATTCTTCAATGATATATTCCAACAGCTGTTGCAGAAAGAAAATTTCAAATATTAAGTTACTACAGTTATATGTAAAGAAAATGACTTAAAAACGAAATGAAGGACAACAAAAGACACTTCCAAACATTGTATGAGATCTGGGAACAAACTGTCTGGTTAAAGATGATATACAACAATTTAGGAAAACAATACAGCAGAGTTAAATGATTAAGCAGAATGAAAAAATTTGCAGGAAAGAACTTATATAAATGACACACACAAAAAAGGAAAATTATGCAACAGAAGTAACAGAATATTGATGAAAGTAGGGTACCAATGAAAACAAAAGAATATGATGAAAATGTGACAGAAGTAAAAATTACGAATTTGTAATAAATAATTTTGGTTGCAATATTTTCCTTTAAGACTTCTTAATATTCTCACGACTTTTGAATGATGCTACATGTAAATTCTTGTGACAATTTTAGAGTGATTCTGGCCATTGGCTGTAGGTCACACTTTCCGCTGCTTGTGAGACAACTGATTTAGGTACTTTGTATTTACTGAAAAAAGAATAATATTGCCAATTGATTTGAATCCATTTTAGATTACCACCCGGTAAACACCATTGTGACAACCAATCTCACTGAAAACACTGTTCTTGTGAATGAAACCTTCAGTATCACCTGCAGTGCACAGGCCAACCCACCTGCAAAGTATCGATTCTACAAAGGTGATAAGTATGTCAATGCTGCAGACAACAATGCAGTGATTGCAACTTCAGTTAGTGAAAGAGTAAAGATGGTGAACTACAACTGCATCCCGTTCAATTTTTATGGTAATGGCACCCAAAAGGCAACAGCTGTGACAGTGCACTGTAAGTATTTGATTGTATGAATTCCATAGACTACTGAAGTCAGTGTTATGAATATGTTTAATGTACATGCACATGTTTGTATACTTTATTTCCTTGAACAATCACCCACATTCACATTGTCAAACAAGTGCCCCTCTCAGATAAGCAAACTGCCCTCCTCCCTCACTTTCTTAAATAGAAGGGAAACAAGGGAAACCTGTTTACATTGCCACTCTTTCATATAATTTTAAGCTTCAACTACTGCAGAATCAGCAAGAGGAAAACTCTTTTCCCCTTACTGATTCTTTTCCTCTAACTGAGTCAGTTCCATTTATATCTATATCTGCTTGCAGAGTTCCTTTATGTGCATTACCTGACCTGCAAAATTTTGTTTTATTGCTGGGCTGACTTATTAAGTGCGCTCCTAGATTAAGCGCCCTCCTTCCAATAAGCACCCCTCCTTTAAGTTAAAATTTTAAATAAGCACTCAGCTGCTTGTTTAAAGAAATATTGTATTTAAGGATTTTAAAACATCACTATGAAAACTAATAGTTTGTTGTTTGGAAAGACTGATCTGTATAGTCCCCTAGCTACACCTAACTTTTGATTTGAATTTGGTGAAAGTTCAACTAACATACAGGGTTTTCAAAAGAATATGGAAGAGTCCAGTATTGCTATTTACTATCGTAGAATGAGACTCAGTGCCAAAGGGTAAGTGCTTTTGGCCTTATATGTTGAACCCCTGCATGCTCCCCAAGGGAGCATGGAAGTCACATAAATGTGTCTCCTTCATACATGGGGAGTAATTGTTTCCGTTCCAAAAGCAAAGTTTTTACAATTTTATTTTAATTTGCTCTCATGCTTTGTAAACACAAAGTAGGAAAACAGGAAAGTTTAAATCCTTATCCCCACCTAGAAAATTCACACTTTCCCCCTATATTAAATGGTTACTTACCAATTGTCTGGAACTCATTCCAATATTTACTATATATTTATAAGACCTCAATCTACTTAATGGTCACCTCAATTACAGTAGGAAGACGGGGTCACTTGGAATTCCCAAATGGCTACCACTTCTTCTAAAGAGTCACCATTTTAAATCACAATCCAGAGAATGTGTGGTCTGAATTTTTCTATTTTAATGTTTGGTCTCATTATTTCTTGTCCCACTTGAACTGAGTAAATTCAAGGATTAGCTTCACTGAGCTACAATTATCAAAAGTCAAGGTTTTCATGGCTGATTTATTAACCTTTAACTCCCAAGGTCTCATCAGTAATTCTCCTTAATGTCTGCCGTACAGTTCTTGTGATGTTACTTGGAGAATTTGGTATTGGATCAACTTATAATCCCCTTTTGATATTTTTTGAGTTATTAAAAATAATAATATTAATAATAATAATAATAATAATAATATCTATGTTAGCGTATAGAGAGTGGTATGTTGCTTGCACCAATCAGATAGTTTAGGGTATGTATCTTGCACCAATCAGATTGTTGTTTTTGTTCTTTGGTTTGAGAGGTGTTCAGATTTCAAAGAAGTAATGGGAGATTCGGAGAGAGCGGTTTGTAAAATTGAATCATCTTTTAGAATGAGAAATGTTGGCTTTTCTGTGTTATTAACGTGTATTTTACTGCAATTTATGAGAAATGCAATACTACTGGACATATGAAATAAATCAGATTACGTAAAGTAAACGTGTTACTCATGCTGTGAAAATGGTAGATAGTTGTCAGAGAGAAAATGAAGTCCTGTGCGCTGTAGCACGATCATGGTTATTGTTCCTTCACAATGACATTGGGTGAAACAATTTTGAATCAAATACTGCTTGAGGAGTTGATGAATTTCACCAAAATTTTGGTTTGAGCAGTTCTTTAACGGCAGGCTGTGTGGCAAGATTCATGATTTGTTGAGTGTGCTGATTTAACATTTTTCTGGATTGGTTTGCTTGGTGCTATCACTAGATGAATATCTGATTAAAATTAACTATGGACAATTTTGTGTATGTTTTCGATGCCTGGAGAAAGTGCTCTTGTGGAGTCGTTTGTGTTTGGCCAAGAACAAATCCAGATACCATCGTTATCTGGAATGATAAAGTCGAAGAACAGTTTTGATCTCGGTCCGCATTTTTGTCGACAAAATAAACACATACTACTTAAAAAGATGAATATATGGACCATGTGCAAAGCTGTCAATTGTTTCTCCATTATTGCGTTTGTTAAATTTTCAATAGTGACATCTCATTTACATCTACATCTACATCTACTTTATTGCATTGGTAAAATCTGTACAGACATCTCACCAACCAACTTGTACGCAAAGTGAGAAGACTATATGAAGGCTTGAATTTATATTGAGATCGACTTTGACCAAAAACGGGCTAGGAATATTCCACAATAATGCAAATAAACGTGAAAGCTGATTACAGAAAGGCAATAATGTGTGATGATCAGTAAGTTGTAAGATGATAAGTTATCACATACCAGACCAAAAACTCTCTAGATTCTCAGTCTGCATTTTGAAGTCTGCAATCTACATTTTGTACCTTATCTAGATTTTGTATCTGGTCTGCAGTCTGCAGTCTGTATCTCGTAAGTACTAAAACAAGGAACGACCTAAAACCACCTAAAACCACCTAAAACCACCTAAAACCACCTAAAACCACCTAAAACCACCTAAAACCACCTAAAACCACCTAAAACCACCTAAAACCAACTACAACCATCTACAACCATCTACAACCATCTACAACCACCTCAAAAATTTCAACAACCACCTACAACCACCTCAAAAACATCTACAACCACTCGCAAACTATCAAAAACCATCTAACACAAGGCATAAATGTCTAAAATAAGGCGAACCGACAACATGTCACGTACACGAAATACGAGAATCGAACGAAACCTCTACCTCCCCCTGAAATCTTACTCTCCCTAGTGCGATAGCATGCTAATTATTTTATATTCCCTCAGCAAACGACTTAAAGGACTTTACAAAATGAAGTAACATGTTACAAAAAATAATACATTGGGAATCATACATAGGTGCGCGTATATATGGAAGTTTTTGTAATCATGATTCAAAGCATTTTCCATCTTAAGAGTCAGCGCCAACGCACTCTACGATTGTTATTCGAGGATTGTCTATTCAATTATTTGCATTCATTAATGAGGTCGGATTTTCTTCCCAGAAAAGGGCTATTGTGTTTATATGATAAACAAAATAATACATGGTTGCTTGTAGATATGGAATTTCTCTTCTCGTGTTCAACTCGACATCTCACTCGTTCACTGCGCTCACTCGTGAGCTATCGTGTTAAACACTCGAAGATTAATTCGTGGTATCGTGGTAAACACTCGAAGATTAATTCGATATCTACACGCGCCCATGTATTATTCCCTATACATGGGACCAGGGAGAGTAAGATTTCAGGGGGAGGTAGAGGTTTCGTTCGATTCTCGTATTTCGTGTACGTGACATGTTGTCGTTTTGCCTTATTTTAGACATTTATTTTAGACATTTCATTTGTGTTAGATGGTTTTAGATAGTTTGCGAGTGGTTGTAGATGTTTTTGAGGTGGTTGTAGGTGGTTGTTGAAATTTTTGAGGTGGTTGTAGATGGTTTTAGGTGGTTTTAGGTGGTTTTAGGTGGTTCCTTATTTTAGTACTTACCGTCTGTATCTTGTACTAACAGGTATAAGTGGCACCAATATCTGTATGTGAGTTAATAACACATTTTTGTTCTTTCTGCATCAATACTCTTCTTTCCTTTTGTAAAAAAATATATCTTACAGTAAAAGTTTTTACTTTCCCTAAATCCTTCAGTTCTTAAAGGAAAGTTGCAAGGGACAAGATTATGTCAACTTTATGGGATGCCTTTGTGAATATTCAGAACACTTTCAGAAATTTTTAGACATCTGTTTTAAATTAAATCAGGTCCTCCACAAAAATGCTGGCACTCTAAGAAATACAAATCTTATTCATTAACCTAACTCAATAAAACTTGGCTGGTAGAACGGAACACATTTGAATTGCTCGGGATCCTTCAGCACCTTATTTTTGCTTTTTAGTGTAAACATCACTTATCAAACAACCCTAATAATCACTTGATTAAAATAAAAAGATTTAGAGCACTCTCTCCTCTCCCATTTGAGTACTTGTAAAAAAAGCTTTTTTTGATTTAGAGGTGTAGCATAATTTTAAACTACATGTGCAGGTAAGAATGACAAATTCAAGACAGTAAGCATATTGATATATAATGGTAGGCTTTGTACATAATTATGTGTATACATGCATAATTAACTATGTTTTTCTTTTTCTTTATTTGTCTTGTGGCTGATTAAAATAAGCATTTAAGTTTTACCAATATGATTTAAAACGATATACGCTTAAGCTGAGAGGTGTATAACATGTACATGTAGAGTGTGCCATTTGAACTGTGTGGGAAACTCAGGATGACAAGGTCATCATAAAGAAGGGGCCAAATGTGGTAGAAATGCTTGTTATTAGACTTATTATGCTGTATTTACCTTTGGATAAAATGCAGGAACAATTTGTTTTCGTAAAATGTTAAAATGCTTAGTGAAAATGTGGTTGTGAAAATGTGGTAGTGAAAATGTGGAAAATGTGGCAGTGAAAATGTGGAAAATGTGGCCAAATGTGGTAGAAATGCTGTGTTAACCTGTGGATAAAATGCAGCAACAATTTGTTCTGGTAAAATGTTAAAATGCTGAGTGAAATTAAATTTTCCTCTAATTTTGTACAAATAACTATGAGTGACAATTTTAAAAGGCTTTTTAAACAAAGCTAGACCGAAGTAAGTTCAAGTGAATGTTAGTTTTGAATTTGCTTTTAAAGATTATAAATGTTGGGGAGAAGGAAGTCATTCATCATGAAAAGGCCATCCTTCCTTGAATGCTGAATGACAAACCTGTCACCTGCTTTTGAGCTGAACTCAGTGACTGGCAGTGTTATGGTGTGATATTGTTTTCTGTCCGAAAGATAGAGGATTGCAAACATTTAAGAAACTATTCTACAAATGACAGATGTTTTTCTCCCTGAAAAATGACTACATTGCCAGATCAAGACCAGAAGTCTGCAGTTGAAAAGTTGCACTATAAATCACAATGATGTCAACAGCCATAATAATTTTTACAGCAGCAACAATTGTTTTATAAATTGAAAAATGTTAAAGCTTAATTCTTGTGTGGACAAGTCAAATGCACAAACCATTGGTAAATTAATTTTTACTATGATGATCACTGGAAGCTTAGCATCTGGTGTTTTTTGATATTTGATATTTACTCAAGGCTGTAGTGTGTATTTTTTTTAATGTGAGAATGCCAGTGAGAAACATCTGTTGGCATTTTTTACTTTGGTCCTAGTTGGCCATTATCTTTCAGGTAAAGTTTGTTTTCTCTTTCTGACTCATGTTTTGACTCCTTTAATTTCTTCTTGTTATCAATTTCTTGGTTTATTTTGTATCTTTACTTCAGATAATATTTGGCAATAACTATTAATTGTATGTGCATGCTGGTTAGAAATGCAATGTCCATTGTGAAAGCACGAAAGAACAAATCCAGAACTTTTCAGTAATCATGTAGAACTAATTTTTTAAAATATTTGTAGACTTTTCATTTAGAGTAGTCAGTTCGGCTAAAGGAAACAAAGTACAGGATATTGAAACTTCTGTTGGAGAGAGAGGTGCATGAGTTGACACTTGAGGATACACTTTTTGAGTAATACTTTATTTCAATATAGGATTGAAAGTTAAAATTTGTTGTAATGAAAGTAAAAATTTATAAGTTTTGTATCAATGAAAGTAAATGCCAAGGCAAAAGCTTAAATAATTTTGATGTTGAAGAAATTGAGGAAATGGAATTGCAATTGTCATAAATTTTAATAAAACATTTCCAATGATGGAGCTATTTTGTAAAACTGCATTTTGAACAACCCAGGCAGGCTGGTTGTGAAGGATTTGCAGTAAGCACTGTTTATGGCTGATCCAGCAATGCAAACAAAAGATTTATTGACATTCTGGGAGGCAAATAAGCTACATGCTGTCCATCAGAGAAAAGTGAGCCATTTCTTTAGTTAAAATAATTAAGCCTTTGTTAAAAGTTTCTTACTCGCCTAAAGACCTGCACCAGGTTTCAGGGTAACAGGTGGCACAGCTACCCCAAGTTCCTTTGCTCCCAAGTTAATGGTTGTGTGACCCCCAACTTGAAGTTGCATTGTTTTAATTTTTATTACTGATTATTTATTTAACTTGAAGATTATTAATGCAAAAAACTTTCAAGTTGTAACAATAGTAACTTTGCAATCCCAATCATGTGACAGCAGAGTGCAAGTCAGTGAAGGGTCCGTTTTGGAGGTGTTTCCATGCTCACTCTAGATGGGTAGTTATGAAAAAGTTTTTGTTGTAATTGGTCAGTGCAGGGATCGAATGAGAAAATGCAAACTGGGAACATACTGTTTAGATTTAGGTCAGATTTTTACAATAGCTTAGCTGCCCACTATAATATTTCCTGATTCAGATCCAGCTTTAATAGATTCTGCTCCAGTTAATGAAATTTTCCCTGAAAAAGACAACATGACTTTACATTGTAATGCTACTGGCAATCCTATACCAAACATTACTTGGCCTAAAGGTGGCAGTTTGTCAGTGCTACATCAAGGGGATATTTACAGCGCTGTAAACATACCCAGAGAGGCAGCAGGAAATTACACATGTACAGCTTGGAATGGAGTTGGTAAACTAAAGAAAGCTATTGCTATCATTGCTGTCCATTGTGAGTTGTTTTTTTCTTGACCTTTCTCATGTTCAGATTTTTTGTTATATAAAATGATGAGAATGGCGAATCATTTTTAGTTGAACCTTCTGTGGTATTTATTATTTTTGGGGTGTTGTTGTAGTTGTGTTTCCAGACATAGTTTAAACTTTTTGATTTACATTGTAGATCCTCCTTCTATAAAAATTCACAAAAAAGAGGTTATAGTAGTTGAGGGTCGCAATACCAGTTTGACATGCAATGTATCTGGTAAACCAGAACCTACCATCACATGGACTAAGCAAGGTAGTAGTAAGGTGCTCTCAAATACTTCATCATTGGATATGGTAAATGTAAGCAGACATGACGCAACTGACGACATAATACAGTATCAGTACTTAAGATCCAAGGCAAGGACATGGAGAAAGAGTGACGAAGTTCAATTATTTTATTATGTTCAATAAACAGCTTCACTGGAAAGCATACTGAGTCTATTTGTAACAAAGTCAACAAGCATTTGCGATTTTTAGTACGGATAACATCTTGCCTTACTCTTAAGGGAGCGAAGTGTGTCTACAATACCCTTATTGAGCCAATCCTGTATTATAACGACACTGCGTGGGGTGAACTGTCAGCCACTTCCAGCAAAACCCTTCAACGGTTACAAAATTATGCTACCCGCATCGTCCTAAGGCGTGACTTCTGAAAAGACACTTTTAATGTTTCAGGGTGGGCTGAGTTACAAATGAAACGGGAAAGACACAAATGTGTTTAAATTGATAAATGCTGAAATATGCTAGTACCTCGATATTAATGTAACTATTTTATTAGAAACTACAATGTACATAGCTATGAAACTTGCAGAAGAACCGATTTGCACCTGCCCAAACTGAAGGTTGGCCTTGGGAAACAAAGTTTTAAATATTTGGGCATGGGATTTTTTCATTTGTTGTCTCGGTACATTTAGAAGGCGGAGTCACTTTCTTCCTTTAAATTTTTGATGAATAATCACGATTTTTAACATTTCGTATTTTTAAATTATTACATCCTTTTTTTTTAATTACTATCTATTCTATTTTTACATTATTATACTTTTTAGTCCAGGCCTCCTCCGGATAGCAGCCTTAGGGCTGATTTGGCCACCCTGGTAAAATAAGGTTTACCTTACCCCTTACCGAAGGAGAGGGAAACTTTACCCATACCTTTTGTGCCGTTAGACTATAATGTTTTCAACTTCCTACCAATAAGTAAGCTGCATGAGAGGTATGGCCCGTATCACGAGTCCTATTTCTATTCCCCGCCTTCAAGTGGAAAATGTTATGTTCTCTTGGCTCATATCAGCGCTATGACTTTATTTGTTTGTTGTAGATGCTCTTGGTAACGCAAACCTTACCTCATCTCCTGGTAACATTGCAATGTTACATAAAAGCAGTCTAACATAACTATGATCATTTGTTTATCTTTTTATTTACGTTTTTTCGTGTTGAGTATTCACAAAAGCAATAAAAGAAATAGCTACTCTCTCGTTCGCAGAGGGAAAATACAACACTCTAAGAGCTAACGCTGATAGAAGCAGTTGACGATAACCTTTGTCAGTTTCATGATTTGATCCTTTTTTTTAGATGCTCCTGACGGCGCAAAACTCATTTCAGCTCCCAGTAACACGACAGTGCTTCGCAAAAGTCCTCTCAGTTTGAAATGCCGAGCCGATGCCAATCCTGAAGCTGAATTTCATTTGTACTTTAACGGTAGACTTCTAATGGCCAACAGCTCAGGGATTTTTAATGTTACTGTGATGTCCGATGGTGTGTACACCTGTGCTCCTTTCAACGAAGTTGGTGCTGGAAAAAATGCCAGTGTCAGTGTTTCAGCTGTTGGTGAGTCTACAGTCAGGTTAACATGCTCGATTGCAAGAAACGGAAAGTCACGAAACATGTACAAGTAGACTCAATTGATTTACTTTTATCTTTAGTTATGCAAATCTTTTTTTTTTTAAAAGAAAATTCCCTTTCTTTCGGGAGAGCTGGAATAGCTTTCTTCATTCACCATTTGCAAGCAGTTGTGTTTGTCTTAACATGCACACCCTGGCATTAAGCCGTTGGGTATTATCGTTCAGTTTTTGTGATCGAGTGACCAAAAGAAACATAGTCGTTTTTAGCAGCTCACGTGGTAAGAATGTTTAACCGTGAGAGTAAAATTTTTGTCACGGGAATCGATTGCAGTCCTATCTAGATAGATAGGGCTTGTCTTAGCGTTCTACGAATAATTGTTAGAGATACTTTCAGTTACAAGTACATCTTCACTGATGGCATTTACTCAATGACAAAGGCTTTTTTAGTGAGCGTACTTCAATAGACTCTCTGGCAACTTTTCTTGGCGCATTGTTATGCGCTGTTCTTAATTTTTGTACGTCAGTCGCCTTCATGATACGATAGTTAGGGTTAAGATTCAGGTCGGGTTTTGGGTAGAGTAGGTGGCCTATTTCTTAAGGCGTAGCATTTTCTCCTATGTTTTATCATTTACAAAGATATGCCTGTCAAACCACTGATTATAGAAATTGTCTTCCAGAGGCGCCATCAGTTTCAGTTTTACCCAACACAACAACTGTCATTGACGGAAATAGCTTAAACCTGACATGTAATGCGTTTGGAAAACCAAAAGCAAGCATTAGGTGGACCATGGTTAACTATTTTGATGTCCTATCCACTGATTCACGACTCGCTGTAAATGTAAGCAGACCTGAGACAGTAGACAATATGATCCAGTATCAATGTACAGCCAGTAATGGAGTGGGAACACCTGCTACAGCTACAGTCAATGTTACTGTTCACTGTGAGTAGCTATTTGTATAACAGTCTTGAAAGTGCAAGAAATGTTTAACAGTTATTTTTTACATCATTGGATATGAGAATCCAAGCAAATGTGAATGAAATCATAGTCTAAAACTATCAAATTCACTAAGATGCTCTGGGAAACAACATGGTGAAGTTAAATTGCAAATTGTCTGAAATGAAGAAGAGTGATACACATTGCAAGCACAAAACGGTCATTGCTTGCCCTTCAGTGTTTGTGATCATTTATCAATTTCTTCAATCTAAAGTAACCGATGTAATAGTTCCTAAATGTCACGTGTAATTTATGTCGTATTTTTTTATTGTTCTGTCTCCTTAAAGGTGTTTTTTAAAAATTATAAAAAAAATGTTAAAGATAGGTACTTGTATGTGGGTGTTTTTACGTATTTGTTAAAAATTCCATTCATAAATGTAGTATTCCATGTGCGATTAATTCATATACATTTGAAAGTCTTGGAAATTTTCGCAAGGCAAATTGTTGGTCCTACTAAATCTGTACGATGTAAGCATTGTCAAAATTGTTCTATTATTTGTCATTAAGACATGCATTGTAAAGTTAATTACTCCTGTCAACGCAGCGTCTCAAATACAGGACTCATTTGGAGTGTGAGACTTCTTGGACTTCCGCTGAATTTTTTGACATGTGTTGAAGCTGCATCTCAACTTTGACCCACCATATGTAAAACATCACTTCTAGAAAGTCAAATGGTGATGTTAAAGGTTTTTCGTCGCATATTCTCGAGCTCTAGGAGCACGACATGGTGTTACGTCAGTGGTGTTTTTATATGGAATCCTTTGAAGTTGGCAAATAACATTTATGGAAGTCTTCGCTATTATGAGCGAATGGAGCTGCACACATTAAGAAAATATTCAGCTCCCTTCCAAACCAAGTTAAACAAGAGGCTATACGGAGCCTATATTCTGGCCGGATTTGCGGTTCAGAAGGAACGAATTGAAGGCCTTGCAGTTTTTAGCGAAATCGCTGTTGAGTGTTCTTCATTGCTTACTGAACATGGAGAGTACTAGAGATTAAGACTTTGGAACAAGGTGATACGGCTTATTGTTATTCGAAACGAAATTAAAATCTATAGTTTGCGAAATGGAAATATGCTATTGATTTCCTAAATAGAAATCTATAAATCTGTGTTTTGCGAACGAGAATCCCTGCAAAAAACCCCACTAGCCAGAATAATTCGTTTCTACGAAATAATAAAAATACTAAAATTTCTGATTTTAGCATCTCCAACTTTTCGTGAAAAGGAAAGGGAAGTAAAGGAAAGGATATTGGAAATACTCTAATGTCGTAGCAAAGTCACTTTGTGACTTAGCTTGAGTCGTAGAGAAATTCAGAATGATGGTAACCATCCAACTCCGCAGAATAATAAACGCATACCTCGGGCTTTTTACAAAACCGGTGCTAATTACAATCCTACGTTCGTCATATCAATCCTACGTTCGTCATATGTCATTTTCCGGGGAAAAACTAAATCCAATTTCTGATTCTGGCCTGTTTACGGCCAGAATAAATATAGTGAGAACGTTTGGTGAGTCTTCAATTGGTATTAATAGCTGAAAATTCTTTTTTTTAGTCTCGCAAGTGGCATCGAGCTACATGTAATTCCGAGGGCCGAGATGTATACTGTCCCTCTGTTCACCTTCAGTCTGTCGTTTACATTATGTAGTTACGATGACGAGATCAAGCAACGGTGTAACATTTCGATTTTGCAGACAGTACCATTCTTCCTCAGCAACATCCTCCGTTAAAAGAGAGTGATTTGAAAACACTTAACACAAATTCGATGAAAATTTCGATATCAAGATCAATTTTAGAGAAGGATGTTTATCGTCTTGTCACGAACGTGGGACAGAAAAAATTCTTAGTCTAGATGAGGAATCGAACCTCAGATCTTCGGATTCCGCGCTCCGATGCTCTACCACTGAGCCACAGAGACTCTACAGTGAGTGAGGTCTATTGCGAAGTTCATATGAAACGCGTCATGCATACTGCTATTATCAGCAATGACGATAGCGTAATGTTTTAAATCCCAGAGCTAGCAAGGAGTGATTGCGCAGAAAAAATCGGTGTCTTCAGCTCAAGGTGGCCAAGAAAACATTTGCACATGAGATCGAGGCTATTTGTGCCATATAGCCAGCCAGGCGCCAATGCCTGAAATCGCATAAAACCCTCTCAGTATGCGTTCTCCTCCGTTGAACGCCAAAAGGCCTATGCATTTGTTGATCACCACTGCCTCCTTCATGAGAGCACTGTAGAGTTACAGGATGCAGTCTTACCTGGTTCAGAAATTATCTGACTACTCATTCGCAGACAGTTCAATATGGAAAAGAATTATCATCAAGCCTTCCTCTAGACTTCGTCGTTCCTCTAGGTTCCTTACTGGGACCATTGCTATTTGTGATAGGCATAATTGACCTGCCTCAATGTTTGCTACACTCGGCGATTAAGTATGTATACCGATGACACAGTGATGTATTAAACTGGGTCCGATATCAGCATCATCAGAGAAAATCTACAAAAAGACCTCAAACGAGTCGAACAGTGGTTGATGAGTAGCAGACTAATACTAAATCAGAGCGAAACGAAAGGCATACTCTTTGGGACAAGGCAACCGTAGCAAACTTCATCAGACTTTGTACTGCAGATCCAAGGAGCGAGTGACGAAGTTCAATTATTTTATTATCCTCAATATACAGCTTCACTGGAAAGAGCATACCAACCCTATTTGTAACAAATAGTAAACGAGCGTTTGCTATTTTTAGCACGGATAACATCTTGCCTTACTCTTAAGGTAGCGAAGTGTCTCTGTAATACCCTTATTGAGCCAATCCTGTGTTATAACGACACTGCGTGGGGTGAACTGTCAGCCACTTCCAGCAAAACCCTTCAACGGTTACAAAATCGTGCTACCCGCATCATCTTAAGGCGTGACTTCTGTAAAGACACTTTTAGTTTTAGGGTGGGCTGAGTTACAAATGAAACGGAAAAGACACAAACGTGTTTTAGTTTATAAATGCTTAAATAAGCTAATACCTCAGTATTTATGCAACTATTTTATTAGAAAATACAGTGTAAATAGCTATGACACTTGCAGAAGAACCAATTTGCACCTGCCCAAACCGAAGGTTGGCCTTGGGAAACGAAGTTTTAAATATTCGGGCATGACCCTTTTTAATTTGTTGTCTCAGTACATTCAGAAGGCGGAGTCACTTTCTTCCTTTAAATTTTTGATGAATACTCACGATTTCAAACATTTTTTATTATTAAATTATTACCCTTATTTTTAAATTACTATTTATTCTATTTTTACATTATTATACTTTTTAGCCCAGGGCCCCTCTGGACACCAACCTCAGAGCTGATTTGGCCACCCTGGTAAAATAAAGTTTACCTTACCCCTTTACCTAAGGAGAGGGAAAATTTAGAAAAGCTTGTACTCTCACTACCCATATCTTTTGCACCACTATACAAAAATGTTTTCAAACTTGATACCAATTGGTAAGCCGCATGAGAGGTATTGTCCGTATCGACCGCCTTCAAGTGAAAATTTTATGTTCTCTTGGCTCATATTAGTGCTATGACTTTATCTGTTTTTATGATGCTCCTGGTAACGCAAACCTTACAACATCTCCCAGTAACACTGTAGTGCTATGTAAAAGCTGTCTAACACTACCATGATCATTTGTTTATCTTTTCATTGGCGTTTTTTGGTGTTGAGTATTCACAAAAGCAATAAAAGAAATAGCTACTCGCTCGTTCGCAGAGGGAAAATACAACATTCTAAGAGCTGACACCGACAGAAGCAGTTGACGGTAACCTTTTTCGCTTTCATGATTTGATTCTTTTTTTAGATGCTCCTGACGGCGCAAAACTCATTTCAGCTCCCAGTAACACGACGGTGCTTCGCAAAAGTCCTCTAAGTTTAACATGCCGAGCCGATGCCAATCCTGAAGCTGAATTTCATTTGTACTTTAACGGTAGACTTATAATGACCAACAGCTCAGGGATTTTTAATGTTACTGTGATGTCCGATGGTGTGTACACCTGTGTTCCTTTCAACGAAGTTGGTGCTGGAAAAAATGCCAGTGTCGGTGTTTCAGCTGTTGGTGAGTTTACAGTCATGCTAATATACTCGATTGCAAGGAACGGAAAGTCACGAACCATGAACAAGTAAACTCAGTTGATTTACTTTTATCTTTTGTTATGCAAATCTCTTTTTGAAAGATAATTCCTTTTCTTTCGGGAAAGCTGGAATAGCTTTCATCATTCACCATTTTCAAGTAGTTGTGTTTGTCTGAACATGTACACCCCAGCATTAAGCCGTTAGATCCCACCGTTCAGTTTTTGCAGTCGAGTGACTAAATGGAACAGAGTGACTTTTTAGCAGATCACGTTGTAAGAATGTTTAACCGTGAGAGTAAAATTTTTGTTACGGGAATCGATTGCAGTCCTATCTAAATAGATAGGGCTTATCTTAGCCTTCTACAACTAATTGTCAGAGATACTTGCAGTTACAAGAACATCTTCACTGATGGCATTTACTAAATGACAAAGGCTTTTTGATTTAGGATACTTCAATAGAATCTCTGGCAACTTTTCTTGGCGTATTGTTGTGCGCTGTTCTTAATTTTTGTGCGTCAGTCGCCTTCATAATACGATAGTTAGGGTTAAGATTCAGGTCGGGTTTTGGGTAGAGTAGGTGGCCTGTTTCTTGAGGCGTAGCATTTTCTCCTGTGTTTTATCATTTACAAAGACATGTCTGTCAAACCACTGATTATAGAAATTGTCTTCCAGAGGCGCCATCAGTTTCAGTTTTACCCAACACAACAACTGTCATTGACGGAAATAGCTTAAACCTGACATGTAATGCGTTTGGAAAACCAAAAGCAAGCATCAGGTGGACCATGGTTAACTGTTCTGATGTCCTATCCACTGATTCACGACTCACTGTAAATGTAAGCAGACCTGGGACAGCAGACAACATGGTCCAGTATCAATGTACAGCCAGTAATGGAGTGGGAACACCTGCTACAGCTACGGTCAATGTCACTGTTCACTGTGAGTAGCTATTTGTATAACAGTCTTGAAAGTGCAAGAAATGTTTAACAGTTATTTTTTACATCATTGGATATGAGAATCCAAGCAAATGTGAATGAAATCATAGCCTAAAACTATGAAATTCACTGAGATGCTCTGAGAAACAACATGGTAAAGTTAAATTGCAAATCATGTAGAATGAAGTAGAATGATACAAATTGCAAGCACAAAACGGTCAGTGATTGCCCTTCAGTGTTTGTGATCGTTTATCAGTTTCTTCAATCTAAAGTAACCGATGTAATAGTTACTAAATGTCACGTGTAATTTATGTCGTATTTTTTTAATGTTTAGTCTCCTTAAAGGTGTTTGTTAAAAATTATAAAAAATGTTAAAGATAGGTACTTGTATGTTGGTGTTGCTACGTATTTGTCACAAATTGCATTCAGAATGTAGTATTCCATTTGCGATTAAATTATGTACATTTGAAAGTCTTGGAAATTTTCACAAGACAAGTTATTGATCCTACTAAATCTGTACGATATAAGTATTGCTAAAATTGTTCTAATGGTTATTTGTTATTAAGACATGTATTGTAAAAGTTAACTACTCCTGTCAACGCAGCATCTCAAATAAGGACTCATTTGGAGTGTGAGACTTCTTGGCCTTCCGCTAAATTTTTTGACATCTGTTGAAGCTGCTTCTCAACTTTGAACCACCATCTGTAAAACATCACTTCTAAAAAGTCAATTGGAGATGTTGAAGGTTTTTCGTTGCATGTTCTCGAGCTCTAGGAGCACGACATGGTGTTACTTCATGGTTTTGGTTTTTTATATGGGATCCGTTGAAATTGGCAAATAACATTTATGAACGTTTTCGCTATTATGAGCGAAATGGAGCTGCACGAAGCCTATATTCTGGCCGGATTTGCGGTTCAGAGGGAACGAATTGAAGGCCTTGCAGTTTTTAGCGAATTGCTGTTGAGTGCTCTTCATTGCTTACAGAACATAGAGAAATAGAGATTAAGACTTTGGAACAAAGTGATGCGGCTTATTGTAATATGCGAATCGAAATGAGAATCTGTAATTTGCAAAACGGAAATATGCTATTGATTTCCTCAATAGAAATCTGTAAATCTGTGATTTGCGTACGAGAATCCCTGCAGAAAACTCCAAGAGCCAGAAGAATTCGTTTCCACGAAACAATAAAAATCCTAAAATTTCTGATTTTAGTATTTCCAATTTGTCGTAAAAAGGAAAGGAAAGGAAAGGACATTGGAAATAATAAAATCGCGTAGCAAAGTCACTTTGAATAATGGTTACCTCGAGCTTTATACAACACCGGTGCCAAATACAATCCTACGTTCATCAAATTTCCGGTTGCGAAATTCATCAAATTTTAATGCGGCGATTCAAATCTTTCTCTGCCTGCACGAGCCAAATTCCCGTATTTTCCATTCCTATGACAAGTCTCGCCTCATAATCGCTCAATAAATATTTGCATTTGAACGCGATAGTTTTTGTTTACAAGGTTTTCTGCGCGTTCATCTGATAATGAATCTCTGTTTTCTGCCTCGGAACGATATACCACAGAAGGCATTTTATGGACCGCAAGTTTTTTGACTGATTGAAATTAAAAATACGTGGCAATGACTTTCAAAAGTTTTTTGATGGCAGAAAAGTACGTATTTTGTCTCCACTACACAACAAATAACACAGTAGTGTACACCAAATAAGTTTATTTAGGGAAGCCTGCCGAGAACCAACCCGAGGCATATATAGCCCGGGGAATGCATACATACATATATTCGCAACTGATATACCATATACAATCCTGATATACAGTCAATTCCTTACACATTAAAAAAAAGGTATACATTACTAACATGCAAACTTCACCAAGTCTGGATTAACAGAGATGGGCAACCGCTTACAAGGACATAACTACGGTTATACAGAGGCCAGAAAAAACCTGCCAGAAAAAACCCCTTTGGGGGAAAAACATGACAGGAAATCTGGGTAGGAACCATGGCCCAAACTCAGAGCAGTTGGCAGCCCATCCTACGAGGCTTCACAGCTAAAGAAAATATGTTTTCAAACTAAAATAAATTTGTCATCAGCCAGCGGTGAACGGTTGGTTCTGAGGCCTAAATGGACATCACGTGCTATACTTTCCCTTATATACCACTGCATCATTACCCATGATGCTCGGGCCAAAGGCCCAGGCCTTGTCGTATCTCGTGCCGACAAAATATTTATTTCTGCCTTATTCGCAGACTCATTCGTCAGAAATACCATATTTTGTCTCCACTACACAACAAATAACACAGTAGTGTACACCAAATAAGTTTATATAGGGAAGCCTGCCGAGAACCAACCCGAGGCATATATAGACTGACAAAGAATTGGGCAAGACGCACGAGGCTAGGTGATATAATACCACCAAAAACACGAAAACGCCTTCAGAGCCCAAGAAAACGCGATACTTCGAGTCATTGTTCAAAATTATCGTCTACGTATGTGTCTTTGGCTTGTACCGATTTCCAAAAACCATGTCGTTGGAAAACTCTGTCGTTTACTCCATTACTTGCTATCGTAATGGCTCCCCCAGATCTTAGAGAATGCAAACCCAACTTGGACGGTTCAACTCCGAGACTTTGCAGGTTCCAGCGAAAAGCCCCTCTAATTGTAGAGTAACTAATGGGCTTATCAGGGGCAACAAGCTTGCAAGAGCCCTTCCCTTTAGAAACAGGCTTGAAATAAAATCTTTGGAATCAGGGTGTATCTTAAACATAACTAAACACCTCTTAAGCAACTCAACGGGGCATACAGAACTAGACAATTATAAGATAACGACTTCGTCGCCTTTACGGAGCTGGACATTCTTGCTTTTCAAAACCTTAATAATCATGAAGCCTTTTTTAAGGGAAATATCACTTCTTATTCTAGACACATCGTTAAACCACAACAGTCCCATTTGCTTTGGAAGAGAGCACAGTCGTCTTCAGTCGATCTTTCAGTCCCTCAAGCAAGTTATCAAGCGGTCCGTCCCGGAATGCCCTAAATCCCGAATGAAAAATATCTAAACGAGAGATAAAATAAGGCAAAGTGAGGAGTACAATCCAACAAGAATTAACTAAAGAAATAGACAAATAAAAATAGAATAACCGGGAATAATCAAACTCCAACAGAGAATACATAGATAACTGGAATCTGCAAAGTGGACCACAAATGGGTACCTTTAATTTCAAACAATGCTGAATAAATTCTTGACACAAACTCGTGTCATAACGGAATACGCAATATTGACGAGCAATTCTATGATTTAATTCACTTCAAACCTGAGTAAGTGCCAAACAACCCATAAGCTAAGTACAAAGGACTTAGAGCAATTACGCTGGGATTGACTGAAACAAAATCACATTTGCACCCAGAAGAGAAAACTTCCGCGGTGAATACAAAGCCCGCCGGGCTAATTACAACGATCACAGTCTTTACTGAACTTCGTACTGAAGCCTACGCCTACAAATGGGTCCCTTTAATTTCAAACAATGCTGAATAAATTCTTGACACAAACTCGTGTCATAACGCAATACGCAATATTGACGAGTAATTCTATGATTTAAGTCACTTCAAGCCTGAGTAAGTGCCAAACAACCCATAAGCTAAGTACAAAGGACTTAGAGCAATTACGCTGGGATTGACCGAAACAAAATCACATTTGCACCCAGAAGAGAAAACTTCCGCGGTGAATACAAAAAGCCCGCCGGGCTAATTACAACGATCACAGTCTATACTGAACTTCGTACAGAAGCCTACGCAAGCACAGGGAGATCTGGGGCGGCGAAATCAATTCGAAGGGCTATAGCATCAAAGTCCAGGGGTCTGGAACCGAAAAGCGAGTTTCGGGCTTTCCCTCTGATAAAGAGACCTGGGAACTTGGGTAAAAACACCCAGTCAATTACGAAACTGTTCCGTTGCACACCGTCTCTACAAAATAAAGTCCATAAGCAAGAGGACTTCCACAAGGAGAGGATAACCGCTCCTCTCGCCTTACACAATTCCATGTGCTTTACCACTCTAATTAATAGGCACACTGGAGGACAAATCCAATCATTATCGTGCCCCCAATCCTGGGAGAAGGCATCTACTACTACACAGCCAGTCTCAAAAAATCTCAGTGTTAAAGCTTGGTACCTTAGCGTTATAGGAACAAGCAAATCTGTCAACGGTGTGGGACCCCCAAAATAGGTTAATTCTTTGAAAGATAGCTTCGTTAATGGTATAGTCATCATAATCGGTTAAATTGCTTATTGCATCAGCCTTAGCGTTAAGCTCCCAAGGGATCCACTTAACCTCAAGTGATATGTGAAACTCAAGACATATTTGGATAACTAGGAGGGCCAATTGGTGCATGTCAGCTACCCTACTACTGTTTTGAAGAATAGATTCGACGTTCTGGTTATCAGAATACCAAATAACCTTAACGCCAGAAAGATGACTCGCGAAAGCTTCCAAGGCGAGGGAAACAGCTTTGAGTTCTCTCCATGTAGAACTTTAGGCACGCACTACAGGAGACCAGTTCTGATTAAATACTAAATTTGAGTCTTTTAAGAAAGCACCACAAGCCGAATTGGGGGCATCTGAAAAGGTGACCCTGACCGGATGGGACTGGACCGACGAACAAACCTTGCTATTGAAGAATACCAAGTTGTTCTTCCAGAAACTAATTTCTGAAAGAGAGTCGTCTGAGAGAAAAACTTCGCTTTCCCAAGAGCGCGCCGAATTCACGACCAAGAAAAGAAATCTAGTCATAATACGGGCGAAGGAACCCACACAGGGAGAGAGGGAAATTATTTGACCCGTTACAATGGCGACTCCCTTCACGTGCACTTTCCAGGGAGGTTGACAAGACAGTAGCTCAACAAGGCCAGCGTTTAACTTTTCAATACGTTCGTCGGTTGCTTGTATAGTCCCATCAATAGTGTCGAGAATCACACCCAACCAGGTGATAACTAGGAGAGGCTCCCAAAGGGACTTTTCCTCATTAGGAACAAATCCAGACTTGAGCAAATCTGAATGGACGACTAAACTGTTAACTTTAGCAGAAACAAAATCTGTTCCCCCTCCTAAACCATCGTCGAGGAAAATAGCTATCGGGATGCCCTGGCTCCTCCACGATTTCTGTAATGGCTTAAAAATCGATGTGAAAACATACGGGGCTGAAGAAAACCCGAAAGGAAGCACAGAGGCTCTATGAGCTCTGAAAATTTTCAGAACTGAAAATATCTTGAAACCCCGTTCCCAAAATCCCAAGCAAAAGCGAAAAATTTTCTGTGGTCTTAGAAAATTTCAATGTGGTGATAACCAGACTGAAGGTCAAATTTAAACAAGCAATAATTACGATCAAAACAACTGCGTAACGACACCCAGATCTTCACATTTGAACTTCTGCTCGTATATTAACTGGTTGACATGTCGAAGATTCAAAACGAGCCTTTGCTTTCCCGAACTACCGGTAGAAACTGAAAGTGGGTTAATGATATCGGGCTTACAAGCAAGTTATGCAAGTAGGTCCAAGCGAAGTAAATCGCTGACAGCTTGCGAAACAAAAATCACTATTCTCACGAGCAGAAGTATTGTTTCTCTTAACAAAAGGTGTTGGGAGTTGGAAAAAGGGAATTTTGTAACCCTGCATAATAACATTTAGGAAAAATTGCGAAACTTCCAAAGTATGTCAAAAATCCAGAAATTTTCTAAGCCCTCCACGCACAGAAGAATAGGTCAAATCAACTGCAAGAGAGCCTGAATCCGAAGGAATCTAACAGGAAAGAGTCAGCACAAGCGGCAACGCTAGGATCCGAGTCAATGGCACTGCCTAATTCCGATTGCGAAGGCAAACTACTAGCTTCGATATTAGCTAAGGAAAGAACTACACCTGAGTTGTAGCGGTCCTCTAGTCGCTTTGTTTTTCTTAAGAGACTCGTTGAATTTGAGGCGCTTGGTCTCCTTCATCTGACTTTCCGCCGATTCTTTGTTCGACCGTTTGATCTGAGAAATGGTCTGCTCCAAGAGGCCACTGAATTTGTCATCAGCCAGAGGTGAACGGTTGGTTCTGAGGCCTAGATGGACATCACGTGCTATACTTTCCCTTATATACCACTGATCATTACCCATGATGCTCGGGCCTAAGGCCCAGGCCTTGTCGTATCTCGTGCCGACAAAATATTTATTTCTGCCTTATTCGCATACTCATTCGCAAGAAATACCATTTTTTTTGTTCGTGAAAGTAATCTACTGATCGATCCCATCGTCAATGTTTACATAAGATAGTCAAATTGATTAATAGAAATAAATCAATCAGCCATTCAACTTAAACTGTTCCCACGGTTGTTGTTTCTCACTACGTCAATAATTGAAGCGATTCACAGTATTGGGTTTGTGCTTTAAACAAATATTTTAAAGTTTGCTCGAAAGATAAGTGTAAATTGTAACAAGCTTGGTTAACGTTTATGCGCGGCTCAGCACTTCAAGCCTGCATACACTCGATACTAAACTCAACCTCGTTCCATGTCTCTATGCCCACCACATTACTTTTCGCCAATTAAAAACTGCCACGTAGCGCCTATTGTGCATTTTCGTGCGGAGGAAAAACTAAATCCAATTTCTGATTCTGGCCTGTTTACTGCTAGAATAATTATAATGAGACCGTTTGGTGAGTCTTCAATTGGTGTTAATAGCTGAAAATTATATTTTATAGTCTCGCAAGTGGCATCGAGCTACATGTAATTCCGGGTGCCGTGATGAATACTGTCCCTCTGTCCACCTTCGTCTTTCGTGTAAATATATGTAATTACGATGACGAGATCGAGCGACGGTGTAACATTTCGATTTTACAAACAATACCATTCGTCCTCAGCAAGATCCTCCGTTAAAAGAGAGCGATTTGAAAACACAACACAAATTCGATGAAAATTTCGATTGTCAGAAAAAAATTCTTAGTTCCGATGGGGAATCGAACCTCAGATCTTCGGATTCTGCGCTCCGATGCTCTATCACTAAGCCACAGAGACTCTACAGTGAGTGAGGTCTATTGTGAAGTTTATGTGTCACGCGTCCTGCATACTGCTAGGAACAGCAATGACGATAGTGTCATGTTTTAAATCCAGAGCTAACTAGGACTGATTCCGCAGAAAAAAAAATCGGTGTCTTTAGCTCAAGGCCGCAAATGAGGTCGAAACTATTTGTGCCATATAGCCAGCCAGGGCCAATGCCTGAAATCGCATAAAACCCTCTAGAGTGATTTTCGTGAAAACGAAACGATTAGTACGCGTTCTCCTCCGTCGAACGCCAAAAGGTCTTTGCATTTGTTGGTCACCACTGCCTCCTTCGCTAGATCACTATGGAGTTACAGGATGCAGTCTTACCTGGTTCAGAAATTATCTGACTGCTCGTTCGCAGACAGTTCAATATGAAAAAGAATTATCATCCAGCCTTCCTCTAGACTTCGGCGTTCCTCTAAGTTCCTTACTGGGACCATTGCTATTTGTGATAGACGTAAATGACCTGCCTCAATGTTTAGTGCATTCAGCGATTAAGTTTGTATGCCGATGACACAGTGATGTATTATACTGGGTCCGATATCAGCATCATCAGAGAAAATCTGAAAGAAGACCTCAAAAGGGTCGAGTAGTGATTGATGAGTAACAGACTAATACTAAATCAGAGCGAAACAAAAGGCATACTCTTTGGGACAAGGCAAGAGTAGCAAACCTTATCAAGCTTTGTACTGCAGATCCAAGGAAAGGCCTTGGAGAGAGTGACAAAGTTCAATTATTTTATTATGCTCAATGAACAGCTTCACTGGAAAGAGCATGCCAACCCTATTTGTAACAAATAGTCAACAAGCGTTTGCGATTTTTAGCACGGATAAGATCTTGCCTTACTATTAAGGTAGCGAAGTGTGTTTATAATACCCTTATTGAGCCAATCCTGTGTTATACCGACGCTGCGTGGGGTGAACTGTCAGCCACCTCCAGCAAAACCCTTTAACGGTTACAAAAACGTGCTACCCGCATCGTTTTAAGGCGTGATTCCTCTAAAGACCCTTTTAATGTTTTAGGGTGTGCTGAGTTACAAATGAAACGGAAAAGACACAAATGTGTTTTAGTTGATAAATGCTTAAATAAGCTAGTACCTCGGTATTTCTGTAACTATTTTATTAGAAAATACAATGTACATAGCTATGACACTCGCTGAAGAACCTATTTGCACCTGCTCAAACCGAAGCTTAGCCTTGGGAAACGAAGTTTTAAATATTCGGGCATGGCCCTTTTTAATTTGTTGTCTTGGTACATTCAGAACGCGGAGTCACTTTCTTTCTTCAAATTTTTGATGAATAGTCACATTTTTTAACATTTCTATTTTTAAATTATTACATCCAGTATTTTTAAATAACTATGTTATATTTTTAAATTATTATAATTTTTAGCCCAGGACCCCTCTGAACACCAGCCTTAGGGCTGATTTGGCCACCCTGGTAAAATAAAGTTTATCTTACCTCCTTACCTAAGGAGAGGGAAAATTTAGGAAAGCTTGCACTCTCTCTACTCATACCTTTTGTACCATTATACCAAAATGTTTTAAAACTTCATACCAATTGGTAAGCCGCATGAGAGGTATGGCCCGTATCACGAGTCCTATTTCTATCGACCGCCTTCAGGTGGAAATTTTATGTTCTCTTGGCTCATATCAGCGCCACGACTTTATTTGTTTTTATGGTGCTCCTGGTAAAGCAAACCTTACCACATCTCCCAGTAACACTGTAATACACAGACAGAAGCAGTTGACGATATCCTTTGTCAGTTTCATGATTTGATTCCCTTTTTTTTTTAGACGCTCCTGGCGGCGCAAAACTCATTTCAGCCCTCAGTAACACCACAGTGCTTCGCAAAAGTCCCGTCAAGTTAACGTGCCAAGCCGATGCTAGTCCTGAAGCTGAATTTCATTTTTACTTTAACAATAGACTCATAATGACCAACAGCTTAGGGATTTTTAATGTTACTGTGATGTCTGATGGTACGTACACTTGTGTTCCTGTCAACAAAGTTGGTGCTGGAAAAAATTCCTCTGTCAGAGTTACAGCTGTTGGTGAGTTAACATTCAGGTTAATATACTCGACTTCAAAAACCGGAAAGTCACGAACCATTAACAAGTAGACCCAGAGATTTACTTTTATCCTTATTTATGCAAATGATTCTTATGATAATTTCTTTTATTTCGGGAAAGCTGGAATAGCTTTTATCATTCGCCATTTCAAGCAGTTATGATTGTCTTAACATGTACACCTTAAAGCCGTTGGGTATTATCGTTCAGTTTTAGTATTTGAGCGACCAAAAGAAACAAAATCATTTTTTCACCGCTCACGTTGTGAGAATATTAAACCGTGGGAGTAAAATTTTGCAACTTTATTAAATTTTCCTATCTAGATAGACAGGGTTTATCTTGACATGTCTGTCAAACCACTGATAATAGGAATTGTCTTCCAGAGGAGACATCGGCTTCAGTTTTACCTGAAGCAATAACTATCATTGACGGAAATAGCTTAAACTTGACATGTAATGCGTCTGGCAAACCAGAAGCCAGCATTAAGTGGACCATGGTTGGCTATGCTGAAGACCTATCCACTGATTCACGACTTATTGTGAATGTAAGCAGACAGTTAGCAAAGAAAAACACGATCCAGTATCAATGTATAGCCAGTAATGGAGTGGGAACACCCGCTACAGCTACAGTCAATGTTACTGTTCACTGTGAGTAGCTATTTGTATAACGGTCTTGAAACTGCAAGAAATGTTTAACAGTTATTTTTTACATCGTTGGATATGAGAGTCCAAGCAAATGTGAATGAAATGATAGCCTAAAACTGTGAAATTCACTGAGATGCTCTGGGAAACAAACCCTACAAACCTACGAGTTTGAGAAGTTTTTGCTCTACTTGTTTGTGTCAGACGGCGTTCGTTTTAAGTTGTCATTCTACAAAAACAAAACTTTCGATAGATTATCGATGTTGAACGTAATCTGGTGTAAATAAATTTCCCATGCAATCTCCATAATACATACATCGTGGAGTGGTGTCGAAATTGAATTTTATGTCCCAACTCTAGGAAACATACGATAAAGTCACTCACCTCCCATTCAACTCACACCCTAACCAAAATCTGCTTTCTTTTCTTTGAAAACTCGATTAAACTATGGGAGTGTTTTTTTTTGTTATTTAGATCCAGCAATGTTTACTGACCCGGAGAATGTAACAGTGAACGTAAAACTTGGGCAAGAAGTGGATCTTTTGTGTGGTGGTGAAGGTTATCCTACACCGGCGATTATTTTAACAGCGATTTATATCAATGGTAGTCACCGAAACCGTTTGTCAGGAGACAGCAATTTGACAATTGCAGCTGAGACTTCTTTCTGGTTTCAGTGTACGGTTGAAAATTACCTGGCCAAACGTATCAAGTGGTTTCACTTAGGTGGGTGAATTGTAAATAAGGCATACCTTAATCTATTTTAAATGCTTTTGTTTTTTTTTTAAATTGTTATGCGGATAACCGTTATACTTTCGGTCCTAGACCGTTCCCGGTTCTCCGTTCGCCGTTTTAGTAGCATCCCTTGAAGGTGTACTGTATCCTTAACATCCTTTATCCATTAGAACCACTGTTAAGCAAACTTTAAAATTTGTGTAAAAACACACATCTACTGCTGGGAATCACCCAAAACACACGTCGTCACCATTGTAGGACAACCCGGCTATGCTGAATGCATTTTGCGCGAGAAATACGACAGTTCAGGGCGGTTTAAGGGAAATTTTTTGTTGTGCATTTGAATTTCATTTACGACTAAGTTTGTGAGCAGCACCTTTTAGTAGTTACTGGCTTTTAAATTTTTAATGCATGCGCAGATAAGACCATACAAGAACATAAGTTACCTTTTTTAGTATTTAAACATCGTGGTAGCCAGGTTTGAAGGTGAATGCAATCTAACTGTGATAGCAACACTTTGTCAGTCACGGTTAAATTTACTCCATACTGTTCATGAACGTAGCGGATGGAATTTGATGAAGTAAAGAAGATATGTCAAATTCAGACGCGAATAGTCGTGTTATAGTGAGATTTTCGAGATGAATTTGTCTGGCGATGGTTTATGTTGCAAAATTCTCATCACCAATTACAGCGTGGAGTGGCTGTATACAATTTTTATGCACTCATTGTTACGACCCGATACATATCAGGAAGATACGTATCAGAAGAAGTCGTGCACGTAAATTTTCCGCGACGTATTCCCGGTTTAAAGGAAGCTCCACTCTTTTGTTTGGGATAATGAAGTTAAGTATACCATTAGCGGTAAACGAGTAAATAGGTAGTTGTTATTTTGCTTAGAAAGGCAGAAACCAAAGTTTGAACCGATTTCTCCTTTTTCCTTTCAGTTTTAAGTGTTATGAAGATCGAAATTACGATGACCATCGTCAACAAAGCCTGCAGTGATAATTCTGAAGAAATTATCAAACAGCTGCATAAACTTGTGAGTAAAATAAAGGAATTTGTCTTTCGTTTCAGGGTTCAAAATTTAGCACACTTGCCGGCTATTTTTCACCGAAGAACTAGAATTTTATAGAAAAAATTATGCTTATTGATCTTCTAACTGAAGTAAAAGTCGCTGTCATGTTATGGTGAACATTTCACATCAAGCAATAAGGCAACCAAGAAATGTTTTAAAAGCCGTTTTAAAATGCAAACGAGTTTAAAGTTTCAAAATTTGAAGCGTGCTACAGGGAGTATTTTTGTTTACAGTATTCAGCTTTCTACGTATTTGTTCAAGAGTGAAACATGCAAGGTTGTGTACACTCCGTCACATAACCATGTTTATGTTTTTGCACGTATATACTACCTTTAATCAAGATTCATTTTCCGTCAAATCCTGTTTAATGTCGTTTGTAAAGCCTTCTCACGTGTTCAAATTAAAGTCGGTGCTTAACAGTACGGATTTCCAATGGCTGTGAATAAAGAAGCACAAACACCGAAATTCAGCCGTTCACTAAGCTTTGTTAGAAAAGGAATTGCTGCACCAAAACATGTTGATCAAAATAAAGATTCTGATGCTTAAATTAATTTAGCAATTTAAAGTATACTATATGTCCACCATATACAAATACTTTTTTGTTAAATAAAAAAGGTTTCTCTAGGAAAAGAGTAAAATTTTGATTCAAGATTTTGGTCATATGCTACGCAACGGGTCCCGTTTCAGCAATAAACACGCAAAATTTTCATTAGCAGCCGGGTCAAAAATGGGCCTTGACCAAAGCCTACAAATTCACATTGAAAGCTGAAAAATTACTCTGAACCCTGCGTTTTGTCATGAACTAGGGACAACGATGAAATTTGAGTTTTTCTTCTGCAGTCAAACTCCAGACCTCTGGATTTCGTGTTTCCTGATGCACCACATCTGAGACCATCGAGACAGAGCACCATCGAGTTCCCTGTAATGTAGCTTCCGTTGTACAGCACGGGAATACAGAACCTCAAGGTCTCGGGTCTGATCCCTCGTGGAGAAACCTCGCTTAAAATTTGCCATTTTTCATTGCCCGTCTCAGCGAGTGGAGGTTTTCATTCAGCATGCGCTTTATCCATGTAATATTGGCTAGTCGAAGTTGTTAGATGAACCTTTGCTTTACAATAGGCACATGATTTCCAGGGTCGTGAGAAGTTGACGTAAATAGAAAGTTTTGCTTTCATTTCCTCACTTGATCATTTCATCATAAAGCACACCTTCGAAGTGATGTAGAATTATTTTATAAAACCACTCCATAATCCTATAAGATTTTATTGCTCGAAGGTTTTTGTGGCCCGTTATGGCTGATTTGCACCGTATACCTCTAAGAAGAACGTATTAGTACATACACCTCATTGACTTTAGTGTCTGATATTTTCCCTTGCCAGGTGACTGACATTTTAAAGGAAAGGGACATACCTGTTGAGAAAGTGGAATCTGTGACATTTAGGTATGATATCCTCTTGCTCGTTTCCTGTATAGCACATGGAGTCTGCCCATTATGTGTCATTAAATAGATCTTATAAATCGCAAGAATAAGTTATCTCATGTATAGGACAGTAGTGGGGATATTAAACCAACAGATTTGCGGTCATTAATTCTAGATTCTTCTTTATACATTTTGGAGATGGCATGCAAAATTTTAGATTAAAATTATTTGACCTTAAATGAAACACATGACTTCCGAATAGTGGGGCAATTGATGCACCTATCCATAAGTTGCGGACGTCACGGAAGTGCAGCGCGAAAACGAGGCTAGTCAGTCCTCAGTGCGTGAGGTGGTATAGCTAATTTTTAGTGTTTACGTTGAAGTTTTCGGCAATTCCTGCTGTGTGCCTGAATGCAATCAAAAAGGTAAAATAGGGGACAACAATGAGAAGATTTCATGTTTCAATTTTTTCACCGAGACGAGACGTAAGTGATAGCTGCATGCGATAAGGAGAGATGAAGGAAAGGACTTTCGCGAGACAAAGGAGGATAAGGTACGCTCTCTACACTTTAGGTCAAGTGATTTGAGAAATTCGTTCAATGGGAGAGTGTATCTAACGCGATGAAATCATGGACCAGCACCATGACATACGGCTGTTCAGATTCATTTAAAGAAAGTGAGACCCTGCAAAGAACAAATGCGAATGAACTGAAGAAGGATGCCTTGGTTTCAAATCTGAGTTAACAGGTGAAGCCTTGAAACACAACAAACCCTTATTTGAGCTCTTAAACTGGATTTCGAGTCGAGAACATCCACTTAGATATTGCATCAAGGCCACGGACCCATATTTTTACCATACATAGTTTGTCTAAAGGAGAATGGCTTTGGATGTAAGATGTTCTGTTCACGAGTGGAATGATTTCTTTTTTCTGTTTACTAATAAACCAAAATTTGAGGCAGTCAACCTAAATTTCCTTTAATTTTTCCATGCCTCTGAATCAGCTTGTGCAGCAGTTTTTTTGTTTAATTTTATTCAGTTTGTCCTCGTCAACAGTTAGATGTTCTAAAAGTGACGCTTGCACATAACGAAAAAGTGCACTTGACTGCGTCCAACCGACACCCTGCTCTGAATTTTCTGAAATTTTCTGAAAACGTTTTGCCTTTCTCATGCTAATTGGGACTGAGTGAGTCTACCTGTGAAGATCAATTTTTTTTTCCAAATCTGGATATATGTATATTCAACTCAGCTAGAGTGAACATGGGCATACGTAACAGGCTAGAAGACCAACCGTCTTCAGGATATTTAATTGGCTTTATTAATGATGCGACTCCCTGGTCTATACAACCTTTTTGCTTTTCTTTTCTTTTTGTATAAATTCTATCCTTTCTTTTTGTACAAATTTTATCCTAGGTCAATAATATTATTGTAGCGACCACTTAAAATGTATTCATCCAACTTACGGTTATGAGAGGCACAATTTCATTGTTTAAACAGTTTATTACTTCCATAACCTCAGAGTTATCATAAAAGGTAACAAGAAGCTGCTTTCAACAACGTGGTCTACGTAAATTCCAAATTAGCTTTTCAGTTACGTATTCTGCTTTGTTTTGAGTCCTTTGCAAGAGTCGCCACGAAATCGAACCAGAATTTCGTTCTTCAATTTTCTGAGATGGCAACCTTCCTTCAAGAGAAGCACCTGGAATATCTTCCTTTGTGAGTTTCACAGCACCACCAGATTCCCCAGATGTTGTAATAAATTTTCCTTGCGACGAACGGATTGACTAGCCTCGTTTTCGTGCTACTCATCTGTGTCGTCCACCATTTATGAAATGGGTGTATGAAGACACGAAATTTAACACCCTAAACCCTTTATGTGCTAACTATACCGTGAAGTCGATTTAGAACTGCAACGACTAATGCTATTCCCTAATTGAAGTAACACGAGGAACCTGTCGCAAAAGTTAGTCATACCCCTCGCAAGCACAAAGCAGCGATTGGGGTTTCGGCCATGATGAGATCTTTTAATTTGCTTCTTTAGTGAGTTTTTTATAACAGCATGCAGACACAAATTGTGCTCGAAAAAAAGGGTTTATTGCAACTGTGTCGGGTCTACTAGGTAATCATGTTCTAACCGAGGCAGAAAACGACCAGGAAATATTTCGAGACTAAATCTTTATTAAGAGAATTGCAAACTTTTTGCTCTGAAGCGAAAAACGAACGAATTTCTTGGGGGTATGAGACCACGCAGTATATTTAGCATGCTTGACTCGTTTACTAGAATTAAAGGCCAGAAAATTGCACAGATTTGTCTTGAAAAACTTTAAAATTCTGAAATTCTACAGTTTTAATGTGAGATTCTATTGAACAATATACTTTTACGAAATATCAAAACTTTAAACTGATAGTATCAACCGTTCGGAAACGAACCGAAAACTATTCACGAGACCAATTTGGTAGATTTACCCCGATTGAATTGATTTTTACCAGAATTTACGAGCAGAAAATTCCGTACCTTTGTGTTGAAAATCCTGAAAATTCGGTACGATTTCAAATCATTGAACAACACACTTGAGACACATCAACACTTAAAAGTAATATTTACCGTTTGATGAAGATTGCCCAACGTCGCAAAGCCTCAGTTGAAGTCAGAAAGCTCAGTTTTATTTACAGCCATAATTCCCATCTCGTTTGGGAATGAAGTAACGTCGACTACAAAGCTAATTTCGTCGCTTGAAAGAACTACATGCTCATTGCTTTTCGAGACGAAAATTATCAAGCATATTTTATTTTCATTTTAAGATCCAAAAGGTCTATCTCAATCGGGATAGAGCGGGGAAAGAATCTTGAAAGTTTGAAACCCTGCGGCTAAACTCAACGGGGACTTTCAGCCGAAGTGAATTGCACACGTCATGTGACGGGTGCACAACCGTGTAGTACATAAGGATTTTTAACATGGTAGCTCCTTAGGAAGTAGGCAGGCCTTACGCGCGCTGAGTTATAATATTTTGCAATTTGTTCCTGGACCCAGTTGTTCGAAGGCCGATTAGCGCTAACCCATGGTTAAATTTTAATCTGGGTTTCTTTACTCCTTTATTCAAAAGCTTTTTTGGGTAATGTCTTGTGTTCTTTTTAGAGCATCAAAGAGTGATATCATAAACAAAAAGAATGCGACTGAATTTTCTTTTAAAGCTCTCAGTTCTGAACTCAGATTTCACACGAACCCTGGGTTATCTTAACTCAGCTTGAACAGCCCGGCCCAGGAGATTTGAGGAGCTCGAGTGGAGTTTGTTCTTTAGTCATAATGAAATGATGATATGTCGTTGGTAAGGAATCTATTTTCGCGGGCACAACTCTTTTTTCTTTAAACGTTTCAAGCAAAAAATTTCTCTATGAATCGTTGAGGGGACTTGAACGTCTCAGTGCAGGACGGCCTTCATATATTCAACCCACCTTTCTATGTAAGGTTTTTTTGTTTTTGTTCTATTTGCTTTGTTTTGCTTTACACGAGTGAATTTAGTGTGCGTACCTGTTTTTCGTCATTGTTATTTTTCATGTCAGGTGTGGCAGTGTAACAGGGTACTTCTCACTGACCTTTAGTCGAAATGTGGAGATCGAAAACGTTTTGATGATTTTGAAGAAGGCTGCGAAAGACAAGAGGTTCGGTGACTTAAAAGTTGATCCGAATTCCATCCAAGCAATTTCTCCTGAACGGATCCCTACTACATCCACGCCAACGCCTACTCAAGTTGACGGGGCGACGTCGGGAAATCCTGCAGGTGCGCTTAATTTTTTGTCCTCGCTTAGATTTTATACATATCACCAAGAAACAAACATTTTTTCCTGATATCACTGGTATCTTAATGTACTCCCACATTCCCTTACATTTTATAATTGAATACGGGAGTTGTTCAATAGCTGCCGGTCTTACCTTTGGATTAATATATCGCGAACCAAGAAGACGAAGTTACTATATTGGTTTTACTCGAAACCAGGGTGATCATTGAATGCTTTCCAAACTATTTACTGTTTTCCAAAATAGCATTTTCCATGAAAAATGAACCTTTTAGGCATATTTTTCATATCGATTCCGCAAAATATCGTGCTTTTTTCCAGACACTGCGAAATGTTGGCCTCAAAGCTGCACTATTTAGGTAAAAAAACGGAAATTTCCCTTATGTATTAAAAGCAAAATGCTTCAGTTTTCACGGCTTAAGAAAATGTGTTGTTTCAAAAGAGTCACATTTTGTATAATTCAACGGAAAGTTAAACGTAGGTGCATTTTACGCGTACAAATATTCAATTTTTAATTACGTTGGTCGTTAAATCTGGTCAAAGTGCACATAATGCTCTGCACGTTTAAGAATGGAACTATAAAGTCTTTGATTTTAACCCTAAATATATTTAAGCGGTTTTTCTTTTCAATTTTATTTGACATGGTGTTACGAACTGTAATGCAGAAATTATGCAAGGTTTGACGTCCAATGCTGCAGAAATTCTGCATAGTATGGCGTCTCATGCTGCAGAAATTCTGCAGGGTTTAACGGCCCAAGCGTGCAAAAATTCTGCACGCCTTGACGTCCAGTGCTGCAGAAGTTCTGCACGCCTTGACGTCCAGTGCTGCAGAAGCTCTGTACGCCTTGAGGTCCAGTGCTGCAGAAATTCTACACGCCTTGACGTCTAGAGCTGCAGAAATTCTGCACGCTTTGACGTCCAGCGCTGCAGAAATTCTGCTCGCCCCGACGTCCAGTGCTTAGACGACGACAAGGACACTTAAAGCCGAATTGCAAAGATTCGGCACCGATTGTTTTTTTAAGAAATGGCAACTCTTGTTCCTGTTCTGTAAAGATAAGCAGCTTTTGATTGTATTATTCCAATGCATCAAACTTCCAATACTCCCGTTATCCTTATCTTTCGGAGGCATCTGGCGCACGAAGATTTTAACGGACGCAAATCAGATGTGAGTTAGTTCAAAGGCTAATTTTTTTAAAAGCTGACAGACATATGAATCACGAACTCATGTATTCTCATCATTGCCTCTCTTGTGATAAAATTTAGGGAGCAATTAAGTGCGGCGAAAAGAAAAAAGTCGCAAACAACTACATTTCCGTCTGAGGTTTCACACCTTCAAATCAATTAAGAATTTGACATTTTCCTGTGAGTACTAATCTAATAAACTTAGAAGCTTCCTTGATTCTTTCCCCTGCTCGTTAACTGTTCGAAATGCCTTCAAATTATGAGACCTTGTCCACACTATAACTTTTTAGTCTGAAATTTGAGTTGTTTTTGTTGTTTTTTTTTTATCAACCGTACCGAGGAAACCGATATATTTTTTTCTTTGTCCCGTCGGTCTATGAGTACACCGCGGCACATTGGGCATGCACTCAATTATGGTTAATTATAAAACTTAAGAGCCGCGACGCCGGCGCTTCTGAAAAGTTCCGAACATGATATCGAGACCAGATTTATGATAATCCTAAAATCGCGCGTAACCTGGATACCCCGTTAGTGTGCGCCAGGAAACACCGGCAGATGGTAATGAAGTGCGCATACTCGAGTGTCGAGCTTCAGTGTAGCGTACCGCGGGCACATGGCTAGGCACTGCACGAGGGCTTCACGTGGGCAATTAGATGTGAAGCTGCGTGAGCAAATAATTTGCAACCCGCATTTTGAGAGCGAAACTGGTGAGGTTGAAGTTGAACAGTAATTCTCAATTTCTAATCAACTCGCAAAGCAACAATACCGGCAGAGCCAAAGTTTGTCGACAGGAGGAAATTCTTATGATTCAAGTTTGTGGATCTAGGGTTTTAGGTGAAAATAGGATGAAAAGAAAGAGACTGAGCGACCAAAAAAAAAACAAGGAGTGAAATACGTAAAGCGAGTCGAGAAAAACGCGTTGAAAGTTAGACAGGACACCAAAAAATGCAGAATACGGTGAAAGGAACGCGAAAGAGAACAAGAAAAGATATAAGTAAAAAGGAGAATATCTAGCGAAGAGCAACGCGAGAAGGAAGTACAAAGACGCTCCTGAAAACACACTGAGAAGAGGTCATCAACGTAGAGAGGCGGACTACAAAGGATCCGAGAAAGACGAGGAGGTAAGTCGTGTCTTATCTGGGTTTTCTTTAACGCTAAGGCCCAGAAAAAATTCAAGTCTTTTTTAACAATCGTCGTTTGATACTAGTTTCAGTTGATGATTAAAATCACGTTTCGGTAAAACATTGACTTTGGCCTTCATCGGCTTAAAGCTCTCGCCAAGGCTCATCCCTCGAATAACATTTAAAAGTTTTTATATTCTTCAAGGTATTTCTTGTCCTGTCGTTTGGAATATTTTATACAGTCTCGGTGTTAAAGGAAAAGAAGTTATCTTACGATTTTGTTTTGCCGAGAAAGCTTTCAAATGATAGCGAACGGCGAGCGCAAGTTTCTACCTCTTTCTCTCTTCAGTCATCTATCGTAGGATTTACTCTATTCAATTTAAAAAATCGCGCTTTGTCGTAGAAGTGTTGTTTTAGCCAAAGAACGAAGTGGTAGCCTTTCCCAAAATTGAAATAAAATGAGATTGAGTCAGCGATGTCCATGTTTACATAAAGTCTGACGCGGTATTTGATTTTGAAAATATTGTCATGTGAGAATCCGTCAAACATCTGAGAATTAAATTACGGACCGCAAATGAGTTGTGCGAACAAACTCGCGGGTAAAATGGACTTAGCACTACTGCTGAATTAGTGAACTTCATTTTTTAGTCATGGTACTTTTCAGCACTATGTTTTCGTGCTTTCTACTTGATTCGTACGAACTTCAAGAAATAATTTTAATTGTCTCACAAAACATGGAGCCCTGCTCTCTTCTCTCAACATCTCGAGGCGTACTTACTGCTCGGGTTATGATGAACATGCTTGCGATACGATATTTTTTTCCTAATGCTGGAAACTGAAGAATCAATCTCTGAAATTGATAGTCATCACATTTTGCGAGAAGCGTCTGAGTTGTGATTGTGTAATTAAAAGAAGGCTTGGCAATTTTAGCTCACAAGCACGCTGATAAGCACATGGTTCGCGTAAATAATTGTTGTTTATAGTTTTTAAATTCGAGAGCCGTATTTGAGACTCCGTTACTGTAACCTTTCTGAATATTTTCTGTTGAATTCATTGAGGTACAATCTCAGAATTTCATAAGTGATTATGAACGATAAATTCATATATGTAACACAAGTGAAGCACATTTTTAACTTTCCATACGATTTTAGGAAACTATATTTAATTAAGTGTCGATAAATTGGCCTGCCATAACGCGTTGATTATTTTATTCTTTTGTTGCCTCACAAGCCCGGCTTATGACTCTGGAGGTACTGAACTTAATATATTTGATACACAAGGCACCCTTGATAATTATGTAGATAATTGCTTAAAAAATATCTATTATAGCTTTCTTCAGAAGCAAAGACACGTGGGTAATACGCTTCTGCTTTATTTTTATTGTAAGGAGTTTCTTTTTATGTAACATATATCCATCCTTTAATTTCCTCCTTAACCTGCCTGCAAATAATTAAATTTTACGTTTTAATTCAAGTGTGAGAAGATAAAACAGAAGTGTTGCAGAGTTCTCTTTACAGACTGAATTCAGGTGAGAACATCAGTAAACTAGTTGATGTCATATGCTCCTCCTGAATCTTTAATTTTATTGCCCTGGTCTTTTTCACAAAGCCTCTTTTATATCTCTGTGTGCCAGCCAATGATTAAAATCTCAGTGAATAGATATGCCATATTTTAGCAGTCTTTTTAAATTCCATCTTTAAGTTTTTTTGCATTCTTTTTTTTCTTAAACAATTTTACTTACAAGAAGATCACTTACACTACTTACAGTATTAATGACACTTACATTGTACTTGCTACTTACACTACTGATACTTATACTTACACTAATTATGCATACACTACATTACGATACATGTATTACAATACTATTAACATTAATTTAATTTACGGTTGGCGTGTTTGCAAAGTTTTTTTCAATCAAAAGACAATCACAAGTAAACATACCGGTCTCAAAAATGCTACATTTCTTTGGATATTTACTTTTGATATAGCTTAAACAAATATTTATGAAATTAAGTATAAGTCTAACCTAAAACAACAGCAGCATGAAAAATTAAAGTAAAAAAGCCCACGTGCGATAAAATTTCGGAAGTTCTTTTTTTGTGGTCGCGATCTCTTTTAGGATTTCAAGTTTTCCCGTGATGAACAGTAGGAAGCTTTGAAAATCTAAGATGTCTCCGCAAAGGCTTGTGCAGAAAATGTGATATTTGGCTAACAATAGGCAATAATTTAGGACTTGCCAATGCTTTGTCCTATAATGCCAGCCATAGAGTATATATAGTTTTTTTGCATTTACTATTTTAAAATTCATAAATGGCATTCTCTTTTCATCCATGTAAAGAGATATTACACATTTGGATAAATATATTTAAAACATTAGCACTTTCAAAACTAGTCTTTATCTGCAGCGTCATGAACACCCCTAAAGACTTCAGTAAAGAAGTAAACAAGATCACGTTCGACTTTATTTGGAATGACAAACCCGACAAAGTGCTTAAGTTAAGCTGGGTGAAACGGTTATGCTCTAACTCGGATGCTCCATGGCAGTACATACCAAAATCGCTCCTAACCGATGTTGGCTGTACGGAACTGTTTAAATGTAAATAGGATTATAATCTCCTTGACCTAGGCAACCATCTTCCTGCTTTCTACAAACAAATCATTTTTTACTGGCAGAACATCGCAACGGCCACACCTAAAAATAAAAGTGAGGTTCTCCCACAGCCAATCTGGAATAACCGATTTTTAACTGTGAATAAGAAAATGGTATTCTTTCCTCGTTGGTATCAAGCAGGAATAAAACAAATCTCGGACCTTTTTTACTCCTGTGAGGGCCATTTCCTTCCATTTAATTCTTTTTGCACTAAATTCAATGTAAAATGTAACTTTTTACAATATTATAGCATTCTTTCTTCTATTCTCCAAAATTGGAAGAAGCTATTGCAAGAAGGTTCCAAAGACCCAGTTACGCCTCCCGCCTCAATGTGTTTACTGTTATGCAAGACAATATACAGTTCGCTGCTTAACCTTGGAGATCTACCTCCACCAACTTCTGAGAAAAAACGTTTAGCGTCTGGCGTCGAGAAAAGTGACTTGACTAAAATCTATCTCCTACCATTCAAAGCCACGAGAGAAATTAAGTTGGCAGTGTTCCAATACAAAATCATTCACCGAATTTTACCAACGAATAGCTTGTTACACAAAATGAAAAAAGTTGCCTCGCCCTCCTGTCCCTTTTGTCCTTCTGAGTGTCAGACCCTGTGGCATTTGTTTATAAACTGCATGCACGCAAGTTCTTTTTGGAATAGATTCCAGGAGTGGTACTCAATCTCTAGTAATACGAAACTGCTGCTGTCAGAACTAGAGGTTATGTTCGGAATTATTTGCTGTCACACCTATTGTTTAGCCCTCAACCATCTCATTATTTTTGTTAACGCTTTAAATACCATAACGTACCAATTCGATGATTTGTCTCACTTGTGCGCGAAAAAATTAATCTAGAAAAATATATTGCAGTCACTCGTAATAAGGAGAAGGAATTTAGGAACAAATAGAATTTTTTTCTGTCTTTATAAAATTTTATTGTGTCCTTTTTCTTCTCAACTTTTATATTTTGATTTGTTTCTTTTCGCTACCTATTTATTTAGTAATCTATTAAATTCTAGAAAATTAATTACCTATGTAGTGTAATTAACAAACTCCCATGAGTGACCAAGGCAGAATTTCTCCTAACAATATCAATACAATATCAATCAGATAAGTGATGAGAATAAAGAAAATTTGGGGATAATAAGTTGATCCAATACTAAATTCTTAGAACTAACATTATAAGAATTGTACAGTTGACAGTAAGGAGAATTACAAATTTGAACTGGAAGTTAAAGGGTTAAATTTTATTTGATCAAAAACATGAATGGCAATAGAGAAAATTAGCTAGCACAATTCAAGTTTCCCCTCTAAAGTATTCTGTGATGTTTTTCTATCACATGGTAAAGTTTACAGTTTCCCTCATTTCACTGTCTTCTGTTCACTTGTTTGTTTGCTTTCCTAACAATCTTAGCTATTGTTGCCAACAAATGCGAGGAGCATATACATGAAAATATGTACAGTTAATAACACTTTAATCCCTGAGAGTGACTAGCATCTAATTTCTCCATTCAATATCAGCCGAGTCACTCATTAAGGTCATGAGAATAAAGGAAATGATAATCAACTGTAGAACCTCTTGATTGTTAAACAAATTCTCCTTACCAGCACATTAGGAAATATATAGAGAATAGTATGGAGAATATGCATTCTGATATTGGGGTGTAAAGGGTTAAAGACATCATGTAATCAGTTATATATATGTAGAGTACTGTTTGAATATATGATTGCTGTAAATACAAATGCTAAGTAAACTTCATTCTATGCTCTTCTACTCCTCCACCCTGGAGGTTGCCTCGTGTAAAAAAAAAAACCTTTTTAAAGACACCTCTATGATGGCAGGTACACACAACTGACATGTATGAGGGAAGCATATCAAGCATTAAGGTATGATTGTTAACTTTCCTTTTATTACCCACAAACAGCTTATTTCTATCAGCTTTAAAAACTCCTGTATCCCCACTTTCAAACAAAAGCATTTCCCATGAATATTTAAGCATTAAAGACATAAGCTACCAGCAACAGGTTTTTCCATTGCAAGTGTTTCATAACATCAGACTCTCATCACATTTTTTTGTTACATATGAAAGCATAAGAATATTTTAATCATCACAATATGATGAAATCCCTCATTTTAACCCTTTAACTCCCATAAGAGACCACGTCAGAATTTCTCCTTACAATATCAAAACAATGTCAAGCAGACAAGTTATGAGAATAAAGAAAAATATTAGTTGGGGGATCATAAGATGATCCAATACTAAATCCTCCAAACTAACACCACAAGAACTGTATAGGAGATAGTAAGGAGAATTACTAGTGAGATCTTGGGGGGAAAAAATCATATCTAAAATATGGCATAACTATTCACTAAGGTTTTAATCATTAGCTGTCACACAGAGATATAAAATAGGGTTTGTGAAAAATAAACAGGGCAATAAAATTAAGATTCAGGAAAAGCATATGATTTCAACTTGTTTGCTGATGTTCTCACCTGAATTCAATCTGGAATGAGAACTCTGCAAGACTTCTGTTTTATCTTGAATTCAAACATAAAAATTCAATTATTTGCAGGCAGGTTAATGAGGAGACCTTTTTCCGCTCCTTTGTGTCCTTATTCAAATATTTCGATTTGTGTAATAATAGCACTTCACACCAGTTAGTTGAAAAAGCAGCTACCTTGTACAGTTTAGTTAATTACAAACTAGAGTACGCTAGAGGTCATGTCGCTTGTTGGCCTGACCTAGAATAAAAGTACTGTGGAACCAAAGATTGTCTTATCCTTGACGTCCGTATAAGCTCGCTCGAAGTAGGTCTCCGTGTGCCAAGAAATCGTGACGAGTTTCCGTTCTCGCTGCCGAGTGGTCTCTACCGAGTTATTTTCCCCCAGTTGTTATTGTGCCGTCCGCGAAGATTCAGTTTCCCAGTTTAGGCGCGGAAACCTTATCGTCACATAATGTGTTGACAAAATTTCCCTAAATTATGGTGCCGATACGAATCTATCATTCATAATCGCTTATGAAATTCCGAGACTGAACTTCAATGAATTTAACAGAAATATCCTGGAAGGTTACAGAAACAGACTCTCAAAAACTGTCCTTGAATTCGAAAACTGTAAACAGCAATTATTTACGCGAACCATGTGCTTACCAGCGCGCTTGTGAGGTCAAATTGCCAGAACCCCGTTTAATTGCTCGATCACAGCTCGGACGTTCCTTGAAAAATGTGATGACTACCAATTTCAGAGATTGATTCTTCAGTTTCCAGGATAAGACAAAAATATCGTATCGCAAGCATGTTCATCATGACGCCTCGAAATGTTGAGCGAAGAGAAAGTGGCTCCATATTTTGTGAGACAAACCATTTCCTGGCGTTCGAGCGAATCGAGTAGAAAGCATGAAAACATAGCGCTGAGAAGTACGACAACCAAACAATTAAATTCACTCATCCCGCTGTAGAACCAACTCCACTTTATCCGTGAGTTTGTTCGCACCACACATTTGCGGTCTGTACATTGATTCTCAGATGTTTGACGGATTCTCATATGACAATATTGTCAAAATCAAATTACGGCGTCAGACTTAATGTAAACATGAACATCACTGACTCAATCTCAATTCATTTAAATTTTGGGAAAGGACATTACTTAGTTTTTAGGGTAAAACAACATATCTTCGGCAAAGCGCGAATTTTTCAAATGAATAGAATAAATCTTGCGATAATTCCGTCTCGCGTTGCTCTTCGTTAGATACTCGCCTTTTTCTTATGCCCTTTATTGTTCTCTTTCGTGTTCCTCTCGCCGTTACTTCTGGACTCGCTTCAATTGTGCCATTACCTTCTCCCTCGCCGTTCCATTACGTGATGGCTAAGATAGTGCCCGTGGTACAGTTGGTCGCGCATGCTAAAAGTAGCAGCTTGTACGGTCGGTCGTACGGTCGCACAACCAGATTTTTCGGCTGATATTTCGTACAATTTTGGGGCTACGCTGCGAGCTCCTTGGTAAGGAATTGGTCACAATTACAAGATGGTAGGTTTAAAGGGTGGGAAACTGGAAAAGCAAAGACTGTTCTAGGTAGGCTAACCTAATAAATTGGTTGTGAAAATTTTGACTCAATTTTACCTGACAAACCTAAACTGAATAAATAGAAACTTGAAATTTATTTCTTCTCCTTTTGAGGTGTGCATCAAAATTTTGAAGACATGGCAGGCTTGAACTACAGGCTTATAAGAAATCTGCATGTGTGTGTGTGTTTTCAACATTGAAAACCGGTAAAAAGGTTGCTTAGCTTTTTTCATTAGTACACATTTCTTTTTCTAACAATCTTGTTTATTTGGCCTATGCCGAGTTCTAATTTTTCAAACAAATTTTACATTCTTTTGAATATTCTTAGATCTCCTAGTATCAGTTAATATTCATGTAATTAAAATAATTACATCAAATCTTGCAGATGTTTGGTACATTTTTCCACTGGACCTACTGACATTTCATCATGCGTAGGGATTGGTATTGGCTATAAATGTAAATATTTGTGCAGAGCCTATGCATCAAATATTTGTAATAAAATATTGTATTCTTCTTAAAACTAGTTTATCAGAATAGGAATGAGTTACCAGGCACAAATATGACTTTCACGATGATAGTTTTCAGGTTTGAAAAAAGTCACTGCCTACTAAAATCCTCAGTTCCTATACCTGAACGGCTCAACCTCATCAAAACATTGGCAACAGGAGCGATTTGCAAATTAACAATACAGACAAGAGAGCCTATTCCCACATACCCCCCTCAATTCTGTTCGCTTACTATGGACATGACATTTCAAACATGGTGTATGTTTCCCTGACCACTTATTTTGTAAAGGTGATCACAAATTATTGGAAAATGGTTGGGTTGAAATATAATACAACGACTTTCCGGTAGATAGTCCAATAAAAACTTTCTACATATCAATGAAATTTATTGTTGTGTTTCATGTTCAACATGTTGCAATGACTCTACCTTCCAGTAAATTCAATTATTTGCAAACATGAGAAAATACCATCAAAAACGTTTCAACCCATTTAAAAAAGCCAATAACATCAACTCAACTTTAAAACTAAAGAGAAAAATTGATTGATGTTTGGAATTGATTGCATTGATGTAAAAATGAAATCCAGGTATTATCTCAAGTTTACCACAAATGTTTTAATAATGACATTTTAGCTCTAACTTGTCTTCTTTTAAAACAAACTTTTGCAGCGCAAGAAACATGTTAAACAAATTTCGTAGTTCACTAGCTAGAGTTGCTGAGATCATGGGCAGTTGGCTTAAAGAAACCTGCATTATAAGTAGTTACAGCAGAGGTTACCGAATCAAATAACAGAAAAATCCTAAAAAGACGCCGTGTATTTCCAGCCAGAGGACAATCTTGAAAGAATAATTGCCAAAAGAGGAAATGTTTTTAAGAAATTACAGCTTCAAACACGAGTTGAAAATGACTTTTCTTTTTAATTTTTACGCGAAACAGAGGAGGTTGAAACGTTCGGGAAAAAATGGTGGGGCAAGCAGTCATACCTGGCAACTTCAAGAGAAGATATAAGAGAAGCCCATACGATTCTGGCGTCTTGGTTTACTAATTCACTGTTATCACGTGTACACTCTTCAATCGACTGCTGATGTCTAAACTCGAAGTAGTTTACCGTCGTTTCTTTCAATTTTGGCTATTTTCCCAAACAAAAATTATCAGTCACGCTCAAAAGAATATAATTTCAATTGATGCTGACATCGCACACTTCCTCTGAAGAAGAAAAGATTCTCTATCTTCGAAAATTTGCTCAAAATATCAGGAACAACAACGAAGATCCTCAGCTGCTTGAAGATACCGCAGACCAGCATGCGTTTTATCGCAAGTTGTGAGAACGTCGTCCCCAGGTTCCAGACCTCGCCAATTCTTCCCTTTCCTCCCCACCCCCTGGACTGGTGTCTTAATCCTCTTGAGAAACTCTTTATTACAGTTTTTATTTTAATGAGGGGCTAAAAAATAAACTAACAAGAGCTTCGCTTTTAGGCTTGGCTAAATCTATATATTACATCAACAATCAGATGACCATGGCGGCTATAGTAACCCATCGTCATGCATATTTTGATTACGATCAGTAAAATCTTTGCTGTTGATGATTTTTTGTACATTGATTGACTGGTAGAATTGTTTTCACCTGAAAATCGTATAAACACGTTTCATATTAACATTAAGATCCTGGAAATATGGCTCAGTAAAAGCATTTCATACGTACAAACCAACAGAAGACCAGTTATAAACAGACTCTGATTTATTCAAATGTGAAAAAGTTCTACGCTTGTTACCTTATTTTGCAGAATATGAAAAAATCCGAGTCTGCCTTTGTGAATAAGTATAAATGAATCAGTCTATGAATTTTTATTTGACAGAGATGAACATTTGTGAATGTTCTTGTAAACACGTTTTACTTGGATCCATCATCGGAGTCCTTCTTCTATTCAATATCATTCTCGTTATCCATGTGGTTTGGAATAACAAAAAAGGTAAGTAATTCTTGGTTTTCCTTGAGGTGCCATCTAATTCTCTTATGCACTTTTTTTCCATAACTTTGCCCTCATCTTTTATTTATATTTTTTCTTTGATAGAAACTGCAGCAAAGCGAAGGTGAGTCTTATTGCCATACGGATTGATTTGTTAAGAGATTCCATCCAGTAAGACGATGGATTGCTCTCTTTAGAGCAAAGCATTTGTTATAGCTCACAATGATAACTAAAATGCTGAAAGCAGATATTCGGATTTCCTTTTAGGTTCTTGCTAATGTTTTATGACACATACAAAAAATGAAAGATACAACAAATAAGATTCAGTATCAGTATGACCAGCTGGTTGGGCAATTAATAAAGTTACCTCTGAGTTTTACACATTTTAATTTCTTTTATGTAATGTTGGTAGAATCTTCAATTTGTCGTTGTAATTATGTATCTGTAGTTTTAATTAAGACTGTAATTTTCTTTATCTTCTTAGACTTGATTTAGACACGACCACATCAACCACGCTAAAATTGTTTTCGTGCGCAAATGAATGCTTTTGATATTATTACAGTGATCATTATTCATATCACAGTGTAGTTTTAAGAAGGAAGAAATTGTATTAATAACATCTGAAGGACTGACTGCAAATTTTCATTTGTGACAATACAATACAAAACAGTGGTAAACATTAAAAATACTTAACCCTCACATTTTGTTTTATTTTAGACCATATGAAGACAGCAGAGACGTATATGATGTAAGAAAAGTTCTGATTATGTTTTTGTTTTTCTCATTTTTATTGACTCTTATGAGAAACAAGGTGACTTAACGTTAAAACGTTAGTGAAAATTTACGCGAAGTTTATACTTAAAAGATAGGAAATTTTGAAGTTTAGATGTAGGGAATTAAAGATAATTTTTCCTTCCTTTTTCTTCATCTCAGAACGAAGTGCCGATGAAAGATCAGGAGGCCGACCGCTCAGATGCAAGACAATTTATCCAGTCTCGTGCAGAATACATGGATCTCAAAGAAATCAGAACCGAACGCAATATCAAAGAACAAAGGGCTCATCAAGTGGCTGATTACACGCCTCTCCATCCATCAACACGCTCTTGGGAGGTGCCAAGGGATCGCGTGTCTGTAGAAAAAATCATTGGTAAAGGTGCTTTTGGTCAGGTTGCTAAGGGAACAGCTGAGCAACTTCATGGGAGGCCTGGGACAATTACAGTGGCTATCAAAATGCTCAAAGGTATGTTCTTTCATATCGTAAAAATAGTTTATATTTAGCTGAAATTTTCATGTTTTTGTTATTGATTCTTACTCTCCATGCTTTTAAGATGCTTCCTACTGTTTTTTTTATTTAACTGTGAGAGTGATAATACTAACAGCATCATACACGCTTGACGCGCGTCCAAATCCTATACACTGCACGTGTGCAGTCCGCTCCTCTTTAAATGGTTTCTTCTAAAGCTAAATTTGAATGATCGAATTTTGAATGGAGTTTTGGAAGTCAAAAGAAAAAAATTGTGAAGCATCGATTCCTACATTAAATGGCAACACAATCATAACTGCTTCAATGAATAAGGAAAGTTGATTTGTTCCTAGAAATCTTTGCCTAGCATGTGACTAAATTTGTCATTCAGGGGCACCATTTTACCTGTGTTCGCAAACAACAAATTCAATGATCACAGAATGTCTCCCGCAACGAAGATCGGTTTCTCTATTTCCGTTCCTTTGTGCATTTCGATTTCAATGTTTGGCTCTTCTTGAAATGAGAATGAAAGTCAATTTTTAAGTAATCTAATGTGCTGCGGTAAAATTGTCACATGAAAGGAGCTAATTGTTAACTCAAAAGTAAGATTAAACGGAGGGGGGACTGTTGAAGCGAATGATGTTTGAACGCTCAACTTAGCATATTTTTGGACTACAAATTCCCACAGCTATAGCATCTTCATTAAAGAGTACACCCAAATGTATGCAGAGGATGGCAAGCGAGTTAAAATACACGCATTTGGGTGTAAACCACTATACTCGTGCATTTTTCCTACTGCACGCCCTTTACTTTACGAAATTAAAATAATTAATATTTACCACTCGCGCTTGACGCACACGTGAGGTGCTGCAGCACACGCAAAAAGTACTATAAATTTTACCTCAGCTTCCTCTATCAAGTGACATTTTACCGAAAAGATCCCATACTAATGAATGCCGCTGGCGAAATTAAATCCTTTCATATTCTAAGTTGGTTTTATCTCTAGGTAACGCTGCAGAATCTGACAAAAGAGATTTGATGGCGGAACTTGATACAATGAAGCAGCTAAAACCACACCCTCATGTCATCAAACTTTTGGGATGTGTTACGGAATCTGGTGAGCTGATTCATGGCCCTTTTTAAATGCAGTTCATCAAAATTGATTTCCTATTCTTCACTTTCCTTATTTGTATCCCAACCGTTCTTCAGTGATAGAAATGTATTCCGATTCTTCATAGTGATTTTAAGTCTTCCTCCCTCGTAACTTTTTTACCTGACAATTTACCGTAATGTGGTTAAATGATAAGTTGTCTTACGATGTATGTCATGTTTTACAATGCAATAGCACCTCGAGAACTTTGACTGACTTGACGTGGACTCAATTGCAACATCACTTGCAGTAAATTGTATCGAAAACAGCACAGGCGGCGGCAAATAGGTTTTCTCCCCACTTAAGTGGCAGTTCTTTGTTAGGCGGTCGCGTGAACCACTAAGCTCTATTAGAATTTAGCGCTGACTATATAACGTTTCAGTCCCAATTGCAGGCATTTTATATATACATTTTACATATGAAGCGAGGTACCATGCCTTGGTTGATATATGTATATGAGAAAAAAATTATACACTTCGAAAGGCACAATTATAATATACTTTGGTAGTAAACGTTAAATATATATATAGAGTAATCATTTCGCCGGCAAGGGCGATGCATACATATAGGCCCTTACCAGCCTGTTTCGTGATAACTCACTCATTAGGGGATTTTATTGTCAAGAATATTCGTAACCATCGTTTATATACTTTACAAATCTGCATACTAGGCGTGGCGGTAAATTTAAATGCTTTGTTCACTTGTTACGCAGTAACGCTTTGTTTCTGTGGCGGCATGAGGACACGAGTTCATAGCGTTTCTTGAGTGATGATAATTCAGGTCGACAGATGATGAGTAATTTTTCTTTGAGGCAGAGGTTGCATCTTTTGCTCGCGCTGTTGTAAGGTGATATTGATGAAAGGATGCGCCTTGAAGTAAAGCACACGCCGCTTGCAAAAGGCCTAACATTAGATTATCACGGGAGCGTTTGTTTTGTATTGTAGTGACAGTCGAACATTGGAAACTTCATTTAAGTAACTTTACCGGTACTCGTAATTTACATTGTTAATGTTATTGTTAATCCGGGATACCGATACCTTTTAGTGCCCGTCAACACATATGTCAGCGGACTCGTTCTGTGAAGACGCCATTTTGTGAAGTATATGTAGCACGAGGTTTTTGTAGATTAAAGCCTTTAGAAACGAGGCCAAACGTTTGTTTAACTATCATAACAATTTAATCTACAAAAAAAAAAAACAAAACAAAACAAAACAAATGGATAAAGTCCTCAGGCCCGAGAGATACAGCGCCGATCCAAGCACGTCTGGAGCCTCAAAATCGTGGATTCACTGGCGTCGAACCTTCGAAAATTTCCTCGCCGTATTGACGGAAGAAGGCCTCGATAAATTTGGAGTCCTGACAAATTTTATTTCGCCTGCGGTATTCGAATATGTAGAAGAATGTGCCGACTACGAATCTGCAATCGAAACTCTTCAAAATATTTTCGTGAAGCCGACGAACGAAATCCACGCCAGACACGTGCTCGCTACCAGACGACAACAGGTTGGTGAAACTCTAGACGAATATCTTCAAGCGCTCAAAACTCTCGCCAAAGACTGCAACTTTCAATCTGTCACCGCTGCCAAATATTGTGAGGAATATATACGGGATGCTTTCATTACTGGGCTACATTCTAACCAAATACGCCAAAGGCTACTAGAAAACAAAACTCTAGATCTGAAAACGATGTTTGACCAGGCCAGGGCGCTCGACTCTGCCATGCGCAGTTCAGAGAGTTACTCTGTCCCTCAACCTGTCAGCGTTGCAGCCTCAGCACAAGAAATGACCGCTCAGAATCCAATCCAAGTCGACTCTGCTCAGTCAGACTCCACACTCGCTGCAATTGATTCAAAGTGCTTCTTCTGTGGAAATCCTAAACACCCTCGTTCCAAGTGTCCAGCCAGAGATGCAATTTGCAATAAATGTCAAAAGAGGGGACATTTTGCGAAAGTCTGCCGAAGCAAGGCCTCTAAGCCCAGCGAAGTTTCAGCTGCTCTCTGGCCACCTACTCTTGCCACCGTAGGAATTCCCCAATCTCTTAAAGGATCAACTGCTACTGTTGTTGTCAACAAGGTCTGGAGTGTAGAAGCACTCTTTGACAGCGGAAGCAGTGAAAGCTACATACATCCAAGCCTCGTTGAAGTAGCTGCTATCTCTGTTAACCCTTCGGTCAGCCAGGTCTCCATGGCAACATCTTTGTTAAGTACAAAGACCGAGGGCTCTTGCTCTGTTACTATTAACTACCAAGGTCAAACTTATAAAGACTTTCGCCTGTTGGTTATGCCAGGGCTTTGCTCTGATCTGATTTTAGGACTCGATTTTCAGTCTCAACATGATAGTGTCACATTCAAGTATGGCGGAACAAAACCGCCGCTGTCGGTATGTAGTCTCACTACTCTGAACATAGAGCCGCCATCACCATTTTCAAACCTCACTGCCGACTGCCATCCTATTGCTACAAAGTCCAGGCGCTACAGCAAAGAAGACCTAAACTTCATTGGCAATGAAGTAGAACGGTTGCTCAAGGAAGGCATTATTGAGCCAAGCCGGTCCCCTTGGCGGGCACAAGTAGTTGTCACAAAGGATGAGAATCACAAGAAACGCCTAGCTATTGATTATTCCCAGACAATCAATAGATTCACCCAACTAGATGCTTTCCCGCTGCCGAGGATCAGTGATACGATCAACGAAATAGCTCAGTACAAAGTGTTCAGTACCCTTGACCTCCAGAGTGCGTATCATCAAATACCTTTAAGAGAAGATGACAAGCCTTACACTGCGTTTGAAGCTAAAGGTGGGCTTTATCAGTTTACCAGGCTTCCTTTCGGTGTAACCAACGGTGTAGCCTGCTTCCAAAGAGAAATGATGAGATTTGTTGAAGATAACCACTTGAAAGCTGTGTTTCCATACATCGACAACATAACTGTATGTGGAAAGGATCAAGCTGACCATGATGCTAACCTCATATTATTCCAGGAGGCTTCTCAAAAGGCGAATCTTAAATTCAACGACAGCAAAAGCGTCTTCTCTGCTCAACGACTGCCATTACTGGGATATGTCATTGAAAATGGTTCTATTAGTCCAGACCCCGAAAGATTAAGGCCTCTACTGGAGCTCCCACTGCCGCAAAGCTCAAAGGCTCTTAATAGATGTCTGGGACTTTTCTCTTACTATTCTCAATGGGTTCCTTGTTTCGCCGACAGAATTAAACCCATAACCAGCTGTAGATCATTTCCTTTATCTTCTGAAGCACAGAAAGCATTTGAAGACTTAAAGAGTATCATTGCCAAAGCTGCTGTCTCTGCCATAGACGAAAGTATTCCATTTGAGGTGGAGACAGACGCCTCAGATGTAGCGCTAGCCGCTACCCTAAATCAGAAGGGCAGACCTGTAGCCTTTTTCTCCCGCACCCTTCAAGGTAGTGAACTGAAACACTCTGCTGTAGAAAAGGAGGCTCAAGCAATAGTTGAGTCGGTCAGGCACTGGAGACATTTTCTCACCGGGTCCCATTTCACCCTAAAAACGGACCAAAAGTCAGTTTCCTACATGTTCAACCAGCGTCATCAAGGAAAGATTAAGAGTGACAAGATAATGCGCTGGAGGATTGAACTGAGTTGCTATAGCTTTGACATAGAGTATCGACCAGGCAGGGATAATGTAGCACCGGATACCTTCTCACGAGCCACGTGTGCTTCTAGCGTCAGTGATGCTCTCTACAAGCTCCATGATTCGCTCTGTCACCCTGGGATTACCCGATTATGGCATTTTATTCGAGTCAAGAACTTGCCTTATTCTCTAGAAGATGTTAGGAGGACTGTGAACTCCTGTCCAATCTGTTGTGAATGTAAACCGGTATTCCACCGCCCGGACCCAGTTCAACTTATAAAAGCTACCCAACCCTTTGAACGAATCAACATTGACTTTAAAGGGCCACTTCCTTCCAACGACAAGAACAAATACTTCCTGAATGTTGTTGATGAGTTTTCACGGTTCCCGTTCGTTTTCCCTTGCCCTGATGTGTCTACTCCGACCGTTATAAAGTGTCTCACCACATTGTTTTCTCTATTTGGTATGCCTGCCTACGTGCATTCTGACAGAGGGGCTTCGTTTATGAGTCAAGAGTTACGGGAATTCCTCTCTAGCAAAGGTGTATCTACAAGTCGTACAACCAGTTATAACCCCACATGTAATGGTCAAGTTGAGAGGTACAATGGCACTGTATGGAAGGCGATTACAACGTCTCTTAAGTCAAAGAAGCTTCAGGCAGAACAGTGGCAATTGGTCCTGCCAGATGTGTTGCACTCGATCCGTTCTCTTCTGTGCACCGCAACGAATGAGACTCCGCATGAACGTTTCCTGAACTTTTCACGCCGTTCATCCACAGGTAGTTCGATCCCCTCTTGGCTGGCTGAACCTGGCCCTGTTTATGTAAAGCGTCATGTACGACACAGTAAGTTTGATCCTCTGGTTGAAAAAGCTGTTGTTCTCCAGACCAATACTCACTACGCTCACGTTCGTTATCCTAATGGCAGAGAAACAACAGTTTCAACCAAGAATCTTGCTCCTTGTGGTCAAGTGGAACTTCTAGAACCACCCTCTTCAATCCAGCTCCCAGTCGTTAAACCCAATATTTCTAGTGAGTTTTCTCCCGTCAACGATCATCATGTTGATAAGACGCAAGAACCAACTAAAGAACCAGAACCCACAGAATTGAGGAGATCACAGCGAGAGCGCCGCCCTGTAGATAGGCTCAATTTATAGGAAGGGGTGAATGTAGTGACAGTCGAACATTGGAAACTTCATTTAAGTAACTTTACCGGTACTCGTAATTTACATTGTTAATGTTATTGTTAATCCGGGATACCGATACCTTTTAGTGCCCGTCAACACATATGTCAGCGGACTCGTTCTGTGAAGACGCCATTTTGTGAAGTATATGTAGCACGAGGTTTTTGTAGATTAAAGCCTTTAGAAACGAGGCCAAACGTTTGTTTAACTATCATAACATGTATAATGTTATTTTGGTGTCTGGTGAAAACTACGCAAAGCCTTTGTATAAAAAAAATTGTGCTTAAATATTTTTTATGCCTTGTTGCTGTTCTTTTGGCGAAGCTTGAAAAGATCACGCTTTGTTTTATTTTTTTCCCTTCTTCTTGAGTCCCATTAATTTCAAACGGTAATTTCCTGATACAGTTACGTGTTTACTTTTAACTATGAAACAGTTTTAATCCAATGAAATGTCATATTCCAGCAAACATTCTCAATTTAGCGACATAATCCTACCAAAAATTCATATGCAACTTAGGATGTTACTGTTAGACGATTTCTAAGCAATTCTCCCGTGCTTCCACGTTTTGTGCCAATCAAATTCGCTTCTAGCTACCTTGGACCTCACCCCATTACTTGTCAATTCCTTGTAAAGAACCTGCATTTTATCAATTATTCCGCACGCACGCGACAAAGTCTAGATAGACAACAGCAAAACAAAGAAGCCCACGTTGTTATGCCCACTAGAAAGCTTTTAAAATATAATACTTTCTTCTTTGTTCAAATAATATCACTTGTTCAAAGAACAGAGACGGAAAAAAATTTTTGGTTAGAAGTTATTGGAGATAAAATAGAGTTTCTTTAGTCGGTTTGCTTTCCACAGCGAAATAACGTGGAATAATATTTTTGAGGCAGCTAGCTGTAACTGAATAATTTCGATCTTGTCTCTGACGAAGAAAGTGAAGAAATAGCAGTAACCACGGCAGGCCGTTATCATTAGTGCCACGGGACGCGAGTTTCCCTGCCCGCGGAAATTTTTGAGACAATCAGCGCTAATTGTCAGTGCTAAACAGTTGTTTCGCCACTAGGCAATCTCGCCACTACCAAGTCGCCACCATTAAACTCGCCACCAAGGTTGTTAGCTAATTTGATATAAATTCAAAGCATTACGTGACTCTTCAGTTTGATCTTTAGTCTCCTGGGCATCGCCGTAAGAATGTCACAGGCAATAACGGAGAGCCGTGCTAAAGGCTCAACAGGTTTTTGAAGATGGCGGAAGGTGAGTCAAATGCGTGTAACGATCGGAAAGGCACCAATTGATATGATCAAAGATGACAACAAGATATTAAACGAACTATCAGACGATGAAGTCTAGTCTGTAAATATTTGGAATGTACATCAAAGAAAAAGTGACATTAAATTCTCAATCGAATGCGAACGAAGAGCAATCGAGAAGAAATGTTATCGATCGCATGCATTTTTTGTCGACAACATGAGTGCTTTGAGGTTTGAAAGTTCACAAGGGAATACTTGTAATACTTGGAATACTTTTTACCCTTAACAATAACGAGCAACAAGTTAGAGCTCCAGCAAACGTATATTTATTTAATCTAACATTTAATAGCTTCACTTAAAACAATTACAGCAATGGCTACCCCTGGTGGCGAGATCGATTACACTTTGGTGGGGGGCTTGATAGTGGCGAGGAGACTGGGTATCTTGCAGACCTCTCTCGGGCTCGTGTGACTCAAAGCCTCATACTTTCTCATGGGCGAGGAAACTCACGTGACAAAATGCTAATAATGAGGGCTTGCCTACAGACTAGCGTTATCTCCTTCGCAGTCGATGTTTGGTCTCGTCACGCAACAGGGGGAGAGAATGCGTTGCGTGACGAGATCAAACAATTGAAAACCATGATTGCGAAAAAAAAAAAGGATTGCGAAAAAAAAAAAGGAAAGTCTTTATACAGGCCCAAATGGCCTATGTGGAGGGCGCTTAACTCCGGTTTCCTTAGCATGAAGCGGCTAGGAGGATTGCTTCTCCCCCCCTGGATGGGATGCTTATCCATCGCAGGGTTACCCCCAGCATATTTACTGGTACCCATTTGTACAACTGGGTGAAGAGAAGCACTGTGCGAGTAAAGCGTCTTGCCCAAGAACACAACACAAGGACCCCGGCCAGGGCTCGAACCCGGACCACTCGATCCGGAGTCGAGCGCACTAACATGAGGCCACCGCGCCTCCTTATAACGGCTGCGAAGGAGAGTACAATTTTCGCATACAATAACAGTAAGTAACGATGACAATAGACCACGAAATACCTGTTTCTAATTTGATTTCAGATAAGTCTGAGGTTCTTTTCCCTCTACATCGAAGATATTTTTGTTGAAATCTTTTGAAAATGAATTTATTTTTCTTTTACAAAAAATGCAAACATCAGTAACTTAGTGACCCATTCCAACCCACCCATCCCAAAAGGTAACTCTTGCGTGCGTAGCATGCCTAATAAAATGTCTCTTATAGCTTTGTTTAGCAGCTGTTTTATCACACTAACATAGTTACCAAGCTGGTCAGACTGACTTAGCATAGTGTAACCGGGGACAAGTTAGGTACCACAGTTTTACTATGTAATGAAACTCCTTCACGTAAAAAAATCCGTCATCATTTCTGACCTATTTATTAGAGCCACTGCTGGTGTTGATAGAATATGTTCCTTTTGGAGACCTGCTGGGCTACCTGAGAAAGAGCCGTGGACTTAATGACACTTATTATAAAGACCCGGATATCAAACCACAAACAAACTTAAGATCACAGCAGCTGATGAAGTTCGCATGGCAAATCGCTGATGGCATGAGCTACTTGTCGTCGAAATCTGTAAGTTTAAGAAGTTTGGAACTATTTGTCACATTAAATCAGATAGAAATGGTTCTAAATGTTTTTCTTTTTAGAAATAATTCTGCTACCTCAAACATTTACATAACACGTAATTGAGGAATTTCGTACCTGTCGAGTATTCGAGTGTCGAATAGTAGAAAGATGCCTCTACATCTTCTTACCATTGGACGGGACACTTGTCTGAAGGGCACACAGATTTGAATAGTGATAATGATCACAATTTTTACAATGACAATGATAATAGTAATGATGACGATGACAATAATAATGATATTTACAACAATGATAAATATCGTTATCCTTTTGAGCTGGGGCAAATAATCAGATAGAGTGCTTTTGTTTGCTTGTTACTGAAGGAATTTCGGATTTTCATTGTGGTTACCGCCCCATATTGGAGGCGAAGCCACATATGTCGTCGGAATTAGTGAATGAGTGATGGTAAGTAACAATAGAATGCAGAATTTCACCCGATTTCGACCCGATTTTTCCCGGTGTTACTTATTTTTTGCTTCGGAGTATCTGAGTAGTTTGATATTCGCACTGACTTCACAGTTGAGTTATTTACTTTTGGGATTCCTAGCCTATTGCCTCTAAGGCATTATGTTATCGTCCTTGTAAGTCCGTAAGTAAATAAGAAATTGCGAGACTTTTCGGAAGCTGTTGAAGAAATCTCACGCAACCACTTTAGAATTTACCTGAATTAATTGAATCAATTTTCACCCTTTAACACCTGCTTTTTACAATTAATACCTAGTAACGTTGCATCAAATGTCACCTTATGAGTCAACAGATATGAAACACGAGCCATAGGAACAGTCAAAGTTCACTGCTGACTGACTCAATTCAATCATCTTATGTAAACGTTGGCGGCTGCCGCATGTGAAAGAATGTTCTCAATAATAAGAATGCCGAACTTCACTTTATAATTTGCCTCTGACTATCTTCGTTGTTTAACATTCTTTCTCCATATCATCTACCACAACCGCGTTTTAATCAGCGAATTATGCCTAGTAGATTCGAAATTAAAATTTGTCAGGATTTGCCTTGACATTACGAAAGACTTCAAATAAATTCACAATCTCTCCGAAGCGTAATTTTAATCACGAACAAGATAGAACTTGTCCTTGCAAAAAAATGGGAAAAAGGTGTGATCTACCCGTCATGGAAACTTTGAGGGAAAATGTTCCTCTTTGTAGAAAGAACATTATATTGTCTGAAACAGCCACATATGCCCGAGAGAGTCGCTAAATTTGGGAAGCGAGCAATGAGCGAAGTTTAACAGGCTGATCCTATTCAGCGGAACAATGGAACGGTAGATTGTTGCAACGGTGGTATGACGTAATATTCTTAAACACGAAATGACGGAATGCCTTGTTGTATGAAACAAAAGTCTCACAAAAATAGAATTGGAATGTAATAAGAAAACTATTTTTAAAGAACAGGCAAAATCAAAAGAAGCATTGTCTGATAATTATTGGAGCTCAGAGGATGGAGGAATCGTGAGGCTTTTGAGCTAGTTCCTCTTAATTGTCATTACCATTGTTATCATTATTATTATTACAGTAAATGGTTGGAACCCGGGGGTAACATGTAATAGTGTAGTTTGATCGTCCGGGTGAGTGTAGTCCTGAGAAGGACTGTTGTCGGTAGTGCTGACTAGTCGACACCAGTCACCACTACCGGCAACAGTCCATCTCAGGACTACACTCACCCGGATGATCAAACTACACTATTAAATTATTATTGTTATTGTTAATAGGACTATTTGTTACCGTTTAATTATATGTCTATTAGTCACTATATCCTTGAATCATCTTTAATTTCTCATGTGGAACAGGGTAGTCATATTATATATATATGTACATCATATTATACAACCTCTGTTAGTGTTCAATGCCCTAAAAATTGTGCTATATCAGTGGCTACGTGTAATCTCAGACCGGCGGCCTATTTTTTTCTCCTTCCTGTTAGATCATCCACCGAGACCTCGCAGCTCGTAACGTGCTGGTCGGAGAAAATGAAACATGTAAAGTAACAGATTTCGGAATGGCTAGAAATGTGCAAGAGGAAAATATCTATGAGAGAAAGACAAAGGTAATTAGAAAGAAATAGGCTTTGCTTCAGTCCATGACATGTATTTGTCATGAGTGTGCTCTGTTCTGTTGTAAACCACGTAGGAGGCGGCTGGATCACGAAAGAAGCCAAGTGTAGGGAGAAACATGAGACGTAGTCGAGTGTTTCCCCCCACTTCTTGAGTGCTCCAGCTGCTTTCTAAGTGCTTTACAACAGAACAGAGCACAGTGAAGGCTTCTCTATTTGTTTCATAATAAATAATCCTTTAAATTCCCCACGCGTTACTTTTAGTTTTCAAAACAAGCTTTATTTCCAAAGCGAGCAACAGTGTCGTCAGCATACTCTATACCCTCATAAGGCACGCTACAATAAGCTTATCAGAATCTTTGTTGGAATGGTTCAAATAGTCTGATTGGTTGAACAAGACTAAAGCTGTCAAAAATGACAAACCATCAAAGTTCACAATCTGCAATAGTTTACAAAGTAAAAAGTGAAATATTCAGCGAAATCCGACCGAATTGTGGCTCATAAAAGGACGTAAGTTTTTACTTAGACAATTAGAGAACAAACTGCTCGAGGCGTGTGTTTTATGAATGAACGACAGCCTAATTCACTGGAACATGAAGATTGCTCGAGCTCGGAATGACAGCATCGTAAAACTCGGCTGCTGTGACCGACGTGGCCTTCCAGTCAATGCATCGGAAAGAGTATTAGAGCAAGCCCTTAGTTGTTCACTCGAAGGGCGGCCGATGTAGTATCTGAGGCTTGCTTCACTGCGATGAGCGATGACCGGGGATCGCCATGATAATCTAGCCGCGATGAACCTCAGCAGGATCGCAGTCGCTCTGACGCTGTCATTATTAGTATGAATTTTAACAGTTATGCCAGTCTTGCTATATTTTTCATCATTCCTGTTTTGTTCTGTTTTGCTTTTGAGATAACAAAGGAAGTGAAAGATGAGTTGCATTACTACAGTACAGGCTTAGTTCTTGGAGAATGTTACTCCTCACCTTATCAACCTTTTATAGAAAATTAAGGTTATATTTAAGTGATGATGTAGTTGATAATGTGTTGCAAAGACTGCGAAAAGTGCCTGTCATTTGTTAAGGATAGCAGCCAGTGTGCTTAGACATGTAATCGATGAACTCACTTTGGTGAAATGATGTCAATTCTGGCAAACGCTGATCAAAATTAGCAGACAGTATCGTTTGCTGTTAGTTCAACAGTTGGGTATATAACGGTGCTTTCCCAGCTTAATTCGAGGTAGAAGTTTTGGATGGGATGAATTTTGGTCAATGTTGAGCGTTTGTGAATTTTGAAGTTACCTAGGGGACAGAGTAGGAAAGTGTAGTTTCTTTGAAAGAAATTCCTCGTAGAGTGAATATTTTCTTCATTGAGAAAGGAGGCATGGTTATTGCACTGGCGATCCTGAATATCTTAAAAGAGCGTCTCCGAGTCACATAGTCGTTCATTATCCTCAGCCTCAATATTCTTAACCGAAATTTTTTTCCAATCAAAATTTTTAGGGTCGCCTTCCAGTAAAGTGGACAGCTTATGAAGCGCTGTTATATGGAAAATATACCACCAAAAGTGATGTGTAAGTCCTGTGCAATGAAGTTTTACTCCATTTTCTGTGTTCTTAACTATAAAGATGTACTTGTGGCAGTAGTTTTATAGGATTTATTGATGGTGTTCCACAAGTCTTTAGTATAATCAAGTTATGTATGTTGCTATAAGTTGTAATACTTTCAAGGGACAGGAAAGCCGAATGTTTTAAAATGTCTGATAGTTATTGAGTTTTCCGCATTGTTTTATTGCCTCATAGATGGAGCTATGGAGTTGTCCTTTATGAGATTTTTACAATAGGTAATACTTATTTTTTAGTTTTTAACGATTTACATCAGGCCAGCAACAAAGAGAGTCTCATGCCCACAACATGTTTTAACTGGGTTGATGTTTTATAACATTAAAGGGTGGCTGGGGTTAGTCTTTGAAGGGGATCTTCCATTCCACTTACTAGGTAAGGGTTAAACTTGAGAACAGAGATTTTCTTTGTGGGTTTACTCACAAGAAAAGCGCTCGGCAGCGTAATTTTTCCGATCATTAAAAGTTTGGTATTTCATCTTTTAGTGGATCATTGAATCTCTACATTTGTCTTTTTGGCATTCAATGCCATGAAAATGAAGGAAATTCAAATAATGCACACATTTTTAAATTATACGACTCATTGCTGGTGTGCATTGGTTTTCCCGAAAGAAATACCCGAAAAGAATTTACGTTAAAAGGTTACCAGTCGTTTCGTACCCACGGTCGTTTCGTGCCCAGCTGGTTAGTCTTGTACCCAGTCGTTTGAGTCGTTTCGTACCCAGCTCGGTTGTTTCTTAGCTAGACTTATAAAGAATGTTTTCCGCGTTCAGATTGTTTAAAGTATGGTTGGTTTTTTATTGTGAATAGCGATAATACCTGCGTTAAATAAGTTTTGTTAACATGGTGTCCATTTTTGAAGCGCGTCCACCGAGAATGTCCAAATTACATTATTAATTTAGTCGATAAACTAAACCGCCAAATATAAGGCCTGGAACCGAAAAAGGGGGGTCTGAGAGTCATAAGACAGACGAGAAGAATATTTCTACCAGAAACATTTATACTTTTCTCCCATCCCTAATTAACATACATTACAACATAATGCTTACATTTATTTTATTTTATAATGGCGATAACAATGGTAGAAATAATATCTCACTTACACTTGTTAGACGAGGTCACAAGTATAAACAATAGACTTTTCCAATGAGAATGTAACACTTACCTTGTCAAGCATAGCTATAGAATTCTGCTTGTGATGCAATAGACTACAAAGTTTCTTTAAATCAGGTGGTTCACCGTATCCGCGGATGGATGGCAGGAAAATTGCCAGCTTACTTCAGCAGGGATACAGAATGCCTAAACCACAACATGTGGATGATAAATTGTAAGCGGAAAAGTTTCTTTGAGGCTAACGCTCTAAAGAGACCTGAAAATTTTATTGTGCCTTTGATTCTACGACTTTTAAGTTATATTTAATAAGAGATTAAAAAGCTTCAAACTATTGCATCTTTTTCTCCATCAGTAATTGAATTTATTCCTTTCTTTACGGAGATTTTCATTGTTTAAAATTTGAAATATATTAGCATATCGATTAGCATATCCACATTCGAGAAAATAACAAGTTAAACAATTTTGTGTGATAGCGATGAGTTCATCGTGAAAACAACTCATGTGTTTCGTTTCAATTTGATTTAATATACCATACGTATATCAAGTACCAACCTGTTTTAAATGAAACGTAGGTACGACATGATGTTGAGATGCTGGCAAGATGACCCGGGTACAAGACCAACCTTCTTTGATCTAAGAAACCAGCTCAAAACAATGGAAACATTGCACAAGGTAAACTTTTTGCATTCAGTTATCTTACAAGGGGTCATTATAGAATACGTCGAGTTGTTTATAAAATTTTTAATAACATCAAAGTGATCATGATAAACTCGTCAACTATGTTCCTTCACTCTCCATCAAGTTGCTTAACTAAGAACAACTGAAGACTTCGTTCATAGTTGCCAAGCGTTTGAGCATTTAATTAGATAAAGTCATGCAGAAATAAAGAATTCTTGATGGACATTGGGGAAATTATGTTATACTTTTCTTTCGTCCACAGAGGCTGATCAACATGAAAATCTACGACAAGCAGTTGTACGCAAACGTTGAGGATTTGGTGGAGTAGGTGATGACAAGTTGTCAGGGTTTGAGGAAGGAAATTATTCTCCCCTCTTCAATTGACGTTCTAAAAAATTATAAGATCACAAGGCGACGAATTTCAAGGCTAATGTTAGTGAAGTACCCACACTTTAATTGTAGTTAGTTTATTTTTTTTCATTCAATTTAGATTTAGTATAAAGCAGGCGTTTGCATAACCAAAACAAAGTATCTTCAATAAACAAAAATAAAATATGAGACAAATTTGTCAAAACTGACGGGTAGTTTCCCTCTGTCAGAGTTCCTTTATTTTTGAAACCGTTGACTGGGTATGTAGATTTATATTGCATGCTTAAGTATGTATTACAATTCGTTAATTTTATCAGAAATGTGCGTTTGAGTGACCAAGTTTTTAGAATTGGTTCAAAAAAGACAGTAAGGCATGTAGAGGCTATTATAGAGAGAAATCCTCCCTTTGGAGGTGGTTATCTTCATTATCATAATCATCATTATCATTATGACTAGTATTATTATCATCATTATTATCGTTATTAACATTAGTCTTTTTATCATTGTTATAATCATGATCATAGAAATTACAATTTCCTCCATTGTGATTGGGTTTAGAATCTCCTTTTTTCCTCTAATTCTCTCGTCAAGTTGTTTTTGAACAGTTTGTTATCGGGCAGTTCAATTAGCCAATCACATTCAAAGGTAAAGTGTAAATCCGCCAATCACATTCAAAGTTGCAATTTGAATCGACCAATCACAACCATTCTACAGTTTACGCCGCCTTTGTCAGTGTCTTAATGTAAATTTTCCCTTTCTTTCATAACTTGACTATTCTTCTCTTCCCGGAATTTGAAATTTTTATGATTAAATGCTTAATTGGTAATAAGACTTTGTGTCGTCCAATTTGGTCTGTAATCACACTCATGATAAACAAATCAGACTCCCGCTGCGCCTCACATTTTCCTCTTACCATGCAGCTAGTTTTAATATTTCTTGGTTCCTTTCAGAACCTCGACACTATATATACGTATCAGTATGCTCAATTCCAGCTATATATTTGAAATGCTTTGCGGTAATTTCGTTCACATGATCACGCAAAGAAAATAACCCTAGGGCTGATTTCAAATGCAAAATATGTCAAGTGAGTTTGAAATAAGGGTCATGGCGAAATTTTAAGGCTTTGTATGGGATTATTTACGACCTCCATTAGGAATAAAAAAAATAAGTCAAATTGTCAATAAAAATACCTCACCTTACTTCTACAGTGTGTTCCTTGTTGTCTGACCGCTTACTGTGTTGAAAGGAACCCATTTTACTGAGTTATCCATTACTACTCAAAAGAGATGCCCAAGGGTGCACACTCCATTTCCGGACACCCGATCCGAGAAGCGAAAAATCCTGGCTCGAAATTACTGGGCGGCCATAAATTCAACGTAGAATCCGAGCATATATACTGCAGTCTCATTTCAATTCACTACCAACTCAATCCTCCCCGTGAAACCAACGCCGAGCCGCTGTTTGCTTCTAAAATTTTCAGTTTAGACGTCCCTAACGACTCCCCGTATACATTCACGACTCACGACCGTTGAAAACCAGCTCGACAACCCTGCCTCCTTTGCAAGCCTCGCCTCGCCAGGAACCACACCGTCACTTGGCACCGTGGTTCTAGAACAAGTCGTTCATGTAATTATTGTTGCAGCCCAGACCCCAGAGGATAGGGGAACCATGATCTAGCTCCTTTGAATTAGTGGTGTATAACGATTGTTATTATCACCGTAATTGTTAATGTGATGTTTTTGTTGCTACTATTTAAATATCGTTGGATTTTCAGTTAGTCAATAGATTATTTAGTCGTCTTTCTTTTGAGGAACAGGATACTCATATTAATGTGGTATGCGGTAGATGAGAATACAAATCTTCTGCAACTCTACATTTTACTGTGATTACACAACCTGTATTTTTGCTCAGTGCATAAAAATTGTACGCTGGTGCACCCTATTTTACCCTCGAGACCTCACCATTTATAAGCTCAAGCCAAATAACCACATGTAGTCACTTTCACGGCTGTGTCAAGGAATGCGCCATGGACGAAGGCGGGCGAGAGGTACGTATCATTTCATCAGTCGGTTATTATTTCTTTTTTTTAATATCATGTGCTATCGTGCTACTGTCCAGGCCGGACATATAAAGCAATCCAGGGCTTTATCACAAGAACAGCCCTCCAAAGACAACGTCTTTACAAACGTAACAAATCGCCAGCACAACAACCTTTCATTTTGGATTACGAACTCGTAGAGCCGTACTAACCTGAGAAACACAACGAAGATTACCTAGCGAAGCGAAATTCGAAACAGAAACTATCTAAACTTATCATATGATGAAAGGAGGTAAACAAGAGAGACAAATCACAATTTCAAAGCAAACTAGCTTCATCACATGCGATTGAAAAAAATTAAAATGAAAAGAACAAGCTACTGAGGCATCATGGTCTTACGTATCTATAGCAAAATATAGAGCTGCGGAATGGACTTAACGACTTGTTGAGGAATATCCTCAACATGCTACTTTTCCTTTATTCGACATCATTTAAGGAGTAAGATTGTTTTAGATATGATTACTGAAGTGCACGTAAGCGATTTATGGAGCCCATGTCGCACACGTTTTTTGAAACAATTTTTTAATTTGTTAAATCTAAATTATTGAGCAGCACTCTGCGAACAGTAGTTAAAAAATGTGAAAAAATTTGTTAGGCGAGATGTGAAAAAGATTTGGGAGCCTGTTCCTGTTCGCTGTTCGTTAGTCCAGCCAACCCTAAATGGTCTTTGGCTCTCGTAATAGCCGCTAACCTGGGCTCTAAAGTACAGGCGTTTAGTGAGAACTTATAAAACTCCCTGAAGAAGTCTACAACAGTTGGACAAAACGCGTCGGAGAATAAAGAAGTTTTACAACTACTATTCGTAGAGTGCTGCTAACTAATTTAGTTGTCAAAAACTATTCGACTCAACTCGTTAGACTAAAACGTTTTCTTTTCCGGTTGCAGTTTTGAATTTCTATGGTCTTTTTTCTCAGGAAAGTTGAAAACTTTTCCCGAGTGCGAGCGGATATATGATGATTTCAGAACTGCACTAATCGACAAAAATCTTCTGTTATCTCTTTGGTCATTAGTTCAATATGCTCGTGGTATTTAAATCGCTTAGCGTGTAAAAAATGCAATTCAGGTGAAGAGGGAATTAACAAGTTCATGAAAGATATAATAACTGACTGATTTTTTTTTTCCTTTTTTAATTTAATAAACATTTATTGAAGAAACATTTGCACAGAACTAAACTTACATTACTCTACTTACATCACTCGACATCACTCTAGTTATTACATTACTGTACCTATTGGATTAGACACTAATACTTATTTCTTACTTATACTAACAGTCACTTACTAACAGTCACATATTACAGCGTAATGTTATTTACATCACACTACTAAAGAGAACATGACTTACATACATTACAATACAAAACTCGCAATTCACTAATTAAGCTCACTTGCCTACTTAGAATTACTTGAGTACTTTACAAAACGGCACCTTAATTACTTTCTACGAACACTACAAAATAAATTTAGAGACAGAGCCGGTAGAATAAAAAAGGGTAAGAGTTTGGGCTTTGATTTAGTGTGTCTGTTTCAATTGGCTGTTAAATCAGAAAAAAAGGCTTCGCGGGAAAATCTTTGACTTAGGGAAGAGCGCATTTCTCTATTTGCCATTGTGGTATAGCTTTTCTTTTGAATTGCTGCATGTTTGGTTTTTTGTCTAAACATTTACAAGCGTAAATGTATTCTTTTATAATAATGACGAATGTAATGTCGGTGTCATTTTCCACTTGTGTCCACCTAGCCCTTCCCTCTTTATCTTTACTGTGGAATTGCTAGCATTGAAGATCCGCCAGAGCCCGAACTGCAGAGGTATACGTTATCAAACAACAAAGAAGCGAGAATTTTGCAATTTGCTGACGATACAACCATCATAACAAATAGTACAGATTCTCTCAAATCACACCTCCAAACATCTTTATTAGCTATAACGTTAGGTGAGTCCCAATTAGTCTACGCAACATATTTGCTCTCTGTTCCAGATGCAGTTATCAAAATTGTCCAGACACAACTCTTCTCTTTCCTATGGAAAAACAAAAAAGATAAAATAAAGAGAGCAGTTATACATCAGCCCCTGGCGGAAGGTGGACTAAATTTTATTAATTTTGCCACAATGGTGAAATCGTTACGCTTAGCATGGATAAGTAGGTTACTAGGTGATACCGACGACTCATGGAAAGTAATCCCGAATTCCTATCTTTCAGAGTACGGCGGCCTTCAGTTTCTTCTTAAATGCATCTATAATGCTGAATCCATAAACATAGGTTTACCTAATTTCTGTCGAGAACTGCTACAATATTTCCAAGAACTTAAAAACGAGACCAATATATATAGCGAGTTCTTACTGTGGAACAACAAGGCCATAACCATTGAAAATTATCCCGGTTTTTAGAGATCCTGGTTCAAACGGAAAATTCTTTATGTACAAGATGTCCCAAGTGCGAATGGAAATTTTTAACAATTGAAGAATTCCAATAACTTACTGAGGAAATGATACGTACCTCTCGCTTGCCTTCGTCCATGGCGGAACTACACAACATCAGTCGTGTTTGCCTAATGTTTACTACGGTTTGCTTCACATTTACTTTTCTGGACTCTAAATTAGTCTTGCGCTCCTTTGAATCACTTTTTTCAAGAATAAGTCTACATTTATTATTTTTATTGTTTATCTTGTACCTCTAACTAGTAGGAATTTTCAAATCAGTTAAAGAAAGCAATTCTGTCATGGAATCATCATTTATGAAACAGTAGTAGAAAACATGGTGGTTATTACTCCTGGAAAGCAGAAATGCCAATCTTTTGTGCGCTCCATTTCATTCTATTTGTATATACAAACGCACTCTGTATAACTATTTTCCCAGCTGTGATCCTATTTTTTTTTAATTTCTCAATTATATACTTTTTCGCTTCAAGGCAGGCAAAGGACACAGAAAACTGGCATCTGTAGGCTCATGGATTAACATATCTTTCAACATTACAATCATATGTTTGTCACCTTAGCATTTTTTCGTTCGTTGCTTATCAGCTGCATGCCTGTCAGTGCCGTCATGGCAATCATGTAAATGCTTTTCAGTTATAATAAAAGGATCTCCATCATATGTGATCCTTGGTTGGGACATTGCATTCTGGGAATCTTAAAAAGATACCTTTTTTCCTTTTATTTCTACATTCTCTGTAAGTCTGTACGGGAGGCATGTGCTGTAAGTATTGACTTCTGGATCAGATTGAAATAGGGTATTAAAAACCACATATAAACCCCCTTTTTCAGGCTATTCACCACATTTTAGCTACTGAAGTTCTGTAGTTCTTTTATTTTTTTAATCCTATTCCATTTTTTCCAATTTTTGCAAAAAAGCAAAAAAAAAAAAACCACATAGTAAGTGAATTACGCACCTGTCTTAAAGAGTACAATTGATTTGAAATTTTTATGTAATGCTTTGATGGGAAGGTTTTTGGATCCTCTCTTCCCCCCCCCCCCCCCTTCTTGATCTCCCCATAACCTCTAAACCTCTGCATCCCTCCACTTAACATTCCCTCTCGTAAGCAGAGTTCATCTGAGGCGCCCCTCTGACTTTAGACTTACCTTTGCCAACACCGTAGCTGTAGTACATAACAAAGCTAGTTGTTGTTTCCACTTCGTGTTCGTGCAGTAGCTCCTCAGCTGATCTTACATCAGGCAAAAAATTAAAAGTCTCAGAGATGTTTTTAGATGACTTGGTTCGAAGATACACGGACAGAGAAGCTGATTTCAAGATAGAGGGAATCTTAGGAAAATTACTCTTTAAAATTGTATTCAATTTGATTTTCCAACACTTATTCCTACGCACTGACTAAGTCACGCGTCTGACTTGCGTTTTTGTTTCACTTGTGATCCCTTTGACTTCCGTCTCCGGCCCCAGGAAAATAGTGCTCTAGTGCATCCCTACAGGGATAGATCAGCGGAACCCTACCTTGATTATATTTAGTAGCCCTTGAGAAAGAATCCACCGTTGATAAACAAGAAAGAGGAGTTGAAAACTGTCTGTTACAAGTTATTTATTTGCGTGACTTTCATTTAGCTTCATACGCGCGCGTGATCAATATCGGCGCCATCGGTATCGTTCTCATTCGACACATTACAAATTTCACGCATAGTTTACTTTGAATGGATCATTTCTACGCGAGGAACTTTTTTACAAGTCATGCAGATTTCTCAAGTGTTAAGCATAAATTGAGTTTTCCTTCATATATTGCACCATCCGCCATGTTGTTTAGGCAATTTTACCGACTGGGGCCGACAATTTCACGAGGATGAGCGTGACATTTGGTCCCAGTCTCAAAATTAAGAAGGACCTTCTCGTCTATCCCTTCAAAGTAACTTCCGCAGGATTTTGGCACAACCTTCCTCATTGAAGCATCAGCAAAAGTCTGATAAGATGGTGCCTTTCCGTGATTATGAAATTTTCTTACTCGTTCTTCTGCTGGTAAAGTTTCACGGGTCAGGTAAGTCGAAAATCTATTCTCCCGTTCAAGGGATTTAACAGTGTTTTTTTAGCAAGTGCTATTTTAAGCGCAGACACCGCAAACGGCGACCCTTTATTTCTGAATGTGATGTTCACCAAAACGATTTTCGAACTCTAAGATGGCTTCCAACGGTTTTTGTATGTCAAAATTTCGATATGATGTTGGGATTTCAATCTCGTGATAAACGAAGTCTGAATAACTATTATGCGATAGAAATCAAGAGCAGAGGATTTTATGCTTCAACAATACCAACAACAATACCATAGGTTAAGAATTTAACATTAAAATTGAACCTGAGAAGTGCTCTATTTTCTTGATTAGTGTGGGTCGTCTTCTTAGCCATGAGAAAAGCTTCTGCTTTGTCTGGTGGCTTTCCATTACAAACATGACGGGTATGCAAACCCGGGAAAAGGTTGCCATCTGTACATAAACTGTCTTCCTTGCCATCCATCACTCACTATTGGTTCAAATAATGACCTCTGTAAGGATAATTATGCAGCAGGATGCGGCGGTCAAGCGAGTAGGAACGAGGAGGATTCAATTATTTCCTAAGCAATTTATTGTAAATGCAACAGGCAACAGGCAAATTGCACAGAAAAGGTTCTTGAAAATACGAGGACGTAAAAGACTAAAACCTGTTTGAAATGAAAAAACGAAAAATTGTGCTGAAGATAACGATGAACTGGATGTGACGTATGGTCACACAACTGAAGTTAAAAAAATTACTCGAAGTGTTGCACAAGCGATTCGCCGGCGTAAACGACAGTAATACCGCGTATGACGACTACGAGTAAATAACAAGAGGGTTCTACATACAAGTGTGCAAGGCTAGAGCGAATCTAAGAGAATTAAATGGAACGGAAAAGCTTTAATTGGCAAACAAATAATTGTGACCTAAATGGCAAATTATGAAATGGAAACTATAACTAGAGTTAAACAAAACGAGCGAAACGTGAGAACAAAACTAAGAAAATATAGTCCAACAACAAGAGTTGTCTATGGCACAGAGGTTGTTTTGCAATAAAGTGATTGAAATGATGAAAAACTGTGCGATTATTGTGCAAACAACGATTGAAGTGAACACGTTTTGGACCAAACGCGCGTCTTTAATTACAATAACAACAGATGAAAATAAAGCGAGAAATGGCAGTGAACAAGAGAACGAATTTGCCTGGTTCCTAACAACGGAAAAGCAAATGCAAAAACGGGATAAAAACATAATGCAATGAAGTTATTTTATACAGCGAAACAAAATAATAACCTAGCGAATTTATACGCTAGACAGCAAGCTAACCGACTAAGAGCGATTCGGTAATTAACTAGGTCAAGCACATGTTGTCGCGTACCCAATGCAGCAGACACGGGGTGTGGTGCACTGGAGTTCGGGGAGTGTCAACCACAGTGTAGGAATCAACAACACAAGATGATTCAACAACGTTTAATGCTATCGTCTGACTATCATACACATGCGGTGAAAACTAAAAAGGGGAAATTGCAATGTGCCAGATTAAAAGTGGGCTGAGGCTAATTACAAAACAAACGAAATCGAAAAGAGAAGGAAACTAAGTACAATAGGCTGGAAGTTACGTCTGATCCTGTCTTTAAGGGAATCTGCAACGTTACGTAACTAGAACAATCTTATGTAAAACGAAATTCGATACTTAAGGGGCTTACCATTATAAGGGTATAATTCACGTGAACAATTGTAAACTGGTTTACTAGGAATGCTAGCCAAGTAGCTAATTGAAACTGTGAACAATAATAAGGAAAATTAGGGCATAAACTCGACAAAGAAACAAAACAGAGCTTTTTTCCTACCTTAAATCAAAACAAAGCGATTACGCCATCAAAGTCTTATTCGAATGTTCATTACACATGTACTTAATGTAGCAAACAGCATAAACAATCCTACCTTACCAGGAGCAGTTTTCTAGCTCTTTAGCCTTCTTTCAAGCGAACAGTTCAGTACGGCAGCACAAACTCAACTAAACTACAACCGAAGTTTGCTTCTATCGACATTCGAGGGCGTTGTGAAACCACATTCAAGGGCGCCGTAAAACTACATGGATGCTTGACAAAACGAAAGATTAAAAACTACGCGCTCCTAAATATTTAGTTACTCAGATAAATTATATGTCTAGTGACCGTCACAATTGCTGCTAGCTACGTTGAGTGTGGCTTTTCCTCCAGGAAGCAATCATGTAAAGATACTACATAACGCACTTGGATGGATAATCGAACATTATTTTCTCATACCGAAATGTATGATTTGTCTACTTGACCAGTTGTCAGTTATTAAAATGGAGTAAAATAGCAAACGACGCGACAGTAGCAGAGGAGTGAAAAAGTGAGGGACTACAGCACTGTTTACTACCGTGCTATGTTTTACCAACTGAATGCCTAGAACAAGCTAGGCGCAGTTAAGTGTGTCACCGGTGTTATTAACATGTTTTAACCTCCTCTGTGATTTATAACGGTACAGAGCCACGGCAACATGGAATCTATTTGTTTTATTCACTGTTTTATTCACAGAATTTATAACAGAATTCGAAAGTACTTGAGCGATTATACTGAAACAACTATTTGCTGAAGGCGAAGGAAAGATCGATGATTAATATTCACTTCATCTTCGGCAAATAATTTTTAATTCCTATTCACTATTGTGTCATTTTGCCTTGTAAGAGCAATGGAACACGCAAAATATGCCTTGATTATACTCTGTAGAAAGGGCAAGAATAAGGACAAAAGTGATGCGTGTAATTTTTGCCCACAGGAATTTTGTTCTGATAAGACCGTACAACTTTTCAAAAATTAGAAGCCAAAAGACTAGAAAATTAAATTAGTGGAATAATAAGTCCTTCATTCAATGTTTTAACATATGATATGTGTGGACATTCCGACTTCCATTTCCCACTTCAACAAATTCTTCAAAACATTTCTGCAAGTGTACCACTTTTAAATTTTGGGATTTCTCCATCAAACACATTTTGGAAAGGAAAGAAAGTGGAATTTGTCAAAAATTTCAAAAGGCACAAATATTTATACATTACTGTTGATGAACCTTATTTCTTCGTAAACGAAAGTATATTTTGAGCTGATAGATATCAATGAAAACCAATGTAGTGCATATTTACACTATCTACTAATTACACTAAGAGTGCCTCTGTGGTGAACTCTATTTAAGCCCTTCTTCCTAAATATTATCGTTATACATGGAACTAAAGGGCTGCGAATATTATGTTTATGGTTGTCTCTTCTAGGGGGTGTGGATGTGCGTTTCACCCAGGAACCTTCTAATCCAAGCTACTTTAAAAATGGTAGTGATGCCAACCTGGTGTGGAACTACACTGATCCACTTAATATGATTCAGAGCATTCTATATAGTGTTCTGGTAAAAGGTGCATTTGTCAAAATGATGGTTAATGACAGTCGTGGTGTCCAAGATCATCCTGCAATTCCTGTTTCTTACAAAGGAAGAGTTAAAGTCGAAGGAAGAGCAACCCTGGTTATCAAGAACATCAACCCTGAAGACAGTACTAAATTTAAATGTGAACTCACTGGAAGCTTCATCAACGTGTTTCAAAGTACAGTTCAGCTTATTGTGGCAGGTACGTATTACAGATATAATCATTAATAATCAAACATAACTCAAATGCATTTAACTCTTGTCTCTCATATTTCCGAGGTCTGGAGAAAGACAACAATTGCATAAATTTAGATAAACCTTTATAAGCAGGGCTGAAAGTGGCTAACTAACCTGACATTTGGGAACAATAGTGCCACTTTTACTTGGCGTGCAACACCACACTCGTGAAAGGAGAAAATATATTCTACCATTTACTTGCTGTTTCTTGTCAGAAATAAATCAAAGAGTTATTGCTTTATTCTTCTGGCACCAGCCACTGGGTTGCTCTGTTATGTATAGATAATTATTATTAATATGAGTACTGAGATTTTCTCTTAGCAAAGCTGTCACTTACAAGTGGTCAGTCAAAAGTAGAAACAATCTGACTGGTTGTACGATTTTGCTAAATCGATGAAGGAAAATATGGAATGGGCAATCACAATTTGGTGTGAAAAAAGTGGCATTACTTTTCAAGCCTTTTAAAGGGATTTGCCAAAGGGAATGAAAGTCGGCATTGTGCCATTTGCTGCTCTCTGAGGATTATGATCTTCAAGGTTTACAGATGTAAGTTTCGTCAACTGAATGGTGACTTCCTCAAGTAGGTTCTGAAACTAAGGAGCGATTCGAGACTTGAAAAATTTAGAACAACTTTCTTAAAGTTATGGTAGTGGTAAACCAACACAGTCTATAATCCAAGCTCTTTATGCTCTTTGAAAGACGCTAAGCATGCAAAAAGAAAAAAATTCAATGATGATTAACGTGACAAGTTAGGAATGCTGTTCTCAGCAGATGCTGTTATTCATGGAGTTCAGTTCAACAGCTCTAATTTTATTGATGACTTTGGTTGCTCCACTGAGAAACTGGCTGAATTCCACAAAGAGCTCCGAGCGACTAAAAGTATTTAATTTCAATTTAGAGTATAAAACACTGTACGCTTATGCAACCTAAACATTTCAAAAACTCTTCACGTATAAAACGGAAGAGAAATGTTTTTTGAACAGGCTTTTTACCCTTCTCTCTGAGAGTTTTACATTCCATTTTCGAATACAGTATCTTGGATATCCTAACAACATTAAGTACATGAAAACGAGTGTGATATTAAATATGTAACATCTTGGTCATTTGACTGTGATTCAAAGTTGAAAAATTTAGTGATATCTCAAGACACTTGTACAATTTACTTTATTGTTTGCTTGAACGATTTCATTCACTCGTGGAGAAGAATTCAAACTCTCTGTTTACTGTTTTTGATCATCTATGACTCGTGAATAAAAATTTTTGTGCTTATCAGCCATTACATAATCTTCTCTCTTTCCATGTCACTGTACAGCTTTGTGACATCTGGTTAAATCCACTTCCTGACATATATCATTTGCAAGTATTGATATATCTGTAAAGTATTGCTTAAAATTATTTCAAAACTTAAAATCAAATGGAAAAAGGAGAAGACCCTTAGAAGATGTAATGGATAGTCTCTCTTCTTTCATCTCTACCAAAATGCTGGTTGTCGTGTACATGCAGATTGCGTTTGGACAAAAGTTGTGGCATAAAGAATGGAGTCTATTATGTAAAAAGATATTTTTGTAGAGAAGTGTGTTAGTGACTTAGATTCTCGTTTGACCAGTTTGACAGTTATTCATTCCCTAGTTTTCTTCTGTCTGCTAGCCCCATTTCCAAGATGTTCCATGCGCTGTCAATAGTTTTGCAGGTTTTGACTTAGTGTGTTCACCATGATCCTTTTGGTATTGGGTTTCGAAAATTTTAGCATAATTTGAAGGACAGTGGCCCTCTTGTTTCCTAGTTTCCTAGTTGACAATAGTTAATAATTTTTTTTGTTAGGATTTAGAACAATTTCACTTTGTTTTTAAGTACTTTAGCCGTAACTGCGTTTGTATAGGAATACCAGCAGAGCGCAGCGATGACTCAGCGTAATCTTGGTGGCACCTAAGTGCACCTACTTGCGACATGGCAGGTAAATGAAAAATAGCCACAAGGAGAAGAATTGGAGATTTTACTGCACCATCTTTCCTACAAAGTTTCGTATCAGCAATTGCAAATGTGCAAATATCATTCTACAGATATTCGACTGAAACAACAATAAAGTCAAAAGTTAAGCTGCAACCAATAACAAGGTTTAGACAGTGGCTAGAACAGTGCCCTCAGAATTCCCCACCTTTTTAGTTGACAGAGTAGTATAACCAAGGAAACTTCACTTCCCACTTTGGCTTATACCCTCTCCTTTAGGGAGTGGTGGGATACTCGGTCGAGCTGGAGCTGGGGGTGGGTAGGTGGGGTAATACATTTTTTTCATTTTTTGTTTCTTTAGTAGGTTTCTTTATTTCCACGTTCTTTAGCCGTTTCCTGTCAAAGGTTCGAAGGTTAAGTGACTCTAAACAAATGGGTATTTGTGAACAAGTTTGACTGAAATAAATATATTTTTGTAACATTGGGTTGTTACACAATAGCTCAATTTCATTTATGTTTGGGTCATGATGCATTCTGGAAGCCTTACGGTGCTTAACACTTTGAATATTTTGGCCCGTAGAGGTGACCCCAATTTAATGCTGTCACTGCTAACTCTGAAAGATTCTAGTCAGCTACGATGTCTATTATGGGCTAAGGAAAAAAGTGATAACTCCGTTTAATTTTAGAAATCTTGAGAGGAGGCAGCTGTTTGTACTAACAAGGCCTTATGCATGATAATGGGTCTTCCAACTGAATGCAGCTTGTAATATCTAGCACTGAGAGTGTTTAGCTATCATCATATCTGATTGAAAGGCTGGTTAATTAATTCATTAAATAATTTAATTAATTTAATGTAGCACAAGCTTGTTTTGAAAGGAAGCTGAATGTTTTGGATTGTGGAAAAATCAAGTTATCGCACACCTACACATGATAAAACATGGTCTACTACGTAACTCTCTTATGGCTGTTGTACCTGACAGATTTTGGAATATTTCCGAGCTAGCTGGTCTTGAGTATATGCCGTTATGAGCCTAAAAAACATCACATAGAATTCTACAATAATTTCTGGTTTATCTGATTATTATTTCTGGTTTATTTAATTACCTGATTGAAAGGCTAGTGTATCCTTTAATAATAATTCCATGTAGCATAAGCTTGTTTTGAAAGAAAGCTGCATATTTTGGATTGTGGGATAGATCAAGTTAGCGCACGCTTACGCATGGTAAAACACTATCTACTGCGTAACTCTCATAAAGCTGATTTTGGGATATTTCCGAGCCAGCAAGTCTAGAGTATATGCCATTATAAATCGAAAAAAAATCACATAGAATTCTACAATAATTTCTGGTTTATTCTATAACTCCTCGCAAGATTTTGTATCATTGTTAACTGGAATGATAAGCCATATCTGGACCCACCAAAATCTTGTATTGTTAAGTGACCGTTGATCAAGTTTGCCTACACCTACATCAATGATATATTTGTTACAACTTCAGTTGGAAGCTCTCCAAATTGGCTTATATAGTTAAATGGGTAGATGAATATTTTAAGATGCACAAGTATTATTATCCACCTATAGATCTGGAAAATTTTCGAACAAGCCACTCAATTCTAAAGGAATCTACGTGCAGTTTCCCAAACCTGTAACGCTTGCACATAATATAGTACTAGGTACTCTTACTCTTTCAGCTAATCTGGTCAGCAAGGCAATTTTTTGCATCTGTCACTCAAACCTTCACTTTCCAACATGAATATTACTTCCAGTACAAAGATGAATCAAAGAGTATTTTGGTGTCGCCTCTACAACTTCTTTCCCACCATCTCCTGTAGTTTCTTAATCAATATCACGATCTCTTGATGGTCTGAAATGCAGTTTCCTTGCTAATGCAAGCTCAAATCTTGTATCGGTTTTTACTAGGAACTACTTAGCCTATATTTTAAGCCGCCCTTTTGCTCTCAAGTATTTCACACCCAACATTCTGAGTACTGCGTGTTTTGCGTTTTCACCAAAACTAAGGCTGAACCATGTTGTAAAAAAATTTAATTGTTTGTTTGTTAATTAATTTGCTAGCAAGTGCCTTTGTTTGACTCATATTGGGATGGCCTGGCTGATTTTACTTTAGTTTTAAGGACCAGCTCAAATCATTTCATCATAAGTTTTGGGAATACTTATTCACAATCGTATTGTAATGTAGCTCCTCTTTAGGGGGGTAACATAGTCGATGGAGCAAAAGGTTTAATGATAGTTTTAGCATAAATTGTTAACAGTGGTCTCCATACAGTCCATTCTTAATGCAGGGAAGTAATTTGTTTTCTTTGCGTTTGACTTGGGCTTAAGAACGTTTTATTTGTGGGTATGATTCTTCAAAATGCAGAGGAAAAGTTCGAAATTCTCCCATCTGCAAAGTCCTTTTGCAAATGAACCATGATGAACAAATTATTCAATGTTTGATAAAAGAATGATCCGTAAAAAGGGAAGGAATAAGGTCTTCTTTTAACATTAAGTAATAAGCAAGAAGCATTCAGCATGCCCCGGTATATTCTTTTTATCTGGAAGAATCCATAGGTTTTTTTTTGGTTTTTTTTGTTGTTGTTTTTTTTTTTAAACAATTTTATTTACAAGACGATCACTTACACTACTTACATTATTAATTACACTTACATTGTACTTGCTACTTACACTACTGATACTAATACTTACACTAATTATGCATACACTACATTACGATACATGTATTACAATACTATTAACATTAATTTAGTTTACGGTTGGCGTGTTTACAAAGTTCTTTTCAGTTAAAAGACAATCCCAAGTAAACATACAGGTCTCAAAAATGCTACATTTCTTTGGATATTTACTTTTGATATAGCTTAAACAAATGTTTATGAAATTAAGTATAAGTCTAACCTAAAACAACAGCAGCATGAAAAATTAAAGTAAAAAAGCCCACGTGCGATAAAATTTCGGAAGTTCTTTTTTTGCGGTCGCGATCTCTTTTAGGATTTCAAGTTTTCCCGTGATGAACAGTAGGAAGATTTGAAAATCTAAGATGTCTCCCCAAAGGCTTGTGCAGAAAATGTGATATTTGGCTAACAATAGGCAATAATTTAGGACTTACCAATGCTTTGTCCTATAATGCCAGCCATAGAGTATATGACTTGTGGATAACGTTATTGTTTCATTTGTTTTTTGGTGCCACCAGTCTTGAAACAGAATCCAGAAGTCGAGTATTAGAGTGCAGTTTATTAATAGGTGATGCAACGTTTGTTTTTCTGTATTGCATAGGTTGCATAAGAGGCTCTCTAAAATGCCGTCTCGGTAAAGAGTGGCGCGAGTTGGAAGCACGTTATGAATCACTTTATACTGAAACATTATTATTTTAACTTCGTTTGTAACTTTAAATGGCATAAGATAAACGTTATTGATGGTAGTTTTTGTAAATCCGTGGCGTAGAATTTTGGTTTCGGCAGTGGGAGGAACAAAGACAGTGTTTAAAAGAAAAGAGTAAATAGAACTGGTCCTTAGGCTGTTTACAGTAGTGTTCGCGTGTGTGACGTTTGGAATAGGGTTTGTGAGAATAGCTTTCCAGACTTTTGGGATCGCGTTGACCAAGCCATAGTATGTGGTGAAAGGCACATTTAAATTAAATTTTGTGACAAATTCATGCCACTTCAAAAATTTCTGATTTTGGTTTAACAAGTCGCTTATCTTAGTAATACCGGCGTCATACCAAGTTTGGTAAAAGACAGGTTTTTTTCCTATAAGAATTTTTCTGTTATTCCACACTATTTCGTTTATAGGATTTGTTTTGGAATCGATGCCCGTTGAGATTTTAAACTCGCACCAATAATCTAACACTTTTTTGTAAAATGCATGAAGCTTATCATCGAGGTCTGGTGTGCTTGGTGTAAAGTTGCATTTTGTTAGAAAAGCAAGACCACCATGTTTGTGTAAGAGCTGTTTAGGAATAATTTTCCAGGAGGCTTGTGAGTCATCTTGAATTCTGTTGACCCAAGCTATTTTGAATGCTTTTTCCATGATATTAAAATCGCACATTTTCAAACCGCCATCTTTCTTTTCTCCAATTATGGTGTTTCTTTTTATTTTAGGGGGTTTTCCTGCCTAAATAAAGTTGAAAGTTAGCTTATTTATTTCTTGGATATAGTGATCTGGAACAGGGAGCAAGGAGGCTGAGTAAATTTACTTAGATATCCCAAGTGTTTTGACTATGTTTATCTTTCCATAAAGAGTTAGATTTCTCCGTTGCCAAGTGATTAGCGTTTTCTCGAGATTACGTATTTTTTCACCTAGATTCAGTCTATTAGCACTTTCTTGGTTAGGAGAAAAAAAGACACCAAGGGCATTGACAGGTTCTTTTTGCCATTTAAAACCAAAGGGTTCATCTGTTCTGTCTTTCCATTCGCCTCACCACATTGCTTCGGTTTTAGTTGTGTTTATTTCTAGGCCAGAAAGTTCTTTAAACTCATTTAAAACCTTCAATAGACTCACGACGGAATCGAGGTCACGATCAAATACTGTTGTGTCGTCGGCATATTGACTTATTTTAAGCTCATGCTTGTTGACTTGGATACCTTTAATAGTAGGATCATTTTTTATGGCTTTAGAGAGGAGTTCTATGCCGAGAACGAAGAGAACGCCAGACAAAGGGCAACCTTGCCTGACTCCCCGTTGTAGGGAGAAAAAAGTTGAGGCATGACTGTTATTCAGAACACAGCTAGTAACATTATAAAAAATTTTTATCCAATTTTAGATGTCGTGGCCGAAGTTGAAGAGCTGCAATGTTTCTAAGAGATAGTTCCATTCAATGGAGTCAAACGCTTTTTTGAAGTCCAAGAAAATGGCAATACCTTTTTGATTTGTTTTGTCTGTGTAATGTATTAGGTCATAAATTAGCCTTATATTTTCACCAATGTAGCGGCCTCTAACATAATCGGTTTGATCAGGGTTTATTAAAGTTGGCAAGACATTTTCGATTCGCTTGGCTATAACTTTAGTGAGAATCTTGTAGTCGACGTTGAGAAGTGAGATGGGCCTTAGATTTTCCAGAATAGTTTTATCCTTAAATTTTTTTGGGATAAGCGAGATTATTCCTCGTCTTTGACTTATAGAAAGCATGCCATGTTGAGAGGCAAAGTTGTAGCTCGCTACCAGATCATGGCAGATGTCGGGCCAAAAGAATCGGTAAAATTCAGCAGGCAGACCATCACTGTCCGGGGATTTGTTATTGTCAAAGTCTTTGAGTGCATTTTGGCATTCTTCTACCTTTACCAATCCTTCACAAGAATCCATAGTTTCTCTTTCGTCAAAATTTCAGTTCACTGGGTTTAGGATGTCTTCTTGGATCCTTTGTCAGACCAAGTTCTAAATTAACTGTGGCTTGATTGGTTCTGTTCTTATTTGTTTGTGCAGCAGCAAAAAATTGAATAAAAATGGGAGTAGCTCAGAAGCCAGGTTCCATAGCCCAATGAGTGGCTTCGATTCCTGAATTAGCCCATGATTCCCGAGGCTGGGGCTTTGCTTTACAATTTAGCTTGTGAGCAAGTTTTCCAGTAGCTAGCATCAACAGGTTAACTTGTACTGAATTAAGTTTGTGCCTCCCTATGCTAGTTGCTTGTTGGGAATAAATTGCTGGATGCTTTTGTTTTTTTTGGAAATTGGGTAAATTTTAAGACTCATTCCAAGTGAGATTTGCTATGCCATACGAGGAACGTATAATTTTTTCTTTTACCTTTCAGAGGCACCACTTATATACCTCTCTCCAGGGGAGATTATTTTATTGAAGGATCCCCTGTCACCGTAGCCTGTACAGCTTCTGGGAAACCACTGCCGGATGTAGCATGGATTAGATATGGATTACAGGAAAGTTCAGGGAAGAAAGCTGCGTCCTTAAATTTCGATAAAATAAACAGAAAAGATGCAGGACAATATACATGTCGAGCCAATAACTCAATGGGAGTCACTTCCATTAACACAAAAATTGTTGTTAACTGTAAGTATATTTTAACTTTAATTTTCTATTTCTGAATTTACTTTTTTTGCAGTGCAACTCCTGCTTATGGGGTTCAGGTACACAAAACTGACGAATTTGTTCAAAAGTGTAAGGAAACATAATTTCAACTCAAATCCTTTTCGGCTTTGTATGCAGTGGTCCAAAGTCTTGGTAAGGATAATTGAATTCAGGTAGAATCATCGAGTTCCATTATTTTGCTTCAGAGGAAGTAACAATTGTTTTTGCACCAGTAAGACTGTGTTTAAACTGGATTAAAGCCATTTCTGAGTCATTGCGACAACCCAAATTCACTCCGTTTAACTAACGCACAAGATTAGCGCATATTCTGATTCTGTGTGAGGACTTTTGGTAGGGCTTAATGTAAAGCTGAGAATTGGCCACAATTCTAACTGTCAGCCCAGAAATTGCATGGTTTTTTATTGATGGCTGACATCAGCTGATATATGCGAAAATGGGCTGAAACTAAAACTGCATGCCTAAGATTTGTGCACATATTTGCCTGTGTGACGTTCGAAGAGATATACTATTTGAGGGCGAGAATCCATTTTATATTTAATTATTTGTAAGTCTTGCCACCTTACCCTGAATGCTTGATTGCCGAACAAGTGACATATCGTACTTTAAAGTAATTACAGCCTTCACTTTTTTCAATCAAAGAAAGGGAAAGGAAAAACAAATGCTGCGCTTTGGTAGTTGATTTCCATGACTTTCTGGTTTGTGATATTGTGTAACCTGCAAGCTCTATGCTGCCCCGCTATGTAAGATAGTTGTTTCAGCGTTTGCATATGCGCAAGCATTCGACCTCTGTTGTCTGGAGCTTGTAAAATGCAAGCATGAACAGTATGCTGATCTCTAGATTTTGAATTCACTCCTCATTAAGAAAATTATACCAGACATGTTTTCTTGGAGTATACCACATATATAAAACATGACCTATAACAACTAAAAGTTCAATACAAACCCAGTTTAGTGGGGTCCACATCTAACCACTTAGTCATCCATTATTTACTTTTAGTAGCTCACATCGCAGCCCATTTGATTCATTCATGGGTCTATATATAATTTGGAAAGCTTTCTGTTCTCATCAGGCAATTTTAAAAAAACAAACAAACAAAATGACGGAAATGTCCAGAGATAGCATTTCGCCCATACGTACGAGACCACAGCATTATGGCATTAGGGTTGCACTTTGATGGCGGATTTTGATAGAATAATTCCTGGTGATTTTTTGTACGTCACCCTTCAATACACGGAAACAAGGTGTTATCCAATCTTTTCACTACTTCTAAAACATTTAACCGCTGATAATGTTGAAACTATTCACTTTTTATTACGAAAATCTTCAGTTATATTTACATCTTAACAACACGAGTCCCAATCATGCTCAGGACATGCAAATTGAGGTCATGTGACCAACCACATGACCTCAAAGGAGTCAAAATAGCCGTTTATATATAGATATCTATGGGTCCTCTGTGACTTAAATTTATGAAATATCCCTCAGTAATCTGCTATTATCTATTAAAGGGTAGTACAAACCACAGTTTTAGCCAAATGTTTGCTTATTTAGCTTAAAGCAATGAAATAAATATAATTTCCACCCAATTTCATGTATGATTTTACACGAAAAAAAGGCTCACTCAGGTTACCACTGTTTCCGACCACTTCTTATGTTTTTATGAAAAGAAACTTCCAATTATATCTTTAGCTCTTAGAAGAAGGTAGTAGAAGTAGAAGGCCAGCCATGCTCAACATATGCAAATTAACCGAGCATATGACCTCCGAGGGGTCTTAATCCTTTCTTTTGCCTTAAAATGAAATCATACCTGTGTCATCTTTCCAAATCTCGTATTTAAACGACCTTTCATAATGGAACAATATATGTTGCTACTAAAAAACACAAGGTTATAACTTGTTTTGCTCTACTGAACTTTAAAGCGACCTATCTCCGACGTTAATTGAAAGCTAACCTTCAAAACATGGATGCCTCGTATGTTAACTAGTTTACGGTTCCTCATTAAAGTTACTCTCTTCACTCGTTTCGCGGGCACAAATTTCCTACAAAACGTGTGTTGATTTGACAATTTACGCACTCATCTTCCTGAAAACACCTGATCAGATACATCTCTTTACATGCCGGAACATTCCTGCTACATTCTTCGTTATCGGTAGCAAAATTTCAACTCGTTTGATAAATAATCAAACATACGAAACAAAAAGAAGTCAATTTTGAGCATGGAAACGCCTCACGACAGCGGAAATTATTTCAATTCTCAGATAAATATATCATCCTGGTAACAATTAGCAAAGTAAGGAATGACGTAGATTCAAATTGGGTTTTCGCATATTTGCGAGACGAGATCCTGTCAAATGCAGCCACTAGGATACTGTTGCACTCGTCTTCTGGCTCAAAATTAAGGATTTTCAACAGAGATTCTGCATGAGTGACAACGTTTTTATGTCTGATAACAAGTAAAGCTGGCCTTCACAAATTGCTCATTTTAATTAACAGAGCTTTTAAAATAGCTTTCTTAGTGAAGAAATAGTTGGTGAGATTTTCTTGCTGCAGTAAGTCTATCGTTTTTCTGCGTGCAATGTGTGATTTAAAGTATTTTATTTATTTTAGTCAGCATTTTAACCGCTGATGGATGACTTGCTTCAATTTTCCATAACAAAAGCATTGTGTATTCTGACCAAGGCACTCCACGGATTGATACTAGATTAACCCACATGCAAGATCAACCCTTCCTTGTTGCGTTATTATGCACCCTCTATACTTTTACGAGGGTTATGATTTAGAACTAGGGGGAATGTATGAACTATAAAATAAAGAGGGATTAAGATTTTGATTTCATTTACATTTTTAGACAAACCCGAAGGTGCAAATCTCACTACCGATGCTTCACAAAATACCGTCACTGAAGGAGACACAGTTACATTCAAGTGCAAAGTTATGGCTGCTGTGCCTCAAGTGTCAATTTACAAGTTCTATTTCAATGGCGGCCTCCTAAGTGGGAACAGCAACAGTGAGTATATCCTCAACAACGTCAATCGATCTCAGCACTATGGCGACTACCAATGTGTCCCACACAATGACGCTGGAGATGGAGCAGGAGCAACTGTGAGACTTAACATAAATGGTGGGTAGAAACAGCTTTGAGCATTTCTGAGTACTATGGCAGATGTTGTGTGGCTTTACAGACATCTTTGCGTTGCTCTCCAGCTGAAGAGGCGTTTTCCTCGCAAGCATCACTCAGCTTGCTACACAATGCTCCTCCTCAAGGTACATGGGAAAAGTGCTAGTGAAGGATGCCTGTCTTGAAAAATTTAACCAGTGCTTAATTATAAATGGGTACTTAATAGCAAAAGTTGTGCCCGATGATAATGAACTGGTGCTTAATAATAATGGACTTTTGCCTAATAACATTGGACAGGTGCCTAATAATGATGAACTTGATGTTACCTTAGTTTACAGATTTAATGAATGTAACCGAAGAAGTTACAATTTATAGACCCAACGTTTCGACACTCCTGTCTAGTGCCTTCATCAGGGGTGATCTAAACGCTGCAACAAGAGGTCCTTTTATGTGATCACTAATGAGGTGTCTTTTTTTCCTGACGAGGTGTAAATAGGCGTCAGGAAATAAGCAACCATCATAATAATTTAAAGGAACGTAGGCGGAGTTAATATGCCAAGCTTCCAAACAAAGGCGCTGGTGGTAACGCCGATTAGATCCCATCCAACTGTATGTTTAGTTAGGTATGTGTGCACCGATATAGCTGAGTTTTCTTTTTTGCAAAAGAAAAGCGCTTTTTGATGCTCTTTCGAACGTGTACCAAACTGACGTTTGGTCCGTCTGATGTATTCGTTGTCACAGTCATTGCAAGGAATAGAATAAATCGCGTCGGTTCGTTGTTCTTTCGTGACAGGATCCTTAGGTTTGGCGAAAATATGCCCCTAAGTCTGAAAAGGATGAAGGCACTAAACAGGAGTTTCGAAACGTTGGGTCTATGAATTGTAACTTTTTCGGTTACATTCATTAAATCTGTAAACCAGAGTAGCACCAAACCATGTCGGATTGTCCACCTGCTTACCCTGTGAGCTTTAAAATATTTTAATGATGAACTTGTGCCTAGCAATGATGAACAGGTGCCTAATGAGCTTTTTTGGAGCCTTAACAGGGTTGTACATTTAATTGTGTAGCAGAATACCTGGAATTTAGCTACAAGTTTGAGATTAACCCTTGATCTGATTACATTTTTTGGTAAGAAAAAAAAAACCCAAAACCGAGTAATTATCCGTGTCCGTGTCCGTGTCCGCTAAAAACTGTAAACTTATGGATTTCATTAGATTATTTCAAAACTGATGCAAATTCTGATTGGCTGACTTAATGATAGTTTGTTTCTTTTTTTGGATATTGTTCTTATGCATATGCTATATTCTATGATCTTATTTCTATGGCATATGGAGTGGATGGTTTTGAACCAAATCGCACTCTAATGCTGTAAAGTGAAAATCTTGTTGTTCCTCTCTTTTTGCCCAGTTCCTGTCCAGTTTACAGAAGTGCCACAGAATTTAACAGTTAATACGTCAACTCCTCTGGTTTTGAATTGTGATGCGACGGGTTTTCCTGAACCTAAGATAAGATGGGAAAAATCTGGGATTCATTTGTGTGGCACCAAACAGCTGAAAATCTCCAGTATTAACACGAACGATGCTGGAGAATATATTTGCATCGCAAGCAATGGAGTAAGACAGGAAAAGACAGTAAGAGCTTATGTCACCGTGCAATGTAAGTCTCTTTTTCAGCATTTCATAAAACGCTGCTACTGCTGCTGAATCTATGATACATTCCAACCTATATTTAACAGCACCACAGCAAAGTCCTTTTTTTCCTTAGAAAACGGGTGTATTGATATATATATATATATATATATATATGTATAAATTTACCAAAACATACCCAAAAAGACAACAAACTCAAAGTCAATATCCAAGAAAAAACCCTTTCAAATTGAAAATTTCCCCAACCTCACCCCACCCTCAGCCAAAATGATCTGGTCTTCTAGGAGGGATGCTACAAAGCATGGCTTCTGACTATGAATTAATGGACAAAGACGAAACCAATCCAGCCTAATAAGAACTCAACTCAAAAGGACCCCCCCCCCCCCCCGAGCTTACCCTAGAATAGGGTGAAGGCTGAGCTGCATGCTGGGGTTAAGCCCCCTGCATTTTCTTCAGCAAGGCTGGCTTGAAGGTGTACATTGAAATCTAGTCATTAGGTTTTTTTGCACCCCTTCCCAAGCCTGCTAATTTGGACTTTCAACCACCCTCCAAACACAGAGTGTTCATCCACTAGCTGAGCTTTAGCAGGGGATAAACCGAGTGTCAATCTTGTAACATAATGTTGCAAGCATGTTTTTGCAAATCCAATCAAATATACATATAGCTATATATACATATATATATTTATCTTGTTAGACGTTTTGGTGTGTAGTTTTACGCGTTGTGTCATGTTTTGACAAGCGTGGAGAGCAGGTCAAGTAAAAATACTCATCGATACTACGCACCAGAACGTCTAGTCAGTAATTTATTATGTAACCGTTTTATTATATGCGCATTTCTTATCAGACAGAGCTTAGCAGATAGAGAAGCATAGGACACATAGCCGACCAGTTGAACAGGTTTCATTACCGTACAAAAGAAAAAGCCTTCTAACGATGCCGAGAATTTTAAACTCGATTTGTGCATTATTTGTACTCTACAGAACGCAGTTGGATAGTAAATATATGTTTTTCACCAGCCGGAAGGTTCCATTGGGAGAAACTGTGCCCGAAGTCTGTAGTACCTCCGTCGGCCAGGGCAGTACTAAAAACAAAGACACACGAGACGGTTTTTCCCAATTCGGACCGACCTAAGCTGGTGAATAACATTTTTATTTTTTCTTAAAGTGAACAAGATGCTTGCCAAAAGAACCCGAATTATTGAGGGCTGTAATTACGGAAAGATCTTCCATAAACTGAAAAATTTGTGTTTGCATCACATTTTAGCGGTCCGTGAGGGGTTCTCACATGAAAATATTGTCAAAATCAAATTACCGCGTCAGAATTCGTGTAAACATGAACACCTTTGGCTCAACTTCAATTTATTTTACGGAAAGCCCATTACCCTAGTTCTTATGAAAAAATCACGCATCTGCGATTAAAGTGCGTTTTTTCTGAATGAATTACAAGTAGAGTTAGTCAACTGAAGAGCAGATGATGGAAGCTTGCTTACATCGTTCGTTATTATTTGAAAACTATCTAGGCAAAAATGCTTGTCCAGATTTCACGGAAAGAAAACCGTAATTTCTTTTGCCTTTACACCACCAATAAGGTAAACATTCCAAGCGAAATAATTTGGAGAATTAAAACTTTCTGAAATGTTGTTTAGGCAATGAACAGGCGCGTAGGTTTTTAAATCACGAATGCCAAGTAATTTTACATAAAGGCAAATGGATTATTTTTCCTTCATCAATTAGAAATGAATTACTCAAAGTGGAGCCAGTATTAAACGGCGATTGATTAAAAAGTTTTCGCCTTTTTCTAGGCCTTAGCGCGGGAGAAAACTCAAATAAGACTCAACTTACCTCCTCTGCTTTCTCGGCTCCATTATTGTTCGCGTTCTCTTTGTTGTTGACTTTTTTCACTCTATTTTCTGAAGCATTTTGTTTTCCTTACTCGCGTTGCTCTGCACTAGATACTTACCCTTTTACATGAGCTTTTTCATGCCCTCTTTTGCGTTCCTCTCGCTGTTTTCATGCCCTCTTTTGCGTTCCTCTCGCTGTTTTCATGCCCATTTTTTTCATGTCGTTTCTTGTTTTCTCGCACGCACCTATTACTACTTCTCTCCTCTTCCTATCTATTTTTCCCGGAAATCAAATTTCCGCCTGTATTTTATGTTTAAACCATCGAATAACGAATTTTTTATTCCATTATTATTTTCAGGTTTTAGTATTTTAATTTTAGTATAGGAATTACATCCTAAAGCCTTATCTGTGCAACGTATCGATCATATAAGGTGGTAATGTACGCGAAAGACAAAATCAACTTGAACTAAACCTTTGAGGGGTTCTTTGTCGTCGTTCCTCCTTTAAAGTTCGCTTCTTTAACAGTCAGATTTAAAAAAACGTTAAAAACGTTAAACTTTGGATTTTTCAGTGCGGCCAATATTCTGCTACGTATTTTTGCCTTGTTTTAATATATGTGGCATATTATGCTATTAATGACACAATAGTGGAATGATAAGGCTCGTCAATGTTCTGATCGATATGAAGTATCACTAATTATTTATTCAATTGCTCATTACATTTTTATTTATTCTTAGACCCGCCCACGATTCAAAATGTGACCACGTCATCTAAGAAGTCTTGGATTGGGCAGACAATGACTTTGAAGTGTCTTTCTGATGGTGTTCCTACACCAACACTCTCTTGGTACAAACCTGAAGGAAATGAAATAAGCAGAGTCACAGCCAAAGAAAACGAAGTACAAGTGCCGCTCAGGGGTGATGAAGATTTCGGTCATTACAAGTGCATTGCTGCCAATGGACTTATTCCATCTGATGAGAAATTAATAACGATAAATCAGATAAGTAAGTAAAAAATATCAGTGTGTTGTGATTAGAAGAAAACTAGACAGCATTTTATTTCGCGTTTACTCATTATCACTGTTTCAGGTGCAGTAGAAGTAAAAGCCACATTTTCTTACAAAGTACTTGACAAAGTAGCTCATTCCCTATGTACATCTTATCCGATAGTTTAACATATAATGTGTGCGGATATTTTGCAAGACCCAGAGGTGTGTGGAAAAATATAAGGGTACGTTAAACCATCGAATAAGGGATTTTTCATCCTACTATTCTTTCATTTTCTAATTTTGGCCGCTTAGTTTTCAACATACATCCTACGGCCTTATCTGAGCGTTCCGTTCGCATTTTTCCCCTTTTTAGAAGCATTAGACCTTCACCTATTTTTCGCTTTCGTTACGCTAATGAGGTATAGCGGCGTAATAGTGGAATTATGCCCAATGTATTTTGCGTGATCTTTTAGTGGGCAATGCACCCATATTTGTTCAAACACGTTTGCAGAAAACTGTCGACACCTTACCCTTGGAAAACATTAAACACGTTTCAACTTAGTTTTGTGCCAGTTTTAACAGTGTTAAAAATGTTATCTGCTCGCCGCAGATAGACGACATCCCCCCATGCGAGTATCCATAACTTCCTCAACCATGGACTCTTAATTTTTCCTTTTTTTATTAGGCTCTTGGCAAATTTATCCGGTAGCTTCATGTATATTCATTAAACTGTGATAATGCAAGGACTTGTATTCATCCTAAGTATTGTGATAAAACTCACTCTGAGGTAATCACCAAAAAAAAAAAACTTCCTTTTTTTTTTGCTCAAAATGATCCCTTTTTTATGGCACTATGTAGAGAAACCAGGGAAAGCATCCATCAAATCATCAGAATCACTCATTCAAGCAACTTTGATAACAATACGATGGAAAGCACCGGCTGATGATGGAGGAAGTCCCATTACAGGATACCGACTGATCTTACAAAAGGGTGAAACTGAGATAGAAAATAATAATATCACCGACCCTGGGACGATAACTTATTCGTTTCGTGGTTTGGAGAAAGATACCAACTACACAGTGAAACTGTTTTCCAGAAATTTTGTATTCGAGGGAGATCCTACTGTAAAGAAAACTAGCACCCTATTTGAAGGTGAGGAATCACAAATGATTTCGTGACTGAGCACTTTACACCAATATTTTTTTTGCCAACTTAGATTTGTGCCAGTTTTAACAATGTTATCTGCTCGCCGCAGATTGACGACATCATCCCATTCGATTATCGATAACTTTATTATAAGATTTTTTATTTTAAATGCTTGTCCGCTTCTTAGTGGTCAGTTTCCTTTCCCTCTCTAATGGTTGTTTGAGAGGTACCTACGTTTTAAGAAGCAGAATAATTAATAAACCACAGGTGAAAGTAGGTGAGATGAGAAAACAAACTTAACGGATTCCGTTTCATACACTACGCTGACCTTTTATTTCAAATAACCTTACGTTGGTCCTTTTTCTGTTCTCACGCAAAAAAGGGTTCGCCACTTTGCTAAGCGTTATTGTAATAACGTACATACTAAGTTGGTTTTTTCATCTTTTGAAAAAGGGTAATATGTTTGGTGTGAGAGACCCTATCCCTCGTGGGCCCCATCCCCCGTAAGTGTGTAGTTTACAAGTTTTTATGTACAGGCTGTAATGCCTACTATGTCGGCGAATCCTCTCGGCATTTATCCACACGTGTGCGTGAGCACTTGGTCAGTGATAAGAACTCCCACGTTCAGACATTTACAAAATTCTCGACAATGTCGCACTCTATGTTCTGATGAGTGTTTTAGCACCTTAGATCACGCTTCCACAACTCTCCAACTTAAAATCAAAGAAGCTATTCACATTCAGTGAGGGCAAGCTAAACTTAATCATCAACTTTATCATGTTAATTTAAAACTTTCTTTGTAATTGCATACATTGTTCTGTTTCCATTGTTTGTTTTGTCCAATCAGGAGTTTGTTATACACTTTAAATTCAACTTTGTATTTTGTATACATTAGAACTTCAGACAGCAGAAGAACTGTCGAAACATTTTTAAAAATGTCATATATTTTCTTAAACCAATTATCTCTTCTGACAGTGAGGCGATTTAATTACTGATAATGGTTGTGACCAGATTTGTAACAAGAAGTTGGATAATTATTACAAATTTCACAGTATTTGTGTTGTTGACATCAATCTAGGAGCCCCAGATGTGGTTGAGATAGACGAACTGCCAAGTGAAACAACAGACAATAAAATTACCCTAAAGTGGAAGGAGCCAAAAAGTAATGGAAAAGTTATCACCATGTATACAGTGTACCTAAGAGTGATGACTGATGGGAAAGTGGGACAGTGGACAGAAATACGGAAAATCAGAGATGTCTCTGTGAGAGAATTGAAAATAGCGTTGGAGAGAGGAAAGGTGTATCAGTTTGCCGTTACCGCAACTAATGAGCTTGGTGAAAGCCTAAAACAAGAGGAAGCAAATATGCAGCAAGTCAAGGCAGAGGGAAGTATGTTCAAATGAATCTTACTTTCCCCTTTCGTCGGTATATCATTTTCCCTACTTAGTTTTCAAGCACTCTCCGTGTCATCAACATCGAGGTTTTTTAAGGGTGAATTCTTCATTTGCAAAAACCTGAATCAATGAGAAAAATTTTACCATTGGCTGATGTACGAGAAGTTGTTTTGCAGTTTATTTTGTTACTACATTTCAGTTAACAGGTTAATTAAATAATAATAGTTAAACGGCGGCAATTACACTTACAGCTGATGGCTGTGTGAATAATATCAAATTCAGAAATTACATTCCTATTCGGGATTTGTTTATAATGACAAGGAATTGACCCTTGACATGCAAACGCATTGCAAAGAGATAGAGTCATCCACCAGGCGTAAATAGGGGGGCTGGACTCTGGATCGTAGCATTGATCATTGTATCAGCACTACTTTCTCCACTAGAGAGAAACTCAACTCTTTGTTAACCACCGTCAGTTACTTTCATTCAGCTCTAAATAGAGTTTTTATCCCCACAGATGGCTCTGAAAGCACAGCAAAAGGTAAATTTATAAAGAAATTGTTAAACGCATTGAAGTTCACAAAGCAACCAGGTGCATTATGAGGCATGATTTGATGCTACTCTAGTTTAAAGATTTAAGGAATGAAGTTACAAGTAATACTCCTGATGAGAAGGAACCAGCGACTGGTTTTGCTGTTATTCCTTACATTCACGGTGTTTCGGAACCTATGAAGAGAATTTTGAATAGCCACAACGTTTATATTGCTCAAAAACCTTTTCAGATTTGGGGCATATTTTTATTGTCAAACCTAAGGTTTCTATCACAAATGAGCAACTAACTGAGACGCTTTTTATTCTTTTCTGTGCAATGACAGCGATCACCAGTATATAGGAAATACCAAACGTCAGTTTGGTACACATTTGAAAGAGCATCAAAAAGCGGCCTTCTTTTGTAAAAAAGAAAATTTAGCTTTGTCGGAGCACACATGCCTAACTAACCATACAATTGAGAAGGATAATTCTAAAATTATCACCACTAATCCATGTTACCACCAGCACCTTTGTTTGGAAGCCTGGCATATTAACTCTGCCCACGCTCCTTAAATCGTGATGATGGCGGCTCACTACCTGACGCATATTTACACCTCGTTAGAAAAAAGGGCAGCTAATTAGTGAGCATGTAAAAGGACCTCTTGATGTAACGATTAGATCACCCTTGATGAAGGCACTAGACAGGAATGTTGAAACGTTAGGTCTACGAATCGTAACTTGTCAGTTACTTTCAGTCCATTTTACAGCTGCGTGCTTGGTTGCCAAGCCTTTGAACAGGAGTGAGTCTGAAGGTGACTTTGTTATGATACAGACCTTGCTGCTTTTCAAATGCAAATGACTTTTTTAATCATGTAAACTAGATACTAGTCTCCATCACAACATGGTCAACCTCAGCCTCACTCCAAATCAAAGGCTTGGCAGCTATGTATACTAAAGTAGCATCAAACCATGGTAAATTGTTAAATGTTTGCACGTTTTCTTCCGAAAACGGACTTTTTCTAATTGTATTCCGTATCTGTTTCATTAAACAACTCATTCCTGTATGTGATATATTTCCAGGTTTTTGTTTTTGTCGTTGTTGTTGTTTTTAGTCAATTAAACAAAATCTTACTTTTAGAAATTATAAGAGAAAGAGTAGCACCTTACTTTTCCTTCGTACCTAACCAATGAGACTTAGTTTTTCGGTCATGAGCCTAAGCTATGTAATGAGAGCAGTTTATCGACCAGGATCAGTGTATTTGTTGTTTGAATGTTACTTGATCAAGCTTTGTAAAATGAATCATTTTAGGTCCTGAGGAATGTAACTGCCCATCTAACAACGTCTTGTTAGCCATAATTGGGGTTCTTGCCTTCACAATCCTTCTTCTAATTATTTACATAATCTGGCTACATAAGAAAGGTAGGTAAAAAATCATAAGCTATGTTAGAGGTTTGGCTGCAAGATTCATTTTTAACCAAAATTTTGACCCACATCCACATCATTTGTCTTTTTTTCCTTTCATCCTTTTTCAGGCGCTGTAGGGAAACAGAGGTAAGAATTTACTGGCACTTGGATTGTGTCGATGTAATGTGCCCGATATGGTTTCATCTTAACACAAAATTCCACTTGAAGCTGATTAGAACTTTTCGTATGCTTCCTCAATTGTAGGAATTATGCAGATGAAAGAGATGTTTACGACGTAAGTAACAGTTAAGACATTGTGGTTATGTTAGCATGGCCAGAAACTATGTTATCTCACTTTATCTCTACTTTCTACGAGAAAATAAACCCTTGCAGCAAATAAGAAGGGGAAAAGGTGTAGTTCTACGAAACAAAAGCATGTTGCATTAGTGGAAGATACAATGATACAAGGAAGGAAGTTAGACTAAATAAGGTCTTTGTCCTAGGATCCTGTCCTTTACCAAGCTACTCTAAAGATTTTCCTTCCATTGTCCCTGGTCTGGTCTGCACCCGGTAGATATTTGCTTTCTAAATAATTGTTTCTGCGCATTTTTGGCAGTCTTATTTTCTTGATTTCTTATATTCTGAACGTTAGTTTAAGAGCTGAGTACAGCAAGAGTTTTTTTTGTAAGTGTATTTGTCAACAAATTGCTCTGCCACTCGACAATCTCCATTTGCAGTTTGTAGCTTCGGCAAATATGCTACGAACCTCGATCGCTCCATTGGACATGATACTTTCAAAAGCAGAGAACAAAATGTTAGTAATAATGAGGACAACAGAGATTATGAAGCTTTTGTTATCTTTTGTTATACAAGAATGTAAAGGTTTGTCTGATGAAAATGGGTAAACTGATTTTTATAACCATGTGGAACTTTTTACTGGGATTAATAGCAGATTTGTATATTAATACCTTAACGGTATTTCGATTTAATAGAATGAAACAGGATTAGAAGATATCGAACCAAGTGTACCCGTTTCCAGAAAACTCACTCAGCCTCCTGCGGAATACATGGATCTCATGGAAGTCAACAAGGATGATAGAAAAGCACAAAGAACAGCTCCAAGTGCTGATTACGTGCCCCTTCATCCGTTAACACGCTGCTGGGAAGTTCCAAGACATAACGTGACCATAGAAAAAATCATTGGTAAAGGTGCTTTTGGTCAGGTTGCCAAGGGAACAGCAGTAGGACTTCGAGGAAGTCCTGAAACGACCACAGTGGCTATTAAAATGCTGAAAGGTGAGCTTTTGTACCGTAAACTGAATGACAGTCTTGACCTACAGCCATCCAGGAAATTTTATTGGTTACCGTATTTTTTTAAGCGATTTGCCATTTCATAGCGAGTGTTATTATTTCGGAATTTTGCACAATCTCCCCGTTAACCAAATTTTACTTTTTTTAACGCTCCAGGAAACGCTACTGAATCGGACAAGAGAGATTTGATGAAAGAACTTGACACAATGAAGCAGCTGAAACCACATCCTTACGTCATTAAACTTCTGGGATGTGTTACAGAATCAGGTACGCTTTGGCTATGGGGTCTAATTTTGTTGTACACATTTTGCATCTGATTTACTCTGTAACATTTTCTCGTCAATGGAAAAGTCACTGCTTCACAACTGAGCACAACAAACAACCATCGCATAAGTTAATTTTATCTTTTTTCAGCCAACATAGACGCTCCTAGATTTGCTGATAGACTAAGACAGAATATTTGCCACTGAACAGACCATTCTATTGTGTGAGCAGAAACGCGTTTTGTAGGGGAATATTTGGTCTGTAACTTCTTATGAGATCGTTACGTAGTTTTTCAGCTTTGCTTCGTAAAACCACATCTTATTTTCGTGCGATTTCTTCAAAAGTATTGACCATGACTGGGCTATTCATTTATTTTCTTTATTGCTAAGTTTTTTAGAGAGGGAGTAATATATCAATTAAATTGCTTAATTTCTTCAGAAGAGCTGTTGGTTTTGATTGAATATGTGCCTTGCGGGGATCTGCTGGGTTACCTGAGAAAGAGCCGTGGATTAAAAGACACTTACTACAAAGATCCGGATATCAAACCACAAACAAATCTGACGTCACAGCAGTTGATAAGGTTTGCTTGGCAAATTGCTGATGGAATGAGTTATTTGACCTCAAAATCTGTAAGTCAATTGAAAAAGAAACAAAAGGCAAACAACTCTAAAGCCTACTTGTAAGGTGTATCGTCATGTTAAGCTTTGTCTTGCATAGAATGTTATGTCTTTACAAGATCACGCCCGGGAGATGCAAACGTATTCTTACCGTCTTGATGACGTTTTTTTTTTGTTATGACCGGGAACCCTCACAACTTTGATTTCATCATCTAAGTTTTATTTCAATATGCGAATGGTGATGTTTGTGAATCGTTGCAAGTGCACCCCATCGAAATAGAATATCTGGGTTTTTCTCGTGAACGCGAAGGCAGAGACGTGAATGAATAAAATCTATTGAGATATTGAGCCTACTGAACTGAGTGTACAACAAATATCCATTAAGTGACAAGGAAGAGAAGGAATTAAAACTTGAAATTTATAAATTCGTCTTTGGTTGCTAAACTGCTACATTACAGAACCCTATTTCGATTAAAATCTTACGATAAGCGTTCTATGAAATAACTACGTATTGCACAAATAAAATAGTTTGCTTCTCTCTGGAAAATGAGACAGTAATAATAGTGAATTTAATTTTCTTTCATGAGAAATACGCACACACTCTTATGTTGTTCGACATTTCTAATTTCTTAAGTGAACCAATTCATTTCAGTTCTTTTTCTTCTGCAGCCGCTAATTCTTGCTGTTGCATCAATTCTTTCTTAGATCATTCACCGAGACCTTGCAGCCCGCAATATTTTGGTTGGACAAAAGGAAACGTGTAAAGTGACAAACTTCGGAATGGCCAGAGATGTGCAGCAGGAAAATATTTATGAACGAAAGACTAAGGTAATCAAGAACAATGGAGGTGGGGGCAGTAATTCATATCGTTCAGTTTTGTGATCTTTCACAATCATTGTTGTGGTAAAGCTGATATGTTCCTGATTTTGAACATGAATTCCTTGGGTGGGACCCTAATGAAAATATTAGCTGTGCATATACGAGTACAACTTTAAAAATCACTCTCTTGGACTAGTCGTTACCTATAATTTTTGAACTGTTTCACTAGATGATATTTGAAATCTTTAGGGCCGTATTCCCGTGAAGTGGACAGCTTATGAGGCCTTGTTGTATGGTAAATATACCACCAAAAGTGACGTGTAAGTATAACTGATTATTACCAGTGGCAATTTTCCAACAAGGTTTATCAATGTTAATCAGGACATGAATTCTATGCTCTGTCAAAGAATACGTATATATATTTTATTCGTCGTTTATATTGTTTATGTCTACAGTCACTTAATTTATATTCGTTTGATTTGTCTTTCTGCAGATGGAGTTATGGAGTTTTGTTGTACGAGATTTTCACCATAGGTAACATCGAATGGATGTCTTTTGTTATATACCATGTTTAATTTAATATTGTATCTTGCTGAGTTAGACAAACGCAATGAGCTTCCTCATGCAATCTCAAACTCCATCAAGTGACGCAGGTGGTGTTTCAGTGAAGGTCGTTTTTTTAGTACATTTATATTTTGATGGTCTTTTGGTTCTTCCAGGCGGTACACCTTACCCACGAATGGATGGAAGAAAAGTTGCAGACCTACTTCAGGATGGATACAGGATGCCTAAACCACAACATGTGGATGAAAACTTGTAAGTTTTATTTTTATACTCGTTATCTCTCATCGTACAAGGAAACGTTCTTTAAATCTCAAACAGATCATTTGAACAATACCAGGTATGAGATCATGATGCAATGCTGGAAGAATGACCCACACGCAAGACCAACCTTCACTGAATTGAAAAATCAGCTCAAGGACATGGAAACCCAACGCAAGGTGAGAATTTTGATCAACATGAACATTTTGTTTTTCACGTAGGACCGACTGGCTTAGGCTCGGCTAATTAGGATTTAAACTTAACATCATTGAGCCTTGAAAGGGTAGTAGTAGGTACTCACCCTTGTAATTTTTACGAAGTTTGGATTGCATCTTTTTGTTATGTCACTGAAGCTAGCACTCCACGAAAAAACAGCGAAGAAGCGAACTAGAATGTCTTAATGACAATTGACACTTGATGGTTATTTGAAAGATCATAAGATGATTGCATAACTGCATTGGGATGCACAAAGTGCGGCGGACGAAGACGCAATAAATACTTTCTCCTTGAATTTGTTTTGGTGTCAAAAGCTGACCACTTGTGAGGATAACCGCTTATAACGTAAGAGGCACACTTTTTTAATGATGCTTGTTATTGCATTATTTTTCTCTGCAGAAACTGATCAACATGAGAATGTTCGACAAGCAGTTGTCTGCAAACGTCGAGGATTTAATAGTGTAGTTCACGGTGTATGACTGGCTAACAGTTTGAACAATTCGCCACAACAAGTTTCAGGGATTAATCATGTTTGCCTTACACGCCTACTTACTCCAATTAGGCTGGAACGTTTTAGACCAATTGATTTTATTCGCAAACGCTGAAATGCTTTTAATACGTTTACCGATAAAGTATACTATAGTTTTCTCTTCATGGTATTAAGCACTTACACATATGCTTGACACAAGCATTTGTGTTCGGTTTATTTGCTGGCTCAATTCTGAAAGGCAGGACAGCGCGAAGAAAGTCCTGAGAGAGAAAATTCAATTTTCAATATTGACGAGATCTTGCTCTGAGTGCCGTGGTTGTGTACAATTTGAGGAAATTGCCATTGAGTCTTTTTAGCTTTGCAAAATGAATTCACTGAAAATTATATGTAAATTGTTGTAAGGTTTTGGTAAGTGAGACATGGCTTTCTGACCAGAGGTCCAGGTCTGTTGATCATCAATAACATACACTCATCAAACCGGGTGGTTTCTCCTTACACTTCAGTTTCTGCTGAAACAACAGCTAGTTCTAAAGGGTAAAAATAAAAAGCGATGCAACCAAATGATGTCACAATAATTGGACCTCGCGCCAAACTCAAACGATCAAACTCTTAATTTCATTGAATTGGTCCGGGTGTAACCAAACCCTAACTCTAACTTTTGATCTTGATTAGGAATTTTAAGAATATTTAAGTCGTGCTTTTGCAGCAGAGGAATCGGTTAAAACTTAGAGGTCGGATACATGCGAGACCAAACAATCGAAAACAACGGTTGCGAAGGAGAGTACAATAACTGTGACAGCAATGCAGTTTTTTTTCCTTTCAATTATTCAAACACTAGTGACAATAGAGCATGCAATACCTGTCTCTGACTTTATTTCAGATAAATTGAAGGGTTTTTCCCTCCATTAAACGATAATTTCGTTACAATCTTTTGTGAGTTAATCCTTTTTTTCTCTTACAAAAATGCAAACATCAGTTACCTAGTGACCCATTCCAACCCACCCATCCTCAAAGGTAACTCTTGCGTGCGTGGCATGCCTGATGAAATGTCTGTGGTAGCTTTGTTTAGCAGCTCTTTAATAATGACATCAACATAACTACCAAGCTGGTAAGACTAACTATTATCGTTAATAACAATGATAGAAATAACATCTCACTTACACGAGCTGTTATTGTTAGACAAGGTCACAATTATAAGTAATATACTTTTCCAATAAAAGTGTCAAACTTACCTTGCGCTAAGAAATCATGTTTCAAGTACACACAAGAAAATTTTGCCTGTATCTCTAATACTTGCTCGATTCTACTACCTTGTCGTACGCAACAAATGACATCTGTTCACACGCTCACGGAGGAGGTTTTTCAAATATTTGGGAAGGGTAAAAATCAGGTAAGAATCGATCAGTGGCTTGAGTACGAACTGACTCAAACTTGGGTACGAAACGACAGGGTGCGGAAAGACTGGATACCCTATCCATATCATAGATTAATTTTGATAATTTCTTCATTTTTACCAATAAGAATCTAAGCATCGTTAAACTTCTGAACGTGATGCAATAGTCTCCTAAAAGTTTCTTTATATCAGGTGGCTTGCAGTATGCGCAGATTGATGGTAGGAAAATTGCCAACTTACTTCAGCAGAAAATTTTACTGTGCCTTTGATTCTATCACTTTTAAGGTATGTTTTGTAAGTAATCAAAAAGCCTCAATCTATTGCATCTTTTCTCCTTTGGTAATTGAATTCATGCCTTACTTTATGGAAGTAAGTCTCCACTCAGTCCTATTACCATTATTTTTCAAAATTATTGTCATGATGAATACTTAGATTTTCCTAATTATCGTGATTTTTTAAACTTACAATTTCCTCTTACCATGCAGGTAGTTCAAATCCCGTACAGGCCTGATTTTTTTCAGGACTTCTTTTCACTACTACTTAAGTAGTGTTCCTAACTGCGAGGATCACTTCCATATTCGAAATAACAAACACTTGTATTAGCATCAAATTACTCGAGTAACTTGGCAGTTTTGGATAGTAGCTTTAAAGTAAAACTCGGTAACCAGATTTTCAGACGATGCATGATGGTGACTATCACAAACACTTAGTCAGCTCTATATTGTTGGCAGTTCTATATGAACTAAGCTTGTCACCCAGAAATAATTTCAATTTTCTTCTTTACTCCCCAAGCTTTTCAGTTTTAATCTTAGAAAAATTGCGTTGATCCATGAATTTTATCCGCTATAATTACCTCTTCTTCAAAATATTCCTTAATTTAGGCCCTGGTGAACCGGTTTTCGCTAGAGTATGAAGAAGAAAATAGCAAATTGAACGAACATTTTCTCTTAGTCACTTTTTTAGCTATTGAAGTTATTTAGTGCTTTTATTTTTTACTCTACTCCATTTTTTCCAATTTTTGCATTTTCTTAAAGTCAAAGGATAGAGTAGATTTAATTTTCAATTTTTATGGAATGCCACAATGGTAAGTTTTCCCCCTCCCCTCTTGGTCTCCCCATAACTCCTACACCCCTTCATCCCTCCACTCAACACTCCCTCTCGCAACCAGAGTTCATCTGAGGCGCCCCTCTGACGAGTCTTTGCCAACACCATAGCTGTAATACATAACAAAGCAAGTTATTGCTTCCAAATCGTGTTCGTGCAGTAGCTTCTCGGCTGATTCTATATCGGGCACATAACTAAGAGCCTCAGAGACGTTTTCAGATGACATGGTTCGAAGACACACAAAGAAGCTGATATCAAGATAGAGGGAATCTTGAGGAAAATTACTCTCTAAAAATGCATTCCATTTGATTTTCACGCACTTCTTGCTATGTACTGAATGAATTTGCGCTTCTGGATTGCGTAATTATTTCGCTTGTGATCCACATGACTTCCGTTTCCGGCCCCAGGAACATGAGTATTCCCGTGCATCCCTACAAGGGTAGATAAACTGAACCCTACCTTGATTATATTTAGTAGCCCTTGGGAAAGAATCCACTGTTGATAAACAAGAAAGAAGAACTGAAAACTGTCTGTTACAAGATATTTTTCATTTGCGTGGTGACTTTCATTTAGCTTCAAACGCAGGCGTGATCGATGTCAGCGCCATCGATATTGTTCTCATTCGACACATTACGAGTTTCACGCATAGTTAACTCTAGATCTGAATGGAATATTTCTCCGAGAGGATAGTTTTTACAATTTATGAAAATGTCCTAAGTGTTTAGCATAAATCGAGTTTTCCTCCATAAATTGCACCATCCGCCATGCTGTTTAGGCAATTCTGCCCGACTGAGGGCGACAATTTCACGAGGATGATCGTTACACTCGGTCCCAGTCTCAAAACGAAGAGGGGCCTTCCCGTCTATCCCTTCAAATGACTTCCGTATGATTTTGGCACAACCTTCCTCATTGAGGCATCAGCAAAGGTCTGATAAGATGGTGTCTTTCCGTGATTATGAAATTTATTTACTCTTTCTCCTGCTGGTAAAGTTTCACGTGTCAGGTAAGTGTGATATTTATTCTCCCGTACAAAGGATTTTACAGTGTTTTTCACCATGTGTCATTTTAAGCGTAGACACCGAAAACGCCGACCCTTTATTTCTGAACGTGATATTCGTCAAAATGGTTTCCGAACTCCTAGGTGGCATCATCAGTTTCCGTATTTCAAAATTAGATATGATGCTGGGATTACAATCACGTGATAAATGAAGTCTTAATAACTGTAATGCGATAGAAATCAAGAGCATAGTATTTTATGCTTCAAACGTAACAATACCATACTTTCAGAATTTAACATTAACATTGAAAGAGGGGGGCATTGGGGCCCATTAGAAACCGCAAAACCGCAGAAAAAAATCATCCAAAACCGAAAAAACCGAAAAAATTCGAGCAAAACCAAAAACGGCATGCAAAACTGTCAAAACCGATACATTTTCATATCCCATTTATGAAAACCCTGATCGATCTGATACAGTGGTGAAAAGTGGAGCATACTGGGTAAACTAAACTAATTTTATTACAGGATTTATGAATGCCATGGACTTGGCATTCCTATCTTCTAGTATCCGCTTATATTAACAGTTGCTCTCTCGAGGACTTCGAGCGTGGTCTTTGCGGACTCAGCAGGTGGTAATGAAACCTAGTTAAATTCAGGAAATTCGCAAAAAAGTTCTCTATATCATTGCAATTTTGTAGTCGCAAAAGTTATAGCTCTGGAAAGTTTCATGAAAATCCCTAATCTAACATTTCCGTTTGCGAACGAAGGCCTAAAAGTTTGGAGATTCTATTTGGAATGTTGAATCAATCAGTCACGAGTGGCCTGTAACTTGGTCACCAACTTCGAGGTGGCGTTGATAAAGAAGCTCTGGCAATGTTCCGTGCTTAGCCGTACCCTACAGGTAGCCGTACCCTCCCCTCCCCCCACCTTGGGGGAAGGGGAGGGTACGGCTAATATCTCTGCGATATTTGAATTGGTTTGTCACGCATTCCTCTCGATAACATTTGCGTTTAGCGGCTATTCGAGATAAGTAGAGGCGCATAATTGCCGCTCAGATCGAAGAGAAACCGGAACCCAAATAGGTCAATTAGGAAAAACCGAAAACTGCATCGGATATCAAATCCGAAATCCCGTTAGTATTTTTGTCGTTTTGAATTATCAAAGGGAAAATATGAACTAACCAATTCAAAATGACAAAAATACTAATCGGTTTTCAGAGTTGATATCCGATGCGGTTTTCGGTTTTTCCTATTTGACCTATTTGGGTTCCGGTTTCTCTTCGATCTGAGTGGCAATTATGCGCCTCCACTTATCTCGAATAGCCGCTAAACGCAATGCACTAAATTTAACAAACAAGGCAATTTCAAAGTATTGCATGACAGAACAGTGATCATTGTGTGACACTTAATAAAATAGTAATCCTCTTATCCAAACATACAACTCTTGAATAGTGAGCTATTCTTAGAACTGAACATGAAATAACTGAAAACAAGTAAATACTGATAAAACAATAGCTCAAAACAGCATAATATTAAATAAAACCAATCTCAATAGCATTTTCATATTTTCCCTTTTACACAAAACTAGGAAAACTGGCAACGTATTCTGTGACAGGACAACATCTGCCATTATTGATGAACTAAACAATGAAAACTACAATAAAATATCTGATTTCACCAATGAAATCAGTCTACTACAGTATTGCATAAGATGTCTAGTGAATGAAAGGTACAGATTAACACAATGTTCTGAAAGCTGACTACACTCTAGACACATTTTGAACATGAATCAACTAAGGATTTGAGCAAAGACTAGACAATTGGATTGAGATAAGTACATATGAACTGTATTATTCCTTAACCTAAACTCTAAGACATAATAACAAGGTCAAATATGACATACCAAATCCTCAACCAGATAGGTCACCAACTTGCAGTTAGAATGGAGTTACTTTTTGTGACCAAGAGGTCCTGAGCTTGTTAGTGCAGGTCTTGAAACTCTGAAGTACTGCATTAAACTAACTTACTGTACTTCTTTTATAAGGAATAAAACAATAGCAAGAAATTCTCATGATTTTGAAGCTAGGTGTGATAGTGTGACATAAAGGAAATTTATGATGCAAATCCTGTGTGTGGGATGATTTGATTATCAATAGGAAATGTTTCTGCAGATGTAACTCTAAAACTATGACAAAAATGTCATGCATTTTATGAGCCTGGTCACAAAGAGTTACGTTTAAATTAGAGTGTGCTTTTTAGCCTTGAGCAATGTTATAATGTAGGTGTGCCCCCATTGAAGTTGTCTACGCATGCTAAAATTAACAATTGGTTCATACGTCAGCGTGCGTTCATCGAGATATGAAGCACGCGGGAAGTTTGGAGAGCACGAAAGATGAGTAAGAGTTGCTCTCGGCTACGCCTCGAGCAACTCTAGCTTCTTGAGTGCTCTCCAAACTTCCCAAGTGCTTCATATCTCGATGAACGCACAGCTGATGTATGAACCAATTGTTTTATAACATTTTCAACCCGATGGAAAATTTTTTTTCGCGAGGGATTTGTTTGCTGACGTCATGAGCGTGCACAATAGGAATATGAAGCACGCTTGCATAATTGAATTTGATTAGAAAAATTTACTAGCTATGTTATAAGTAGCACCTTGTATGCAGGCAGTTGTACGGTCATGTGATAAACCAAATTTTCACAGCTTAATGGCTTACCAAAAATTATTATACTCTTAGATGGAGAAAGGGACATCTTCCTTGCAAATCATAAATCTATCAGCAGTCTAAAGTTTGCAACTGAATCCTTATCTATAACAGGTTTTAACATGTGTCAAAAGTACATGCACTCCTAGACAACTTGTGCCTACCAATAACCTTATGGCATACAGAGTGTTTTCAGGTTATTTCCCCTTAATAGTGCTCTTGACCTTTCTTCTATAGATGATAATGTGTAATCAGTATGCAGTAGAATCCTGTGCTTTCCATTGTTATTGACTGCATCATTAAACCATTGGTTATATTATTTCATTGATCTGAAAACTGTATTATTTGGAGTGTAGAATGAAATTAAGTCATAGCAGAAATTGTTAAATTTTAAAATCTTTTGAGCAGAAATTAATCTTCTCTAAGGTTGGCAGTTTTGACCTGATGTCTTGTTTCTTTATTAACAGCAAGTCAGGTACAACTAGAATCATCCTACAGTAGAAGCATTAAGACTGTAAAACTTGGTTCCTCTTTTGAGTTCTCGTGGAACTACACTGGTAACTTACGCTGTGTTGAATGGGGAACGAAATGTGGAGAAATAAATGCCCTAAATGTCACTCTATTTGTCCTTGGTATAAGTGGGCGTCTCATCCCAAATATACCTAAGTATAATGGCCGTCGTTTTGGCAGCTGGAATCAAAAGTCACCCGGTCAAGTCAAGTTCACTCTAAATCCTATTAAAGAGGTTGATAACCAGTTTTTCATCTTCAGATTTGTCCCAGTGGATTCTTTTGCTCCAACCATATTTGATGTTGCGCAATTAATTGTTAGAGGTAAGAATTTTTATTATTCTATGAATTGTTGTTTCATCATGGAGGGTAGTATTAATTTTTTAGAATGGGCAAGTTATGCTATTGAGTTTCAACAATTCTGAAATACACACTGCAAACAAAAAAGTGTTGTCGTGAAAAGTGATTTTGTGGCTTTACCCTTAAGAGAGCCTTCACAACAGTTTCCTACTTATGTGGTGTGGGTAATAGGAAAATTTAAATGCATGAAAACACTGTCTTTAGTGCAGAGAAGGATGTGTGATTAAGACTTTAGGAGGGTTTTCAATTTTTGATGTTCTTTGCTAGCAAAAGCATTAAAGCACTTTTGACACATAACCACCATAAAGTATCCACCAATGGAAAGGTAATGGAATGTGTTATCTGGCTAAAATTATTCTGTTTTAGCTTGATCTAATCTTTGAGCTAATTAATAAGGTAACAAACATGATCACACAAGTAAAACTCCCGCTCAATTTCAATCCTGAGGGTTGGTCTTCAAAGCCTTGTGAGGATTTTTCAATATTCCAATTACAGTCGAACCAGTATTAAGTGGCACCATATTGAGTGGCTGCTTGTCAAAGTTCCAAAATTTGTTCCCCATAATTACAGTAGTTTTCAGTAATTTTCACCTCCGTGTTGAACGGTCACTTACAACAGAACCACTCAATTAAAACTAAAAATAATCTTTTACCTAAAATTTACCCTATTTACTCGTGTTTAAGTCGACCTTTTATGACCAAAAGATCAGCCCTAAAAATCACCCTCGACTTATAAACGAGTCATACACAAAGACCTGGCCCAAGCAATCCAAGAAAAGATGACAATACTGTTGGCAAGGGATATCGCTTATGGTCCTCGTTGTGCATGCTGACAGTCAAACATTGTAGAAAAATAACTCTTGATCACTGTGCTTATTGAAAAAAATTAGTAAAAGATTAAACTGAAAGAGATAAAAAATATATGATGTCATGGAGTTACAAGCATGTGTATGATTTGACTTGCATGCCAAAAACGTTTTGCTGTTATGAGTGTCTTGTAAGTTATTAACCCCGACACCAGTGACAAGAGTTGTTGTGATGGGATTGAAACCAAGACAAATTAACCACAAATGAATTCAGGCAAATTTTCCCATGGTAAATCAATTACCTTGTGGTAAAAGTCTTGTAGTGTGAAAATGTTGCTTTTCAAACTAGAGTTGGAAATTCAATGCCTGGGTTGATACACACGCATGCCATAAACACCAGACCAATAGAGGACCTTTTCTCTCTGTACGCCTTTTCCTATTCGATCTTTGGGGCATTCTTATATCGAAGCAGTCACCTGAAATCATAATGAGAAGAAACTAACTAAGTATTGTGATCATAGCTTAAGAATGATCTGGATTTTGGAGACGAGCATGTGATAATTAAAAGAAACAAAGGAAAGGTAAAAAATGAACAATAAGTTTCTCTTTGAGTAACAGCTATGAGCTAGGTAACATAATCACAATTTAACAAGTTATTGCTTACCAACGTTCGCGGATCTTGATTACTTTACTGAGGATTACTGTTAACTTGTCTCATATTCAAAACGATCTTGATCACACGGGGTCTTATCCTGAACTGAAACGCTAACTAGAATTTTTTATCTAAAAATAATTAATCAAGGGGGCATCAATCTACCCAGTAAATATTTCACAGCTTTTCTTGGAAGCGTAACACTTAGCTTCAACGGACGCAGTTACATAGTGTGACCTAATGTAGTATTAATAAGGGGTCATCAAGCCATTTCCTGTGAGTGACAATCTTACAGGTTTGTCTGCAGTTGCTTTGCAACTTATCTCTCAGGTTTTTTTATTAAAAATTTTCATCAAATTTCTTTCATTTCTTGTGCTTAGTACCAGGCTTCTTTTTTACTTTCATCTTAGTACTCCTCTCCTTTTTATCTTCCCCCACTCAGTCTAGTTCTACATGCAGACAGGTACCAAAGATTACCTCATGCAACTTAAATCAGATGCTTCTGCCAATATAATTCAAGAAACAGGATATTTTGCTGCAAAAGAGCCCTTCTGAGTCATTAAGGGTGACATTAAAATTGGCTACTTACACTTTGGCGGGCTAAAGAATTCAGTCCAAAAATATGTTTTTGTAAATAACTTTGTAAATAACTTTGACAAGTTTTCCATATTTTTCTTTTGTCAAAAGCAACTAAAAGGATAATTCCTAAAGCTTTTCACTTTTTTTTGAAAATGAAAACTATATGATAATAACAACATTAACAATGAAAAAGAAGAGATCGATAAGGGGTTTTCTTAAATATTGCAATCATCTGGTGTTTGCTTTTTTCCCATTTGGGATTCCCAAACCAGCTTTCCAATTCTCAGTGTATCATTTACTAGCTATTTTAAAACAACAGTTAAAATTGCAAATATTTACCCCAATGCTCAATTGTTCATGTGGTGTTAATGTTGATATTGATTCAACTCATCGTTTGCTTTTGTGCGAGGCACCACAAACTGTAAACTTATGCCTTTTAGAAGAGTATTTTAAAACTGATGCAGATTTTGATCAGCTGAGAAAGTGAAAGTTAGTTTCCTTTTTTTGGTTATTCTTTTAAGTATGTGCTACATTTTATAATCTTATTCCTATAGCGTATGAAGTGGTTGGTTTTGAAAAAAAAATTGCACTCTAATGTTATGGTGTGAAAATTTTTGTTGTTCCTCTCTCCTTACCTAGTTCCTGTCCAGTTTACGGAAGTGCCACAGAATATAACAGTTAATACGTCGAGTCCTCTGTTTTTGAGTTGGGGAAAATCTGGGATTAGTTTGTCCCACTCCAAACAATTGAACATCACCAGTAGTAACAGGAACGATGCAGGAGAATATGTATGCATTGCAGGCAATGGAGGGAAACAGGAATAGACAGTAAGAGCTTATGTCACAGTGCAATGTAAGTTTTTTTTCAGTAGGTCATAAACAGCTGCCACTGCTACTGAAACCATGATACAGTCGAACCTTAAAATTAAGCAGCACCATATTAAGCGGTTGCCCTGTATTTAGTGGTCAGTTGTCAAAGTCCCAATTTTTTCTCCATAATCTCAGTAATTTTCACCTGTTTTTAGTGGTCACCTCTATTAAGTGGTCGTGGTCACCTTTGAGTGAGTGACAACAGCCTGGTTGTATTGTCTTCCACTTGAAATGAATGGTCACATGTAAGGCAGAACCACTCAATTAAAACTAAGAATGATTTTTTTAGTAAAATTAAATCCATTTTTCTCTCCCAAAACTAATGTTAGTAGTATTTTTAAGGAGTTTTTGTACATAAAATCAACTATAGCATAAAATGACATTTTTCATCATTTTAATATAACCCCTATCCTGTGGAACCCCATCTTCTGAGGGTGACTGCTCAATGCAGGTTTGACTGTACATAAATACACCCATTTTCAAAACGTTGCAATTGAAGAATTCTGAGAAATAAACACATACTTTGTCCCAATAAAAAGGTGGTGACAGAAAAAATTATGAGGATAAAGGTACTGCACAATGGCTGATGTCAAGTCACTGTTTTACCTTTGTACTATAGAAAAAAGTAAAGTTCTCTTAATGTGAATTATACATGCATATAGTGCATCAACTTTTTGATAAGAAAGAAAAATTGTATATATTTTCAAATAGCAAAGTTTTAGAAAACGGGTTTATTTATAGGATCTTAATTGATGTAGGAGACACTATTCGTCACAATAGAATCTCATCACAACCAGGAATAAGAAAACAATGAAAACAATAGTGTGACGCATACTGTGTCTTCTACACCAAGTAACAGCCTATTTATATATAATGTATAAATTCACCTAAACATTTCCATAAAACAGCAAACTCAAGTCACAGTCCAAGAAAAAAAACCCTTAAAATTTGAAAATTTCCCCACCCCCAGACAAAACGATATGGTCCATTAGGAGGGTTGCCACAAAGCATGGCTTATAACTCTGAATGGACAAAGCCAAAAAAAATCCAGCCTCATAAGAACTCAACTAAAAAAGCAAATTTAATATCCCCCATAATTGATTAGTCAAAAACAACTCTCCCCACCCCCCTGAGCTTTCCACTCAGAGACCTTTGCATCCCACCCTAGAGGGTAGTGGTGGCTGGGCTGCATGTTAGCACCAGCCTTGACTTTAAGCCCCCTGATATTCTTCAGCCAGGCTGGCTTGAAGGTGGAAATTGAAACCTAGTCATCTGATTTTTGCAGCGCCTCCTAAGCCTGCTAGTTTGGACTTTCAACCACCCTCCAACCGCAGGGCGTTCACCCACTAGCTGAGCTCTGGCAAGGCATGAACCAAGTGTCAATCTTGTAACATATATGTTGCGGGCACAGAAGATTTTCTGGCTGTAAGAGGGCAGGCTTTTCTTCTTTCATGTAAAAAATATGGAGGTTATATATCATCTCTCCGTAAGCTCAGTGGGTAGTGGGAGAGAATGAGACTGATAATGACTATGTTATACGAGGAAATATCCAGAGAAGGATAAAAAGTATGGTCTGCATAATTCTCACATTTTAATTTTTTAACCTCTAAAGTTGAAGTTACTGTAAATCATGTATACTCTTGCCGAGGGCGAAATACAAAAAACGTAGTCTACACTCATGTACCCCTAAACATTGAGGGTAGGAGGCAGGTCAAAGAAAGACATGAATTAAAAGAGGGGCCGGGGTGCCCATTGATTTCAGTCCTATTTTTAGGAGAATATTTGCTTTTCCAGATCCCTGCCCTATTAAAGTCACACATATTATGACTAATTCCTCAAATCATTAATGCATAGTTGAGTTATCAGCATTTGGAAAAAAGGCCATGCACAACTAAAAGCTTGAGCCTGACTATTTGATGCCATCCAAATTAAGTTACATGTTACAATGTGGTACCCTACAGGAAAATTATAAAATCACACCATTCTTAACAAAGGATTAAACAAGTTAGATACCAGACTTGCCTTGTTACAAGTTTCTGGGGCTAGGTACAAATAATAAATCTGGTAAACTGTTACAATTAATACAAAGTTGAAAGTTTGATAGCTGAAAGGTGTCGAAACCATTCAACCCTAATTAAGCATCCCTTCAATGATAGGTCAACTACAGTACTGTACTGCCTTAACTTCTCCCATACATTCACGCTTACAGGAAACCAGTAGGTGATGTCTGTACTTGAAGTAGTTAAAAAAGCACAAATGCATTTTTTCAGTTACCTCATAGTATATGATTGTAAAGGTCATATGGAAGGTACATTCCTGCATGGGAACTGACATATCAATTACCTCAGCAAACTGTAATCATTAGAATTACAAGCCAAGGGGTATTTACCAAGTGCTCAAGTTTCCAAATTAGTCACCTAATTGTTACAGTCAGGTTCACTCCTTTTTGGGACCTTTTACAGCTGGACCATCTTGTCACATGTAAAAACACCAAATTGTGCTCTAAAGAAATAAATTGTGTTTAAGAGAAAGGAATAAAGTGATTGAAAATTATATTTTACATTAAAAACATACATGAAGCTGTTATCATAATTACCTCTCGATGTAAACAAACCTTATATGTGATATGAACAGATTTAATCTCAACAAGTTTGAATGTAGAGTCCAATTCTCTCCAAATCCTATGATTTTTTGATGGTGTGTACTTTTTCTTGCGGCCGGCTTTTTTTAGTATCTATCTTTTACAAGCTGACAACTGAGAAGAATCACTGATTATATTCTCAGATGTCTTGAAGACCACACTGGCAATTTGCCACATTGTAGGCAAACCCTAAAACTGATTAAATTTAATTCGATCAAAAAAAAAAAAGGCATTGGATGAAATTAACCTGCACCATTCTAGTCTCCCTTCTTAAGTATTCTGTGATCTTTTTTTAATCGAGCGAGTCAACACATTTAATGAAAATTTTTCTACCAAAAATTAAATTTTAAACTATTATTTTGCTGGCGTTTAAAGCGATTTGGGAGAGAGAGAGAGAGAGAGAGAGAGAGAGAGAGAGAGAAAAGAGAGCATTAATAAGTCATTTATCAGCTTGAGGCCGTGACCCACATCTTTCCTTGAAAATAATGCCCAGCCGGCAAAACGAAATTTATTTATAAAGAATGGAAACGAAGGAACAGATTACTCTACGACTTACGAAAGTGTTGGCGTGGCAGTGGGTAGAGATAGGAAACTACGGACCACGCTAAGTACCCATGAGATTGCAGGATTCGTTACTGTGCCCTCTGAGAAAAAAATTAATACACCTTATTCTATCTAGTTGCAAAGTAATTTCTCCTAGCCCTGAAGAGGCGAGGAAAAAATGCGAGCAGCGACCAAATATTTTTGCTCCTATTATATGTTAAACCATCGAATAAGGGATTTTTTATTCCACCATTATTTTCAGTTTTTAGTATTTTAATTTTAGTATGTGAATTACATCCTATGGCCTAATCTGTGCATCGTAGCAATCGCATACGGTGTACTTCAACGACGAAAGCAACTAGGACTAAACCTTTAAAGTGTTCTTTACGTTCTTTCCTGCTTAAAAGTTCGCTTCTTTAAAAGTCAAATTTAAAAAACAAAAAAAAAAATCAAAGTTTGGATCGTCCAGTCCGACCAATATGTTGCTACGTATTTTTGCCTTGTTGTAAAGTGTAATACTGTGGCATATTTTGCTGTCAATGACACAGTTGTGGAATGATAAAGCTCGTTAATGTTTTCATTTGTTCTAAGTATCACCAATTACTTGTTCGATTGCCTATAACATTTTCATTTATTCTTAGACCCACCCACAATTCAAAATATCACCACGTCATTTAAGAAGTCTTGGATTGGCCAGACAGTGACTTTGAAGTGTCTTTCTGATGGTCTTCCTACACCAACACTCTCTTGGTACAAACCTGAAGGAAGTGAAATAAACAGAGTCAGAGCCAGAGAAAACAAAGCACAAGTGCCACTCAGGGGTGATCAAGATTTTGGTCATTACAAGTGCATTGCTGCCAATGGACTTATTCCATCTGACGAGAAATTGATAAAGATAAATCAGATAAGTAAGTAAAAAAGATAAGTGTATTTTGATAAAAGAAAAACTACATATAAGGTCAGCATTTTATTTTGCCTTTACTCATTACCACTGTTTGTAGTGTATTAGAAGTAAAAGCTGTCGACGCCTTGCCCTTTGGTAGCATTAAACACGTTACAAAAGAGTGTTGAACATCAGGTAGATTGACGACATCCTCCCATGCGAGTATCCATAGGAAACTTCCTCAAGCATGGACTCTAAATTTTCCTTTTCTTATAGGCCCTTGGCTAATTTATCCGGCAGCTACATTCATATTCATTAAACTTTAACAATACAAGTACTTGTGTCCATCTTAAGTATTGTGACAAAACTCGCTTTGAGGTAATCACCAAAAAAAAAATTTCTCCTTGCTTTTTTTTTCTTTTTTTTTTTTTGTTTTTGCTCAAAATGATCCCTTTTTATGGCACTATGTAGAGAAACCTGGGAAAGCATCCATCAACTCATCAGAATCAGACATTCAAGCAACTTTTATAGCAATACGATGGACTGCACCAGCTGATGATGGAGGAAGTCCAATTACAGGATACCGGCTAATCTTACAAAAGGGTGAAACTGAGGTAGAAAAGGATAATATCACTGATCCTGGGATGACAACTTATTCATTTCGTGGTTTGGAGAAAAATTAGAACTACACGGTGAAACTGTTTTCCAGAAATTCCGTTTTCGAGGGAGATCCCAATGTAAGGAGAATTAGGACCATATTTGAACGTGAGGAATCACAAGTGATGTCGTGACTGAGCACTTTACACCAATTATTTTTTTGCCAACTTAGATTTTTCCCAGTTTTAACAATATTATATGCTCGCCGCATTATAAGTGTTTGTCCCCTCCTTAGTGGCCAGTTTCTTTTCCTTTCTAATGGTTATTTGAGAGGTACCCACGTTTGAAGAAGCATAATAATAAATAAACCACAGGTGAAAGTAGGTGAGATGAAAAAAACTTAACGGTTTCCGTTTCAGACATTACGCCGACTTTTTATTTCAAATTACCTTACATTGGCCCTTTTTCTGTTGTCACGCAAAAAAGGGTTCGCCACTTTGCTGAGCGTTATTGTGATGTTGGCTTTTTAATTTTTAAAATAGGTAGTATGTTTGTTGTGAAAAACCCTATCCCTCGTGGGCTCCGTACGTGTGTGGTTTTCAAGTTGTAATGCCTGTTATGTCGGCTAAACCTCTCGGCATTTATCCTCACGTATGCGTGAGCACTTGGTCTGTTTTAGAACCCCTCACATTTTCAGACATTTACAAAATTCTTAACAATGTCGTACTCTATATTCTGATGAGTGTTTAAGCATCTTAGATCATGCTTCCAGAACTCTCCAACTTAAAATTAAATAAGCTATTCACATTCAGGGAGGGCAAGCTACACTTAATCTATCGTTTGTTTTGTCCCATCAGCATTTTCTTATACACTTTAAAGTCAACTTTGTACTTTGTATAAATCAGAATTGAAGATGACAGAAGAACTGTCGAAACAAGTTTTTAAATGTCATATATTTTCTTAAACCAACTGTCCCTTTTGACAGTGAGGCGATTTTCGCAAATCGGTCGACCAAAGAATTGAAGTTTGAAATAATGGGCCTTTCACGAAAATCGCTTTTAATATGCCAATATTATGGGGAAAGCTCGTGAAACAGTTTGTGGACGGCCTTGAAGAATCCTCCGTATATTTTCTTGAAGATGAAGAAAGTACGAGCACAAAAAAACAGAGTGCGAGAGAAAGAAGTCACGCTATAAGCTGTAACCTGATAAAATAGGAAAAATTACGACGTACGAAGAAAGTTTGAGATAGGTATTTAAAACGAGTAGTATAGCGCGTCTGACTAGCAATTCCCGCGCGGCCTGGGTCCGAGTTTGAGTAATAATTTATTCATGCCATGTAGGTACACGTGTTAGGGTTAGGGTTATTAGATAATTATATTCATGACGTGTAGGTACACGAGGGTAAAAATTGATTATTTAATGAGCGAGTGTCCATGTCGGTCATCTTTGTTAATAGAGATAAGGGTCGGTTTGATTTATATATGGAACGGTAGCGTAAAATTCATCCATGTGGGATACCTATTTGTGTGATGCGCATGTGCAATCTTCTAATTAGAAATGTACGCATGCGCAATGCTTTAGAGCCAGTCCCTATGTGGTATGAATGTCACGAAATGTCCTATGGCTGGTACTTATGTGGTGTAAGACGTCACAAAATGTTACGTGTGACGTCATCTGCCCAGACTTGCCCACCCAAGCTAAATCCCAAGAGAGATGTTGTCTAAACTTGTCTAGGACTTGCTCAAGAGTTGTCTAGTATTGCTTAAGGCTGTCCGAATCTCTAGAGGTTAGGATTTATTATTTAAAGTGACGTCGTTGTAAGTAGAAGGAGTCATAAACATGTCTGTTTTTCATTATCCCTACGATTTTACGTGTACATGCAAAACATGTGTCTGCTTACAACGCGTTTCACGTGGGTGGATCATCTTACATCCAATGTATTACTTGGTTGGTTACTGACATCGAGGCTATGACAGAATTTAAGCACTCTTTAAAATGGTATCGCTTACGCCAGAAAAACCGAGGTATTCTTAGAGATTCAGCCAGTCTCCATTACCATGGATTGTGACAGAGCTCTCGAGAGTCCTAGAGAAATTATCTATCGTAGTTATCTCTGCTCCCCATCTCGAGTACAACTTCGATATTGACCAGAGCAAGAAAAAAGGCCGCGCAAGTGTGTTGTTACATCCAATTTCGGGATGGGAGGATCCAAGGCTCAAAAGAAAATTTCCAATCTAAAACGCAAGATTCGTCAGCAAGCATCGAAACATGTTCATTCTTGTAAGGAAAAAGATCTGGAAATACAGGAATTAAAACTAAGGGAAAGACATCGTGACATTATATTTCGCGATGCCTTACGATACATTTACCACCCCTATGGAAACCAGAGATGTATCTACTATACCAACTGGGATAAAGAAGTCGCAGATGGTTTCCATTCTGCCTACCACGAAATAGATTACAGATAGAGAGACAAAATGTAAAACCATGTAAAAGTTTATTAATTACAAAAAGTACGCTACGGGTGTTGAATAAAAATGTGTAATATTATAATTGTTTGAATTGTAATTAGTAGTTAACCAAAGATAATCTTCTATAAGGGGTGCTGCTACATCTTCCTCATAATCTACAAAACCCCAACTTATGACTGGTGTGACATTACAAATCTGATTCACAACCATAAAAAAGTGAAATTGGTTAAAAAGTACAACAATTTCATCATCTTCCATATCTAAAAGACACCATAGTGTGAAAAAAAACTCGTCGAGATCCTCCAGAGGGAAATCATCCAAAGGGAATTCATTCTAAAAATGTAAAAAATTTAATTTCATAGTCATTACTTGACCACGTCGTAGCCAACCACTCGTACCTATGGAGCTCTCTTTCTTGGATATCATAAAAACAATGTATGAATTGGTTTATGTTATACAGTGAAAGAACACAATTTAAAAAATCAACATCTTGAAAATAAACAGCTAAATTAAAGTTTTCCATGACTGATAATTCAAATTTTAAATTGCTGAAAAACCAATAGAGGGCATCTGTATCCACATAGTTTTGATGTATCTACGAAAGAGAAACCCCATATAAACGAATATGAAAAAGTTGACCATAAAAGTAATTTTGCAGTAATTCCATGGATATGCGATTACTACCAGGTATTATTTCAACAAACGGTAACACGGAATTAGGTAAGATATACAAATGTAAATAATGATTCCATAATTGTCTTGGCGTATAAAAACCGTGTCGTTCTTCAGCAACTAATTGTAACCTGAGGTAAAAATTTCTCATAAAACATGCTTGTATTGAAAAATAAAATCTGGGAAGAGATCGTTGAAAATGTCTTCGTAAAGAACGAATTAAATAGTATGTGGTAGTCTTTATAATCGGAAATCTAACTAAAAGTCTACAGATTGATTCTTGAGGTATCTATAAAATAGAAAATAAACGTACTCGCATAAATAAATTGCTATGACAATAAGATCGGTTTAATCTTCTTGTTTCGTAGATACCCGCATGTATTCCTAACATATCACTTATTACAGTATTTTCTAAAAGAACATCAAAAAGTAATTGATAATAAAATGTATCGGGAAATAACTGATGCGCTTGAAAAAAACTATTTTGAAATTCCATACAAAATTGCACATGAATCACATAATATTCCAGTCTATTTATTATAATTCTTAGAGCTTGAAAAAGAGCTCTTAAAGAATTTCGAATGAAATTGGTTTCTTGATCAGTCACATAGAGCAAACATAAAGTTGACAGGTAATCATGTGGAGGAATCTGAAATCATTAAAAAAAGTCTAATTGAATTGCTATTGTGTAAAATGTCGTAATAAAAAGAAAAATGAGCTCTCATATAAAATTCAGACTCTCCTACATGTCAATAAAATTTAAAGAGCAAAAAAAAAAAAGGTTATCTAAAACGTTCACGAAACATATAGTGGCAATAACGAATAGAATCACGATTTGAATGCGCAGGGAAACGCAATTGAAACCTAAAAAATTGGTATAGTACTCTTCTAATGTGATGAAAAAAAGCTACTAAAAACTCAGCGAAAGGAAAGTGTTGAGTCAAAAACAATCTGCGTATATGAGCTGGAACGATTTCATCGATATAGCGTTCAAAATACGTGTTAAAATCTGGAGGTTTATAAATTTCAATTCGAATCAAATCATGTTCCACATCCAGTCTAGTAAGAATATTCCGCATATCGGTGATCAGACGAAGTAAATAATTGCTCATAAACTCATGATCGACGATAAAATACGATGCTTCAAATACGTCATGCATCTAAAGATGAATAGAAAAAAGGTTGTCTTAGTTTTTTAAAATTTTTTTTTTTGAAATGTTCACGCAAACAACGATTCGTAAAATAAAAAACACACACACCTGTTGAATCCTGGCTTCGAGCGCTCCAGGTTGAAGCAATGCTTCCAAATCTTGGATGGCCTGTTGTCTTTGTGCTTCTCTCCTTGCCAAATCCTCGTTTATCGGTGGATTTCTTATTGGATCGATGGCGGCTTGGGCAGCAAATGGTCGTCGGCAGTGTCCACATGCAGCCGATGTATGGACATGTTGCTGGTAACATGCACGGTGAACTCGTCTTGTACAGCATGGTGTCGCTGTAGCATTATACATGTTTACAGTAATTGAAGTCAAACAGATGAAGCAATCGTAGGGCGCTCCGTCTTCTTCGACATCCTGACGTCTTAATCGTCGTGATCTTCTAACAGGAGGCATCTAAAAGAGAAAAGCGAAGTAAAATGTTAAAAAAGCAAATCTAGCAAATAAAAAACGAATCGCAATCACAAACTTACCTTGTGTCACACTTGTAGTTCACGTAGAAGATCACACACACACGTCAAAACTTCTTCTTACTGATAAAGTAGTCAAATCGTAGTCAAAACCTTGAACCAACAGTTGACGCTTCTGCTTTAAACGCAAGTTGAAAAGTGGAAAGCGTTTCAACTACGTTTTCGAATAAAACAGAGCCCCTTAGGGAAAACAATTAAACAAATTTGAAGCTGCCTGAGGCTGCCCAATCCCCTGAGGAAATCGTCGCCAATCAGAGTCGTTGTATACAGCCTGAAAAATTTGAAATTGAAATTTCAGTTGACGCTTCTGCTTTAAACGCAAGTTGAAAAGTGGAAAGCGTTTCAACTACGTTTTCGAATAAAACAGAGCCCCTTAGGGAGAACAATTAAACAAATTTGAAGCTGCCTGAGGCTGCCCAACCCCCTAAGGAAATCGTCGCCAATCAGAGTCGTTGTATACAGCCTGAAAATTTTGAAATTCAAATTCCATAAAAAACTACTACAAAGCTTGCGCCATCATCTCAAAGGCTGCAGATGTAGATGAAGAAGTAGTAAAGTGTGAAGTTGTAGATTGAATTGAGGGATCGAGCGATGGCGAAACGAAAGTTTGACGAAGTGGAATATGGGGATGATGGTATTTCTGATGACTTATTAAACGAAATTGGAGAAGTCTTTGAAAATCAATATGGCAACGATGTGACAGACTCGCAAATGGTTCAATTTGGTCGTGAATTGGATCAACAACAATTAGATGCCCTCGACATTGGTTTGGATGAACACCCTGAGCAAATTGGTGGTGGTATGCCCTTGTTTGAATTTGATTTTCAAAAATTTGGTCTCCCCAAGCGGTGGAAGAAATCAGCGGCGAGTCAACAAAGATATCGCGCCACATTAAAACAGAGGCGTAACCCAACAAAGAACGATAATGTGGGAAAAGAAGTCACGGAGGCTTTAGTCAGGTAAGATGATCATGATTTAGTTTCTGTCGTTAAGTAATTGCTACGAGCACTATGAAACAGACATAGATAAAAATCATCATGTGTCTTCGATATACGGAGAAGCTGACCTAGCAATATCAAAACTTGTCTTAGAAATCAAAAATGAAAGAGAAAAAACTGCTAGATCCTTAAGGACCTTTTTTATTTCTTAGATCGATGAAAGAAACACTCCATCGCAAAAAAGTTACCGACCAGTGGCAAAACAAAACATTGAAAGATACAGATGAAGTGTTTTTAAACTTTAAAGCCGAGAAATTTGACCACCATGTACAAACACAACGCTTTACTGTCGGTGAAATCATGAATGGAAATGGCGAAGAGCGATTTGGTGCATATATGAACCAACTGGCCAATCAACTTAACTCGAATGAATCTTTTAGCCCTGAGGATAAGTTCGCCGTCGACCTCACCATCGTGCCAAAACCAAAGGAAGGTGGTAAATCTAAATTAACAAAGGGAAGACATAATATTGAAGATGTTCTCCACAACAAACAATGTGTGTTACCGATTAAAAATTCAGAAGACAACCTTTGCCTTGCAAGAGCCATTTGTCTAACAAAAGCCCACTTGCATAAAGACGATGGTGTAGAGGGAAAGCGTTACTATAAGAATCTTGGAAATAATCCGAATGTGCTCACCCGATGCGCCAAATTCATTCACAAGCAAGCTGGTGTGCCCGAAGGCTCTTGTGGGCGTGCCGAATTAGAAAAGTTTCAACAGTACCTGGCGCCCGACTACCAGTTGAAAGTGATGACCACATGCTATCCATATTGCATTACGTTTCAAGGAAACGTGGAATCGCCAAAGTACATCATCCGCCTCCTGTATCAACCAGAGTACGAAAGCGATATGGGTCATTACCATGGATGTACGTCTTACCTCGGATTCCTGGAAAGATCGTATTTTTGTGACACGTGCAACAAAGGCTTTGACCATGACGACTTCCGCAACCACCCATGCGAGGGCCGTCGCTGTAAAGCATGCAAGCAGACCGAATGTGGTACAAAACCTCACGAACCCTCTCTCCACTGCTCAGCCTGCAACCGCCATTTTTACAGTCAGAACTGCCTCGCCTTACACCGCGCAAAAAACATCTGCATGACCCTAGTACGATGCGGTAACTGTTGCAAACAATTTCAGCCAGACCCCCAACAGCTGCACCGTTGTTACTTTGGAAAATGCTCTAACTGTAAGGAGTACGTGGACCTTAGAGAACACAAATGCTACATTCAACCCATCCCTGAACAAGAAGATTCACCCAAACGGAAAACGAAAGCCAAAATCAAGAAGCATTTAAAAATAAACCCCGAGGCATCCGTGTACGAAGAACCATCCATCTTCGTCTACGCGGACTATGAAGCCATGATCAGCGAGGACGGAACACACCTACCCATTTGCGTCTGCGCTCAAACTTCCGAAAACAACACCTCCTACACGTTTTATGGCGACGATTGCAGTAAACAGTTTCTGGAATTCTTGACGAACCTTACCGAAGATCAGTACAAAGAACCGCGTGAAGTCATCTGCATATTCCATAATTTAAAAGGGTATGATTCCATTTTCATACAGCATCAGCTTGTGATAGAAGGAAGAAAATTCGATTTGATGATTCCTAACGGCACAAAGATGATTTCTCTGGAAGCTGGTAAAATCACATTTAAAGATTCCATGGCTTTTCT